>VZTQ01015269.1:0-61677 GCA_013400755.1 Pelecanoides urinatrix
AGCCGGCGGCCCCTCAGCCGGCGCCGTCTCCCCCGCCGCAGGTGCCAGCGACATCGAGCGGTTCCTGGCTGCCTTCTACAACCAGAGAGAGGCCGTCGTCGAGGCGGCGCGGAAGCTGCTCTCCGACGAGCAGGCCCCCAGGAGGCAGAAGCTGCTGGCGGATCTCATCCACAACTTGAACGAAAACATCCTGGCCGAGGACAGGGAGGACGACAAGAAGTGGTTTGAAGGTACGGCTGTCGCCCGCAGGGAGGTGCTCGGGGCCAGCGGGTCTCACTCTGCTCAAAAGAGTCACTTCTGTCAAGTTCACTGTTCTTAAAAGTAGTTCAAGAATCTGGGAGTCCTTCTGGCTGATGTGATTTGGTACCTGGCCAGGGGATTAGTTATCCCTTACATTAGCACGCGTTTTTAAGTTTCTTTCGAATATATGCGTATTTACGATCAGAAAATGGTAAAAAAAGCCATGTTCCCTATTCTCTATCTAAGATTGCTCTAGAATACATTTTTCCCCATTAACATAGGTCTGCATTTACAATCTTTTAACAATTTGCTAATAGTATATTGCTAATTTACATGTATCAGCCAGCTAACGTTTCTTTATGTTCTCTTTATACTTTCTTAGCAAGTTTCCCCTCCCATTCCCAAGTCATTGTTGCAATTCTTCCTGAACAATTCCGTTTGCTTTTCACAATCTCTTAGTGTTCTGTGTGTGCACATTAGCGAGAAACATTTAACAACTATAATATCAGCTACTGCTCTCACAGCAGATGCTCTGCCTGGTCCTTTTAAGTGCTAAGTGCAGGGTAGTCTTGAACCAGTAAAATAAAAATGGGAAAGAAAAAAAATCTGTGCATACCGAGTTTGTGAAAAGAGGGGATAAATACCCAGCCAGGCAGAAACATAGCACTAAAAGGACTAAGTTACAACACAATCTAACTCCCTTTAGGTCTAGAGTCTCGTTTTAAGAACAAATCAAGCTACATGCGATACAGTTGTGAAAGCAGAATTCGAAGCTACATGAAAGAGGTAAAAGTTTCTGTTGAAGCAACTTATTTTCAAGCTGCTAGTAAAAGTAAATTTGTGACCACATATATGTAAAACGCTTTGACAGTGCAACATACCGATTGTAGAGAAGAGCCTCAGCCTGCTAGAGGCACCAAAGAATGACTGGGGTTTTTTCCCCCCTCTAGGTTAGTAGTTTTATTTCAAATGTTCATCCTACAGCAAGAGATGCATATAGAAGGATAATTGACCTGATGTCAGATAAACTGAAATCTGTGAAATACAACGGATGCTACTTTGACAGAAGAGAGGAGGAGGCAGTCCGCCTGTGCACTGCGGAGGGATGGTTCTCCTGTCAGGTAAGTTCAGCCCTTTCTAAAGCAGAGCGTCTTGGTTCCAGCAAGCAGTGGCATGACTTGCAACGACCTTAGAGGAAGGAAAGAGTTACTTGGATGCTTGCATAGTGCAGTATCAAGTTTGGCAGGGTGATGATGTCATAGCGTGCGTGATTTATCTTTGTTTAGTTATAGCAAGTGGAAGGACGGCGCTGGGTTGAGGAGCAGTACGCCTTTCATTGTAGCCAACTTGTTTTACAGGGACCCTTTGACAGAGATGACTGCCTATGTAAGCATTCTATCAACCCCTACAGTAACAGGGAAAGCAGAATCCTCTTCAGTACCTGGAATCTCGATCACATGTATGTACAAAGTATTAATCCAAACTTACCTGTTTCATGCCCTTCATCTTAGGCAGGAAAGCTATAGCCATTGAGTCTTTACCTCATCCTTCCCTGCACTGTGCAGTTAGCTCCGCTATGAATAGTGCATTATGGTAAAAGATGTTTGGATGCTGCAGCTGTTTCTGGTAACATAAAATCCTGAAAACAAGTTATAATGCCGTCTCATTAGCTGCTTTGCTTCTGGTCAGATTTTCTCTGTATGGAGACATACCCCTCCTCACCACGTTATCCTTTGTGAAGACTGCTCTCTGGCAAAAACCCTCAGACCCATTTTCAGGCATTGTGCACTTGTGAAGCAAATGCAATTTGCTAAACTAATTTCCTCAGGGGCGGGGGGGGAAATAATCATTAACCTAGTTCTGGTGAAAGAATTCAAATTCCGCCTGGCTCTAAAAGGAAGATGGAGACTTGATTATTGTGAAAAACTTCTGATGGCAATATTGTTTTCTCTTTTGTGTACTGAAGAATAGAGAAGAAACGTGCTGTTGTCCCAGAACTGGCAGAAGCTGTCAAAACACGAGATGGAAGAGAAGTGAACTGGGAATACTTCTATCAGCTGCTGTTTACTGTGGATAACTTAAAACTTGTACATATTGCTTGCCATAAGAAAACCAATCACAATCTCAGCTGTGACAAAACTAAAATTTACAGAAAAAAGAAGCAAAACCACAAGATTTCATAGTGCTGTCTCTGGAAGTGACTTCTGCTTTTTTCAAAATCATGTCACGTCGTATCATTTTTAAATAGCTCTAGTTTCTCAAACAAAAACTTATTTAAGAGTCCCTGGCAAGAGACTTGCTAAGTAATTCAACTGCAATCTCACAAAGCACACATTCATATCATGTCTAATTCTATTCTCCCGCCTTCTCACTTACTAGAAGCCTTCCTTAGATCACACTGTGTTAAATGCGATAAAATACAGCTGTGAGTCAGAGTACAAAATGCGGCCAGAGGCTGACACTGATTATGCCCTGCAATCTTCTTTCTTGCCATAACAAATGTAGGCCCAAAGCTCACAGTACACAGAAATGAAAGTCAGACAAAACATTTCTTAAAAACTAACCTGAGGGGACTTACAGATTTGTATTTCTCTCAACATTAAGCCAAACAGAGAATACTTCAGGATAATTATTTTGTTCTGTGCCTTTTCCAGGTAGACAACCACTGTATTTCAGGTATGCCAGGGGGTGATTCAGTGACAGAGCTGCTGGCTCTTCTGTACCAAAATACCTGCACTCATCCACAACCACCCCATTTGCTGCTGCTTTAGATGTGCGTCTCCTAGAAGGAAGAGCAAGGCCATGGCTTTTACCACCTTTGTTCTCTGTCAGCTTTCCCATTGATTTCCCTCTCCTTTCAAACAGTTTCTGCCTCTTTAGCTTGAGTTTGCTTGAAGCAATACAAGCAATGTTACTGTATAATAATCATGTTTACCTGCTGCTTTAGAGAATATTGCTTTTGTAAAACACTTCCTACCTCAGGTAACAAAATACAAATAGATCGGGTTTTACTTTTTTTTTTTAAATATCAGCTGATAGCAACTGAACTTTTAGGGACTGCCAGTGTAAACAATGCGAATTTTTTTTAAATAAAAATTTACCACCATCTTTCTGTGTGTGTGTGTGGAGGCAGAGGTGTACAAGTGGTTCATCAGGTGTAATACAGCAAGGCCAATACAGGCTAGAAACATGTTTGTGATTGGAGCACTAGCTACTCTCTGCTATGTAAATAACATCACTCATCTCTGGGGAAGAGCTCTGTTTTCCCCCATGTCGTTGGTCCTCTTTCCTACCCGGGCAAATCCAGCTAGTCCGCGCTGAATTGTTTTAAGACAGTATTGCTGTGTCAGCCATAACTTATTAGATCTTGGAAATGCGAGAGCTTTGCTACAGAGAGTATTGATTTCCTTTAAACAACAAACTCAATCGCCCTCCCAAACATTTCAATATGAAAAGTAAGTAGGTGCATTTTAAATACAGGATTTCTAATACCAAAGCATTGAATTGATCCTTCCAGATTGCCTTACTGAATATATGTCATCGGTAACTAAGATGGAAATGCCCACTACACCGGTTTGACATTGGGGAAGGCATCACAGCTAAGATTCTGATGACAAACACAATGTCATCTCTATGGCACGCTTCTTACAAACTGCAAATCACTATTTTACACAGTGCTGAAACTAAAATAAATGACTGTGCGTGAAGACATATTTGCTAGAAAGAGATGGTAGCAAATATGGCATTTAAGGAAAGCTGGGAGAGCTACTTCAAGATGGAGTTGTGCTGAAAACCATGAATATGCTATTAAGAAATTAGATATTTCTGTGTTACAGAATTAGAGTGAAAAGGAGCCAAGAAATATCGTTGACAGAAACAATGCATCAGCTGGAGTGGAAATGTGAATAAATTAACATGTCATGCATATACAATTTGTTTAGCTTACAACTTTTGAATGTTTAACAGGCGATAGCTGTAGAAATTAATATTTATTTAAACCATCTGCTGATAATATTTTCTCTATATATTTAGAAATGTAGAAGAAACTATTTATAACAATAAAGATCTGGAAGCTTATAGCGTAATTACATTTTCAAAGAAGTATTGTCATAAACACTGGGTGAGTTAACAGTTCCTGAAATCATCGGAGGTTGCTCATTATCTTCTAAAAACGCAGGCCAAAATAACAAATTTGGTGGACTGACCCATATCCTTAGCAATCAATACTTGTTCATCTACCAAGTCTGACACTGAGAGATTTTATTCCTCCTTTATCACCACCAGTATATCTGTTTACAAAATTCCTATTCATCACCCTTGGAAGTTAATTGAAAATACTGCACGAGCTGCATTACACAACTATTGAAGAAGGCAATGCTTTTGGCTGGTCTGGGGGAAGGGGGGAGCAGTCAGCTTCATGTGGTAGTTGTTCAGAGAACTGACATGCAATAAAAACGTACTTAACTTCCAGAGATTAACACCACGGAACTCGCATTGACGTCAGTGCCTTTAGTTTTGCCAGCAGAACTGCATTTTAGAGGTTTAATGGGTTCTGGTTTAGATGCAACACAACTTACACAACAGAGGCCAGTGTCCCTCTTTGTACTGGGTAGTCAACTGGCTGCATTACTGACTGGATGCCACAGTGGCAGACATCGCAGAAAAAGGACCTTGTTCTAACGTGGTTTTCTGGCTATAATTAAAGAAGGAGTGAGACCAAATGTTCACTCTAGATAGGGGCTCTAATTTATAAAAAAGCAGTAAGAACTTCTATTTTCCCTGTTTTTTTCCTAAATATTAGTGGTAAAATGATAAATTACAATTTATTTCCAAATCACTGAAAATTCAGTCAATCTTTGCCCCAGATAACCGTGAGAGAATACTGTATCTGCCAATTCCAGAAAAACACTCTACCAGTTCTTCTCGCTCTGAGAAAAGGCAAACGCAGACACCTTATGTTAGTGACATAGCCAACCATCATTATGTGGTTGCAAAGAAAAAGAAAAAAGGTTTCATTTGTTTACTGTTTGTTGTTAGACAACATCCTCTTCCTCCTCATCTTCCTTTGCAATGAAATGTAGCTTTCTGAATTCTCGCCTGCTCATCGTTGTGCTTGGGAGTGCAACTGGTGGGAGATCCTTTAAGAAAAAGATAAAAGCATTAAGGTAAGTCTGTTGCAGCAAATGGCAGACCTCCTACCTCTCCCAAAGTTCACATACTTCCTTCCACATCTGATACATGAGGGACCAACACACACTTCTTCACTTGCAAGCAGTGGCATAAACCCATAGCTAAAGTAGAGGAGCTTTCAGGGGAGCTTGCCTGAACCAGTCATGGGCTCATGGTCAAGGTGAGGGCTGGCATTCCTTCTGCAGGCTTGAGAAGGATTCAAAGAGGGTGAAGTGCTCCACAAGCAAATCCTCACTACTGCTAAATACCAGCCATGACCCCTGCTAAATACCAGTCCTCATGAAATACTGAAAGAAGGCGGCATCACTTGCCCAAAGTTATACAATGTTAAAGGCAGACCTGGGATTCAAATTTAAAGCTCTGGCCTTTGATCCAAAAGCAGAGGTTGCCAGAAATCAGCTTCCATTCCAAAGAATTACAATAATCACGATTAAGAACCAATGACCAGTGAAAAACTATTTTGACAAAGTAACTCTGTCTTCATGAGTAAAAATATCTTATGGAATTGGAATAATAAAATCTAAACAAGAAAGATTTCACATCTGAAATTAAGATGTCTTGGCAATTAATTTCATCTCTGAGAACTAGTTCTATCTAGGGGACAGGGATATGACTCCAGATGTCTACCAACACTGGCCTACAATTTTGAGGCTAGCCTACTTCCGTTTGAAGATGCAAGACTGAAGTGGAACAGAACTGAATCTGTAAAGTGAACAGACTGTCATCATCTTACCTGGATAAACTCGACATCTCCAAAGAACCGGTCCACTGGCATTGGCTGGTTGCTGTCTTCGTCCAAGACAGCACTACTGTCTACTTGTATCGGCTTCTTCGGGAGATCTCCACCCTCCAAGCTAGACCCATCTGAAAGTACACTCTCACAGTTGCTCTCCTCTTCACTGCAGGCATGATTGTGCAGATTTTCAGCACTGTCCATTTTTGATGGAGCACTGCTTGATTTCACTGCAAGTGGCTTGAGAGAAACATGTTCCTTTTCCTGTTTATCTTCATTTGTCTCTGGAATGCTTTCACCTTTTTTCTGTTGAATTATATTACAGACTCCTGGATCTTCTGAACATCGATTCCCATGAGATGTTTTAGATGCTTCCCCCGATGCAGCAAGGTTTTCACTTCCACTTGTAAATCCTTCTAATTCTGATTTTACTAGACTGTTTTTTTCACATTTTAGCCTCTTTAAGGGTCTGTCAGCCGTTTTGCGTGAAGAACACTGTTAGGAAAAAAGTAAGATCCTAAAGCTTACTTGAAATAAAGAAAAATGAAATCACCGTATCTCTTTACTTGCAAGGCTGCATGTGGAACCAAAGGGCTCCATCAAGCAAGCAGCACCTTGATCCAAAGCTACATCTCTAAGAAAAATAATTAGCAGAAAGTGCACATGAAAAGAAGAGGAGCAGACAGCTTACACTAAACCACAGCGTACAGTCCGTCACCAGTGGAAAGCTACTTCTCAAAGCATAAACTAGCACCATACGTGCCTAATCACGATTTTCATATTTTGTTAGGGATGCTGTAGATGGCAATTAATGCAGCAGAACGGACTATTGCCCGGCATGGCAAAGCGTCCCGCCACTTGCCAGCGGCCCAGCACACCGGCTAACGCCTGCCTCCGGCCTTTGGACAGCAACGAATGGAGAGCCGGCCCCGCACCCCACAAACGTGCCCCTGCGCTGTATTTTCGCACACAGGCATCTAACGAAGTGGCGGGAAGGTAGCAAAGGCAAAGAATTTACTTAAATTCTCCAGGTAATTCCCTCATGGCGATGCTCAGTTTGCATCTGTTAATAATTAGCGGCACCCCCCCACACTGTTACTGGCCACCCCCGCGGCCCTCTCCTCCAGCCCGAGGCCGCCCCGGCCCCCTCCCTCCTACCAGGCTCGGCGTGCGGGGGCCGCCCCGCTCCTGGCGCTGGGCCGCCGGCGGCGCTTCCCCCGCGGGCTGAGCAGCGGCGGTTGCCGGGCGCCCGCCCCCCAGAGACCCCTTCGCACAGCGCCCGGGAAGCCGCCGCCGCCGCCCTGGGAGAGCCGGGCCGCGGGTCTCCGTGCGGCTCCGGCCCCGCGCTCCGGCCGCCGTGCCCGCCCGCCGCGCTGCGCCGCCCGCCGCCATCTTGGGGAGGCCGCGGGAGCCCGCGCTCGCCATCTTGTGGAGCCTCTCGCCTCAGGGGCAGGCGGGCTTTGCCATTGCCCGTCTCCTGGGGTACCGGGCGGGCAGGCGGCCCCTCCGGGCCGAAACGACGGGCAAAGGGAGGCCTCGACCCCGCTCGGTGATGGGGCGAGACGGGGCCTGGGCGGAGAGCCTGCCTCAGGGCCTGCTGCAAGCAGGGCCCCCAGCCCCAGCCCATCACACAGACCCAGACCCCGGGCTTGGCCCACAGGCAGCGTTATGTTAAAATAAGCTTTAGCAAGTGAAAACAGAGGAGCTTGCCTCCAGATCTCCCTGATGGGCTGCTGCCTGGGGGAAAAAAACAAACAAATTCTGCCTGGTTGCCATATAGGTTATAAACGTTTCAGATCTTTTGCTTCCCATTGTGTCTTCCTTCTGGAGCAACGCTAGCTCTGGTTATAAGATGTGCGGTTGGGGAGTTATTATTCAGATATGCCTCTCAGTTCGTTTCCACAGCCCTCAGGGAGCAAATTATGTCGGTAACTCAAATCCCTCTTTAACTTCAAGGACTCTGACGATAGCAAATGAATTTCTGTGTAGCAAAGCAGCCCGACACCTAGATTTAAGTATGTAATTATCTTCACTTATTTTACTGGGGGAGGTGAGGTAGCACGCTTGCCCATTTCGAGAAATTGTAGGTACAGCGTGCCCTGACGGTCTGTGCCGGAGGAGGGATGGCAGTGTCTGCCACAATGGAGCCCAGGGGCTCTATCCATCACATTGAACTACAGATCTCTCTTTTGTTAATTCGGTGCTTTGAGGATGCTCCGGGGATTTTCATATTTCTGTCCAGCTGAGGGCACAGGAACTTGTTTCTTTATAGCAGCCTTTAATGCTCTTGCTCATTGCAGAGCCATACCACAGGTCTCAGTGGTTTGAGGGTATTACCTGTGCTCCTCAGTCCAACTTAGCTGATAAAATGCTTGTCCGTTCATCCTGGCCTTAAAAAGCATGAGCAACAATTTAAATTGCAGAAATAAGTAGCAAGAATGTACCTATGGGAATATTCAACTATGACATTTTTTCTCAAAAGCATGAAGTCTCCCAGTTAAACTGCAGAGGTTCAGAGACATGCCTGATACATTGTTCTGCGATTTCTCTCAGTGCTCAGGAGTCCTTCTGTGCTTTGTTCTCTGGCTGAGATAATTCATATTCTCCTCCAAAAGCTTCTCGACTTACTCGACTCTCTCACAGTGTTGTTGCTTGCAGCCACGGAATACAGATGATTGTTTTCATTAGGCAGTGAAAACTTATACTGTCTCATAAACAGAAGAAGATTAGAACTGGCTACACAACAAGCATTTCTGCAGCTGGAAAACTTGGTTGTTGTTTTAATTTCCCTAACGAACTGAAAACAGTAAGAAAAATTTAATTTTGAAAATTTTAATAAATACTTTTCACAACACTATATGTTTCTCATTCTTTACGCTGCTTTGTAAAATTGACCTGCGTATTAGAGCAACGAGGGCAGGGGGGGCTAAGCCCTAAGCAGCCTTGTGCGCTTTGGTGACCCAGCACAGACGTGGGCTCAGTCTGTGGCAGCACGTGGGGGTGGAGGTACGTGACCGCAAGTGCCCGAGACTGCGCGCGGTGGCCTCGGACACTTCCAAGGGACAAAGCACCTTACACAGATGAAGCCGGGATGCCAGGGCTCCCTCACAGAGCTGTCGTATTGCGGTCACCACATTCTCCCCTATAATCGCATTACTTTGTGGGAAGGTGGTGGCAATTTCACAACTGCAGGTGTTGTGGCATTTTATGAATACGGCTGATCCCTCTCTGAGAAAACAGCTGTCATGTAGCACAGAGAGCTCCTCGCGAGAGGCAAGCGAGCATGCAGATCCCTTCCGAGATCAGTCCGCATCTCAGCAGCAGGCAGTGTCTCCTGAGTGACTTGAAAGGCTACACAGGGACTGCTAACAGCCAAGCAGCCCTTAAAGAGAATCAGAGCAGCACAAACTATTTACATTAAAGCTACATTTCCACATAAAAGAGGACTTATTTTCAACAATATTAAAAAGTGGTTTTTTTAATTAGAATCTGTTGTCTAAGCAGGCAGGCAAAAAAACAAACCAAAAAAATTTTGTGAGTTCCTTCATTTTTATGGAAGCTGGCTGGCGAGTATAAAGCAGCAGCTGATGAGCTTATTGAGCAGGAAGGGAGGTTCAGGCTGTGAAACTCGATGTGTAAATTAGCTTCTTGCAGCACTTGTCTCTGCGCCTGTCACTTGCACCAGTGTCCCTGTCTGTTATAATCCTTCCAGTTCATTTGGCTAAACATTAGTGACATGCTAGGGACAGCAGCCAAAAAAAATGTTGCCTGTAAACATACTGGCTGTTAACTGTTGAATGAGAGGTCTATCAAACTAAACAGTCATCCAGCAGGAGCACTGGCTGGTCTTTTCCTGCTATGGGAAAGTTATTTTTAGTTAAGGTGGCTGAATTATTTTTCATTAGCAGCACCTGGGGAGAAAGCAGGAGGAGGATCCACTGCCTAATAACTGGCACAGGGAGCCTCGCTCCCTGCCCGGACCACGCTGCAGCATCCTCCCTGCCTGCCGCCTTCTCTGCCTCCTCGGCCGAGCAAGCGCCAGCAGTACGGATTAGTCTTTCGCTCAAGATTTGAAGACACAAATTTTTAGCTGCTGTTCTCTCCTGTCAAACGATGTTGTCACGTCAACTCAGCTAATGACAGTGAATATCGAACTGCTGATTTTGGGCTCCCAGAGGCACTGTCTCCTGCATGAATTTCTGATGAGTTGATATCCCAGCTAGAACCGTAACATTCAAGGTGGTCTGCAACCCTCTGCTGCAGCTGTCCTGAACACCTGAACACTGCTGTCCTGAGTTACCTTTGCACCACTTAAATAAGACCATTTTCATTACTGAGGAGTATTCACACCAGGAACTAAAGAGCCCTAACATAGAAATAACAGGGAATTTATAATACATAATGAAACTTTATGCTTGCCATGTGAGAAATCTCTTTTTGAGACTTATTTTGGATTTCTTTCTAGTATCTTATCAAGAATCAAATGTGGAAAGCCAATATCTGAAGCAATTAATTAACATAACTGAGCGGAGTACATCATAGGCTTTACAAGAAAGAAGAGCAAAGAGAAAAACTACGGAATTCATTAATGAAAACCCTTAAGGGACATCTGAGAAGCAGAGAATACAGAGAACCCGTCTCCGGTGGGACAGCTGTAATACTTGTCTGACTGAGGAGCTGTGCAGCACTGACCTCCCTGTGAGGGTACAACCGGAGCTGCCGGACCCCTGCCCAGGGCCTGCTGCGGGCAGTCAGATCCTCCCCGCTCTTGGTGCACATACCCAATTTTCATAACAACCTCTAGTGTTTACATGGCAAATCCTTTCCAGCTCTGCAAACACTAGCCAATGTAATTCAGGACACCTGATTTGCCCAAGGTTTCCTACCCTTTCAAAGACCTTAATTGCTTTAAGCAGCATTGATTTTTAAAGCATTTCACAGAACTCAAGTAAATCTCTCCCAGCACAAAGCATCCCATTGAGACCAAATCATTGCCAGTGCTCCAGGAATGTGATTACATGGACTGTGGCAACTTAGCCTGGCCATTAAGAAGCAGAACAACGGCTTACGGAAACCTTTTCCTGACTTAATTTAATAGTTGCTTTAACTGCAGTCATGCAAACAAACATCCTCTTCCCACCACTTTCTTCTTTTTCATATCGTTTTGCTACAGGGATTATGGTTTAATTCAGGTTCGATAACCCAACAGTTGCGTTAACTTTGTTCCCTGTTCAGCTTCTCCCAGCAGCAAAGCCGGGCACCGCACTGGGGCCGCCAGCTCAGGGCAGCAGCTCGACTGAACCGGCTGCCAGACACTGGGGGTCAGTGTTAGACCGGCGATGCGGCGCCCACAGCCACGCGTGGGCAAGGCGGCTGCCGGCCACGCAGCTCTCCGAGCCGGGAGACCGTGGGGACCGCATCACTGCACGGTTATCACGAAGGAGCCCACCTCCTGGTCAAGCCTTTTTGCCCTCCTGCGAGTGGCCCAGGTGCCCTCTTTTTGCCTGGTTTCTCTGCTGGGAAACCCCGGGGAGCTGGAGCAGTTGTGTTTAGCAGCTCTGACAGTCTGCTATTCCCAGCTGGCATGGTTCTCCGAAACGAGCAGCTTGTCCGTATTTCCCCCAGCCCACCCCTGCCCGTTCTCTTCCCTGGCTGCAGGTAGCTAAGCCGCCTGTCCCGGCACTGCCACCCTGCCCGGCTGTCAGTGGGACGGGGTGGGAACACCCCTCCTGCATTCAGCAAGGCTGAACTCCATCCAGAATTTGAGCCCAGGGCACTCTCAGCATTATTTACCTAGTTCGATCAAAAAAAAGCTATGCTCTTCCTCTGTCCTAAGTGTCAGTGAACACCAGGCTTGCCTAGCCCTACCTGGATTTTCTACCAGTGGCAGGTAACATTTTGGTAAATGTACATTATTTAACATTGTTTCTTTGAGGAGATTAAAAAAGCTTTGAGTAAATGCAATTCTTCCATACACACCTGACAATGATAGAAGAGGCTGTTTTACACAAGGCTCATTAAAAATAAAGCCACAATGTTGATTTCAGCAGCTTAAATTACTTGAGCCAGTGTAATGGGATAAATATTTGATGGTGAAGTTTATTAAATTTCCACCACTATTATGTTGCTGCTAAAAATATAAAGGATTCTTTAAAGCCTGCTTGGTGGTCTCCAAAGGGAGATGGTTGGAAACCTGTCTCAAAACCCGCCCGCAGAGATTGCTTTTGGGATGGGAATGAATTATCTTCTTCCCTCTATTGTCTGCAGGTAATAGCGAGTTCTTTCTGCTCCCATCAGAATTAGTCAGTCCCTGCTAGCAGTGTGAAAATAGCACAGGGCAAGTCTGCAGTTGTTGGGAAAGCATGCTGCTCTGTTGATGAGTTATACCCACCGAGGATTTGTTCTGCTTCGCAAGCGCTCCCAAGCACGCGATAATCCTCAGGAGCAATGCAGGAAAGCAGGGGAGCACCCCGCAGGAGGGTGACTTCAGGGTGGCCGCTCTCAGATGTTTATTGGTTTTGAAGGCTTTCTGCCTCTCAGCATATGCAGACTCTCAGGACTGCATTCGTCTCCTCTCCCCAGCTTCTTCACTTTGCAGCACTCTGCTTGGAGCACAGAAAGGAGCAGAAGCATCACAGGACACTGCAGATGGGGAGCCGTGGAAGACCCGAGAAGTGAACGCCTGCAAGAACTCTGGGCTCGCAAGGCAGCAGCCAGCAGTGCCTGAAGGCGACCGAGCCCACGGAGCTGTGTGCAGCCCTCCCTTGGAAGGGACGGGGGGCACTGGATCCCTCAGAGCTGGTGGCGTGGGGCAGTGGGGCAGCTCGGGGTGGGGGTCACCTCTGCAAGCCCTGACGCCTGCATAGGCCCCCACTTGCACTGATTTGGGTTGCACTGGTTGTCAGCGAGCGATACAGGCAGGGAATTCTGAAGAGGGACTGAAAATAGAAGATCGCCAGGGTATTTTAAATTCTGATTTTACAAAATTTTACTGATTTTATCACATTAGCACATCCCTTTGAACCCAGCTTGAGATGAGACTTACCTTTTAGCAGAGCTGTGGCCCACGTGACTGTCAAAGCCCCATCCTAAACTGCTGCTCTGTGAATCAATAGCACATCTCCTGTCAGAGTGCAAGGCAAGTTTTGCAGTCCTGAGTCTATAAATATTTCTATTTGCATTTTAAATGATTGCTATGCCGTGGCACTCTCCCTCTCTCATATAATTAACTCTTGCTCATTTTCTGTCACTTATCTTGTGATAATTCAATACATAAGGTTTATAAAGCCTCAACAATTTAATTCTCAGCTCTTAAGAATCAACAATTGCAAGGCAGACGAATGATATCTCCAAGGACAGAGCTGGCCCGAGCAGAGGTGCAGTCCCCGCTGGTGATCACCAATCTGAGATGGAGAAGGCGGCTGGGCCAGGTAGCACCTTCTCAGCAGAGCAAAAAGCCACCAGCATTTTCCTCAAGAGGCATCTTTTTTCCTGGTGTCTTATAGGAGTGAGAGTTTAAGCCACTCCAGGAATCTTATCACAGTTCAATAGCTCCCCAAATTAAAAAAGGATAATTACAGTTGAAACACCCTAAAGCAGGACCATGGATCAGGCCACTGAGGTCAGTCTTTTGTCAAGTCTCACAAGCTTCTTCCATAAAAGGAGCAAGCTTTAGCCAAAAAGCACTTAGATCTATTTTTTTTTTTTTACCCTCCATTACCAATGCCAGAGGTTACATGTAAAGAGCTGTAACTATACCTCAGAGAAGAGCTTCTACCAGTGGGGATCCTCAGACAGCATCTATCTCAAAAGAGCAGGAAAAAACAATCAGAGGAGACATGTTCCGTTCATGCAACAGCAAGCAATGTTGTACCATTGGCAGGATTCATGCTAAGACAACTGCTCCAGTGTCCTAGAGTGCCGTGCGTTTGCACATTCATTCCAACTGGGGACTTCAGTGCAACAGGAGCGACTCAGTTATCAGCCCTACGAGGCTCTAGTAATGAAGCCAGATCTTCATTACAATCTGTTTAAGTATTTTCTACATGCAAGTATGCCTCCATCAAGGAATCACTGGTGGATCTCCTGTGTACTGACTCTTCTGAAGCCGTTTTTTTCCAGGAGTAGCTCTGTTACACAATGCCGCAGCGCTGAAGTCATCTTCCGCCTCTTCGCAGGGTCAGCTGTGTGCCTTGCCATCCACACCACTTGCATACTGTAAGGAAAATGCAGTGCAACTGTCCGGACACTGTCCTGGTGCGCAATAGCTGCACTTCAGAGACAGATCAATCATGTCAGTGGGCAAAGACTTCAGCTGATAGCTCCTTCACAAGCAGTGAGTTTCTAAGGCTCTTTTCTGCATGCACTGACAATGCTTAATACTTGAACAGAGTCAGAATTAAATGAAACCTAGGAAGAAGGCTTAGAGCTTAAAAGCATTCTAGTAACACGAACGCTGTCACATAGCTAGAAACTTGGCTGCGGCATCTTTCTGTCCCTCTCCTTGCCTCTTTCTGCAGGCAGGGCAGGTGCGTGGCATGCAGACCGCTTTCTGGACTCGAACATCGCTTGTCTGAGCACGCTGTGCCAAGTGCCCGGCCAGGAGCCCCGAGCCATCACTGGAAGGAGTGTCTGTAGCCCGGCGTTCACAGTGCTCATGATGGCCCTGCTTTGGGGATGCGGCAGGATCTGGAGCTGCCTGGCACACGGCAGCCAGGGGCAACCGTTGTAATTCCAGTCCCCTCCGATTCTGGTAAAAGTTTGTGCGTTACAGTTTCTTCTTACTCTGTGTCCTGGGTCATCTTCTTCACTAAATAACCCTTGCTGGTTATGCTTTTCAACTAAAAATATCTGCTCCTCAGATGTCCGTCTAGTGGCCAGAAGCTGCTGCGGCTAGCATACCGGGGATGTTATTTTGGCCCTTTGATTTGTTGTGAGGACACACTAATAGAAAGCCACCAACAAATGGAAGAATAAATCTATATATTCCTTGCTGTCACTTCAACTAGAAAGCAAAGCTGGCAGCTCTCACTTTGGGGAATCTGAGACTATTTGGACAAAGGTTTCCCCATGGGTAGCACACTTGCAGGAACAAAGAAGTAGGGTTCACAGTATGAACAAGTATCCTGCAGCCTGTGCGATCAAAAGCAAGCCCTGAAACAGCGTGTAGACCAGGTTAGGTAGGAAAGATTTAACAACGATCAGGCTGCACAAGAAATGTATTCAGATAGTGGGTTCTGAGAGAATTTAAACAAGTGTTAGCTCTGTCATTTCCAGAGACAACTAGTGCAGGCAGACAAACCGCTCTGTCTGCAGACAATAGCAATGTTTAAGGAGAAGCTACAATATGCGTGGCTGTGATTTTGTCATCCTGCTTAATAGGAAAAGAAACCAAGTTCCTAGGCAGCACTCAAAAAGGCAGCTGGTAACTTACCTGTACCACTGCCGTCACAGTCGCCGTGCGTGTTCATACACTTGCTGAGGCTTGTCATTGCTTCTTTATGTCTTGCAGAAAGACAGCCGCAACGTCACCAAGGACTTCTGCTCTCGTCTTTAACTTGATGCATTTTGATATCAGAAGTGTTTCAGGAGAGATTTTAGGGTTAAAGGCTGCAAATTGTAAAGCTACGCTGAACCCCCCGCTCTCTCCAGTTTGGAGCATCCCGTGCTGGGATGCGGGAGGGAGCAGTGCTGTTCTGTGGACCGCCTGTGCCCTTTCCTGGACGCTAGCAGACTCTTCTCCACTAGCATCAAAGCCGGCAGAGTTGCTCTGACCCTGGACGGGAGCCTGGTCCTTTGCCGTCCAGCATCCATGTCAGGGTGATCCTCTCAGTAATGGATTTCTCACCGCAATGAAAGAAATGTAATGCCCCTCATTACTCAACACACAGCTAAGCAGGGGCTTCTCCTTCCCTCAAAACTCTCCAGAGGCAAACTTCTCTGGCCAAGAAGCCCAAAGGCACATCAGTAGCTACTCCAGCCCCCGGATCTTGCTATTCTCCAGGGAACACAGTGTTTTTACCACTGTCTGATATTTCCGCTGCGTTGTCAAGGTCAAGCTCCCTGCACTCAATGTGCAGCTTCCCCAGCGCTTGACCCGTGGCAATGCTCTCTGCATTTGCAGCTACACATGTCTTACCGCTTTGTGCTTTTGGTCACGCTCTTTTGCTGGAAACATGTGAATTCCTCAATTTTGTCTCTATGCTCTGTAACCAGGGAAGGAGAAACCCCTTAAGAAGTTGCCTAGGTTGCATTTTTGGGAAACAGAAATGTACAGGTGTGCACTTCCATAAATATTTCAGAAAGGAGTTTATTAGATTCTACTAACATGGCAACTGCTGCATACAGATGCCTAAGACTTTGGAAGGAAGCCAGCCACAAGTTTCCCAAAGAATATTTTTATCGCCGTTGCACTGTGCTGAGCAGGGATCCTTCTCCTCAAAGCACAGATAGCTGGTTGGGAGGATGAGAGGGGCCACCACAGTCAAGTTGAAGCAATTCTTTCTTCTGTAGCTTAATCCTCTTCCCTCCCCTTGATATGCAGTTTATTTAATTGCAGAGACAAGATGCATTTCTTTCTTGAGGGATTGTGGGAGAATATTTGTAATCCAAGGGCTGTAATTGAACTCAGTAATAATAATTATACTTCTCTTCATTAATATGTCTTAAAGCTCATTAAACTATTTTTGTGCCAGCATCTTTGCCAAATCCCTAGAGGGTTAGAGATAACTTTTTATTCCACTACAGCAGCAACTTTAAAGAGTGCTCCTACAGTTGCAGCATAGCAGCAATAGCCAAAACCATTAGCTTGATGTTAAGGCTAGGGAAGCCTGGTCCCAAGCGGTACGAGGAATTGCCCGAAGCCCTCCAGCCGGCCGGGGGCTGGCCCAGGAAGGGGAGCCCCCAGGCTTGCTGCCACCCAGCCTGTGGCACCCTCACTGCTCCCCACTGGCCACCCGCTTCATCCGAAGCGGGGTTGTTCTGAGCAGGGACCTCTTTTATATACCCACGCCGCAGACTGAAAACACTGTTCCAAGCTAAGTAGTGAATAATAGCACAAAATGTCTTGCTTGAATTTACCTGTCCGAAGAAAGGGAGTCTTTCTGGAGCCACGAGGCATTTCTGGCTACTGAAATGCAAGCCACAGCTGGGATACAGCTGTGCGCTCCGAATGCAGCGGACAGGCAGCAGAGACCAGGGACACGCCTTTGTCGTTGTATACCCCGAGGAACGGATCTTAAAAGCAGATGCTTTTCAGTACAAGAGTGTCTATTCCAGATTACAAGTCTGTGATTAAGATGAAAAATTCAAGCTCATTTTACTTCGACAAGAGATACGAGGGACGCAGTGCATTAAGATATGTTCCAAACTCACAACTCCCGTTAACGCTGAAGTGAGGTCCCCATGCAAATCCCAGTGTGCAGAGGGGAAAACGTTCCCTAGATTTAAGATAATTTGAAATCCCTCCAATGCAGGGATGCTGCTTTTTCAATATTTAAGCTCAGTCTGTGAAACACGCAAGTTATCCAGCATTCATCATCCTGTTTGTGCCAGCATCTTTGCCAAGTCCCCAGCGCACTGGGGAGAACCATTTTCTTGCTACAGCAACAGCACTAAGGTGCGCTGTTGCAGTTACAGGGGAATATAAATTTATAGCTCTCCTGAAATCGCAACACTCCTATTAAAGCAGCCTACTGGCTATGTGCTAAATTTGCCCAGACAGCGGCACGGCCAGACAATGAAGGCCTGTTGAGATCCTCCAGAATACGCCAGGTGCCACTGAGCTTGCTTTTGGATGAAATGAAGTCCTCTTTCACAGCTCTCCGGCTCGTATCAGTTTCAAGAGAAAAAAAAAAGAAAAAGGAGCAGAACAAGTGACAGCAGCCACAATAGGCTTTCTTTGAAGCCTGGTATATATGCACTTGCTCCCTAGATCTGCAAGTATTTGTCAAATAAATTAAGTTAATTTTCTTAAACAACCATTACTGCTTTTTATTGGAAACTCTCCTGTTCAGCTCACCTGCGACATTTTAAGTTCTTATTCCCCAGAGCGCCACTATAACCAGCACAAGCTGCTCCGAGTCCCAGGAGGGCTGCTGGCCACCCAGCCACGGCACGGGGAACGTCCCAGCCGCCTTCAGTCTGCGCAGCCATTACTCCTGGCCGCATGAGCAAGGAAAGCTCCGAACTGGATCATCAGCTCCAGGTGGAGTTTGTGGGGACAGAAGAAAAGCAGATGAGAATGTGCTTAAAATGATGAAGTGAGGAGGTTTGAGTGGCAGGCACAGATGCCTGGAAAATCATTTCCGTGTCTTGTTTTGGAGCAGAGCGAAGCAAAAGCTCTGTCAGTAGGCATCCTGGCTGCAAGGAGACCGTTCCCTCCCCTCCATCACTGAGACCTGTGGCTGCACAAACCTGAGCTTTAAAGAGAACCTCAAATCACAGAAAGAACATCAGAAAGCCCCAGCAGCAGTTGGCTTGGCTGAAAACAACAGTGCACAAAGCAACAACTTGGAAATAATTTTTGCCTGCCTTAAAGCTGCCTCTCTGCTGTGAGCAGCAGAAAGCAGCACAAATCTGTATGGGAGCCAGACATCTGGATTCAGACAGGCACAGCATCACCAAGCCGGTGCTTGTCATTTCTTTCTGACGAGGATGCAGAGGAGCACAAGCCGCACGCCTCCGTTCCTGCTGCAGACTCCCCTTCTGCAGGTGAAACATTGGCAAGTGCTCGTCTGAGGGACACTGGCCCTCCACCCCCTCCCCTGCCCCAGACCTGACGGGAAAGAGGATCAAACCCATCTCAAAATGGCTGCATCCACCATGTGTGTGTTCTCGCATCTTTCTTCCAAGCCATTTACTTCTTAGAAGATTTTTCGCCTCTCAGCTTCACATCTCCTTCCAAAACATCACATCTCCCTTAAACTGACTTGAATGTAAACGACGCAAATGCAGGAAGAAGGTAATTAGTCTCTGGAGGCTACAATTGGGTTGTAAGCAATGAAATCATTTTAGATGGGTACGATTTCACCTAACTGAGAAAGGAAGAAATCCTTACAGAGCATGCTGGTTTGGGGAGGGGTGGGGGTACAACCCAGCTATCGCTGCCAAAAGCTGCCACCCTTCTGCAAGAACTGCCTTGGATTTAAACTGCCTTAAAGGCTTCACTGCCCAAAGCAAGACAGGAGGAGGGACTCAGGCTGTAGCTCAGCAGCTCCCAGCGACACGCGCTGTTCCCTTCTCCATCTGCTCAGCCCCACACAAACACACCGCCCCTTGAAAACACCCAAATACTCAGCTCCCGCGCCCTGGCGTTTACCCCCCTGGGCTCTGTGTTCCCACAGCGCCCGACTGCCAAAACCTGTTTCTGCTCTTGGCCATGTCTCGCCTTCGAGTCCTGAAAGTCATTTCCCACCCTGGACTAGAAACTGCAGCTGCAATCAACTGGCTGGGCTCATATGCTCCAAATCACCCTAATGGCACTTCAGAAATGCAAATAAAAGTGAGATTATGATATTTTACGTAAATAAGCAATGTGGCAATCCCAGACGGCTTGGTCTGCCAGGGAAATTTGCTCGAGAGATATTAACATTGAACTATGTGAGCATGTTTGCATGGAACATTTATTGTATAACTCTGGGCTCCAATAAGGGCTTGTATAAATTATTCATTTTGGAACTGAAATGAAATGCCAAAAACGCCACCCACCAAGGGACTGCTTTTATTACTACCAAAGAGCTAGTCTTAGTTAGCAACTAAGCTATTAAGACAGCATGCAAGGTAATTAGGAGTGGGAAATGAACAGTTACCTCCCTGATGACGCATGCCCTTTGCTCAGGGCAGCTGCTGGTCATCCCTACACCAGGCTCTTCTTGGACAATGCAGAAGCAGGTCCCTGCTTAATGAAGAGAGTGAGCTCCTGCCCGCTGTGCTCAAGGCAAGCGTTTGCTAGAGGAAACCACAGCTCGTGCAAGAGCACGGCACGCTCGGAGCTGCGGGCGATGCGCGGCTACCTCGCTGCGAGCTCAGCTGGGGGTCCCTCTGGGGCACGGGCCCCGAGAGCAGCCACCACACGTGCCCACAGAGGAGAGCGGGCACCGCGGGCTGCCTCGGCGCAGAGCGGGCAGAGGACCTGCGCCATGGCTAGGCACACACAGTGCAAGCGTTTCCCTGTACCGAGCCGCAAAAAAACCTGGGTGGCAGTTGCCATGGCAACTCCTCTTTTTAAACACTGCTGTTAAACCCTTGCATCAACCCCTCTGCGAGCATCATGAGCCCTCTGCAAGCATCATCGCGGGAGCATCATCACGGGAGCACCGTCCTGGCTGCTGCGTGGGCTTGTGCTGTTCCCTGCCTGGCTGGCCGTGTCCCAGCACTGCATGGCGAGGCGTTACAACAGGTTGCGGTGTTTTCTGGAACTGCAAAGCTAACATTAAGTTACCAATTTGCAGTTGAAAATTATTTTTTTCACCTCAAATGCCTGCAGCACCCACAGTCCCAAGGTATAGCTGCAATTAGTCTTCCACGCACCCCCTCCCTCCTCCCACTTCATGCCTCCCCCTCTCAGGTTTCCAGGAGGCAAAACAAGGTGATGGATCATGGACAAGAATTTGGGGGCTGCTGGTTTTCCCAGTTTGAATGGGGAGGGTTGCAGGAATCCCCTTTTGAGCTGCACGTAGCCTGCCCGGGCTCCAGCTGCCCCCTGCCCAGCCTCACCTCCAGCCTGCTCGGGTGGGCAGCGGGATGCTCCTTCAGCCTCCACACCAGCAGCACCCATGCAGCCCACCCTGCCCTCCTCCTCCTCCTCCAGCTCTGGAGCCCTTCCTTCCACCTGCAGCTTTTTATGCTTTTTTTGCACCTGAGGTTAATTAGGCTGCTCTGGTACCTCCGTTAACCCTCTCCTGCTCTGACCTTGGCACACAGGCTGGGATGTAAAGGCTGCACACTCAGCTGCTCAGGTACGTGCCAGCAGTGGGGTGCAGCAGTTGGGTGTCTCACTTAGACCTCCGTGTGCCAGCCCTTCCCTTGCAATAGAGGTTTCGTGCTGCACCGGCAGCATCAACAGCAGCAGCTCCAGCGCACGACACCCTTTACCCAGCACACGGTGAGATGGCGAGGGGATCGGAAAGGCGCGGGTGCCAATGCAGTCCTGAGACCCCCGGCCCTGCTGGCACATGGCATTCGAGGGAACAGAGATGGGAACTGGCACAGCAACGGTGCTTTATTTCTGCATTAGCAGCCCAGCGCTTGCACAGTCGCAGGCATCCCGTACAACTGCAATAAGTTCTCTTTACCAGCTGTAACTTTTGTATATCAGCAGCTGTCTCTGCCTCCAGCAGCATTTTATGGATCGTAAGAAAGGCTAAGTGGAAGTTTTCCTTTTGTTTTTTGTTTTTGGAAGCAGATCAAACAGCCCTAGTCGAACAGCTTCGTGTGGTCGGGAGCAGAGACCTGTGTGACAGCGCCTGGGCAGGAGGCGGCGGGGGGGCTCTGCCGGGCTCCCCTGCTGCGCTCCCCCCGGGAAGGGACGCGGGTCCTGCAGCTTGTCGGGAAGCTGCCCCGCGGCCCCACACCACCCTCCCGTGACACAGCAAGTGCGGAAGACAGGAGCCGCAGAAAGGCAGCTATAACATGATGATCTTGTGCACCAGCCTGCTCTTGGCTTGTTCCAGCTGTAGGATGGGGAATAATTTCATTGCAGGGAATGCTAATAAGAGGTTTGTCTGAGAGAGAGAAATGGAGAGAGGTGAAGCTACCTATCACAATAGTGAATAATGAAATTAGGAGAGTAATAATTACCAGTGCATGAGATTCCAAGCAGAACAATTATCACAAGTGCGGTATCACTAACTGCCTTGGGTCTCCGAAGACGTCTCCCGCCCCTCGGTGTGTTTTCACACCGCACAGCTCCGGGCGGCCCTGGTGCTCCGCTACGGCTGCAGCGGTGCCCTCCTGCCCGCTGCCGGCCCCACGCCGCCCGGGGCCTGGAGCCGACACAGCCAGGGAAGGGCTGGAAGAGCATTTTCTTGTCCTGCTGCTACTGCTCAGGGAAGTAGCCAAGTAATTTCTTTCCCTTATAACCCTGTGTTTAGAAGCTGCAGACAAACAAGGCTGTGTGTGCTGTCAGATCTCAGCGGCGTTAGACTCCCTAGCCGGGTTAGAAAATAAGCCCTGCAACGCTGCCTGCCCTGGCGCTTTTACAAGGCTTCTGAAGGCCTGGGAAGCACCGGGGCGGCACGTGCGGGTGAAGTCCGGCTCCGTCATTGCCAGCCTCTGCTCTCGGCGCTTGGACGAGCCGCCAGCACGACCGTCCTGGGAACAGAGCCCCGCGTCTCCGTGGGAATGCAGCCCGGGCGTGAACACTTAAAATAAAAAGACATTCTGAATACGTCTGAAAAACACATCTTAGGTTTCAGGGGCCAAATCGTGCCATCTCATTGTGTAACGAGAGATGATCTAATTCCATATCGTGGCATCTTTAGTAGGGATTTTATTTCTTAGCCTGCAGCAGTGTGTCTTTGGGAGTGCTCAGTGTTTTGTAAGGGAGATGATCAAATGACTCTGAGGACCTGGAGACAGACAGCGATGTCAGCCTCTCTTCACGAAGTTTGTATTTAAAGCCTGTGCATTGTGCTGGAACGCTAATTTGATATATTTCTGCGGGCCGCCTCTCCTCGGCGTCAGCCAGCACTCGCAGGCAAGCGCAGAAGGGGCCAGCTTTCGGCTGCCCGCGGGGCTGGGGCTGCCTCTTGCCTCCCCGGGCACGCAGGGGAGCGGAAAGCGGGATCGGGACCTGCCCCTCCTGCGGGAGACGGGCGAGCATCCCTCGCGCCTACGGCACCGCGCGCTGGCGCAGGGGGCTGAGCCCCGCCGGCTCGTGGGATGCACCCGTCTGGCTTCCAGGCGGGAGCTTGTCCCGTCACTCAGGGTTTGCTGCTGCTTCCCAGCCGGACCGTGGCCGGCGAGTGCAGCTCGCAGGGGCCATGTGCCGGGCCCCCTCCCGCCCGCCCCAGCCACCGGAGGAGGGTCTCATCCCGCACAGGCACCTTCCCACGCAGCATCGTGCGGCTCGCCAAGGGATCCAGCCCTGCAGAAATCCAAACAATGAGGGAAAGTGTCAATAAACATATATTTTTTACAGTCCATTATCTTACCCTTGCCAGCTTTTAGACTGTTATTGCACCAAGCCATTAAATCCCCTCCATGAGCGAAACATGCCATTTGTGTAATACAGTGTAATGGGACCATTAATGCTTTCCCTCCCCCCGCTGCAGAGCGTTTCCAGGAGAGGCATTAATATCCACATTCACAAAAACAATCCCTTAGTTCCAGGTTATTCGCACTTAATGCAATGATATTGCTCAAATCCCCCCTAAAATCAGTCCAGATGATTTTAACAAAACCAATAAAACATATTAATTAATAATCTCTGTGATGAATGCATGAATATAAATAGGTCATTATATCTATCTAGAAGCTCTTTCAGGGCGGAAGGGCTTATGATTTCTTGACGACGGTCATCAGAGGACATGAATAATTTGCAGGCTAGTGGCTAGATCAAGTCACAACTGACTTGCCCTGAGAATGGAGGACACATTTGTTGCTGTAAGGCTAGTAACACGGCCTGTGTTCACTGGTATTTCCATTTACTGACCTTCCAGAGTCTGTTTTTTAAAGAATAATTAAACAACATTTCCAGTTCAATAATGTGTTGCTCTATTAGTGGCAGAATCTAAGATGCAGAATCAAAATAACGAAGTGAATCAGTAAGTGTGGTTTCGTGAAACCAGCAGCCCCTCTCCAGGCTGCAGCCCCATCTTCGGGCTCGCCGCTGCCTTTCTCCCTGCTGAGGCTGGCTCCTGGCGGGGACGGTGCCTTTGCTGGGCTGCCAGCGGAGCAGAGCCCTTCCTCGTGCTGAGCAAACGACCCCCCGCACGGCGGCTCCAGCCCCCCGCTCCCCTCCGGTCTCTTTGCACAGTTTCCCTGTTCCTCAGCCTGTAGCTCAGCTCAGAGCACACAGCTGAGCCATTTTTGCTCTTTTACTGCTTCTTACGCAGCGGCTAAGGCTGCTGGCAGGGTTTGCCAGCAGAGGAGAGCGTGAGAAGCAGCGTGCTGGCATTATTAGCAACCTCCTTCTGAAAGCGTTGTTATTAGCAGGGTGACGCGGGGACAGCCACCGCGGTGCTATGGGCACAGAGCTGGGACATGCAGCGAGCGGCGAGCACCGTCCAGGGCCAAAACCAGCTTGGGGGAACCATGGTTTGAAAATGGCTGGCTCTGGAAGAAGCTGGAGTCACTGTGCGGAGCATTGAGCTGGAAGCAAAGCAGAATGACCCAGACGACGTCCCTAACGCCGCTCAGAGCGAGGTGCAGCGGGACCAGCCGCCGGTGCCAGGCCTGGACACGCCAGCTCCGGCACTGCCACTGCAGTGCTAAGCTCACATTTGTAAATGTTTGGATACTGCTGAGATATATATCGACAGCAGCAATCAATCCCTTAATTTATTTGCTGACCTGCTGCATAAGAGGGGTCATACTCAGTTCAGCTACCGAAATATGCTGTTATTGTTGTAGGCAGCAACTTCACTTCATGCCTCATGCCAGCTTTTAGATTTTGTTCTTCTAAATCCTGGCACTGAAAAGCATAACCCCAGGCAGCACTCAAGGCTTGCATTTGGTCGAGACGGGAGAGCCAGCGAGAAGCTCTTGAGGGGAATGTGCATTCAGGACAGCTGGAGGTAATTACACCGCTTCCCTACCAGCCCTGTGCCCGCAGCGCGCCGTGCGCCAGCGAGAATCAGTATTACGTGGGCTTTACCCTCCTCCTCCTCCTCCTCACAGACTTATTCTTATTGAAGCAGCTTCGGGAAGGTGTCTGTGGTGCAGGCATGCCTGCCGGCGGGCATGGCCCCCACCCCAGCATGGGGGTCTTGGCCTCACCCTCGCGGGTTTCCCTGCCTGCACGTGCAGTCCAGGGAGAAACAGGGAAATCTAACCCGTGTGCGAGCATAGCCACGCGCTCGCCTGCGCATCTCGGCTTTGTGAAGACCCCTTGTACAGATGAGGAGGACCAGAGCTGACAACTCCTACGCATCCTGGTTAGCACCGGCTGCCCCTCCAGCCGCCCCGAAACGCGCCCGGGGCTGCAGCATGGGCTGGCGGGGGGATGTGGGCAGGATCCCTGCCTGCATCTCTCCAGGAATCAGCATCCCCGTCCCCGTGAGAGGATTTGGACGCCTCACAGTGCCGGACGATTACAGGTTCGCCAAAGCCTTCACGCTGCTGAGCCCCTCGGCCCTGCAAGGGCGCGTGGCCGGGGAGGCTGCGTGCTGGGGGACTGGTGATGGAGGCACTCGCCGGCCGCGCTGCCCACTCGGCCGCTGCCCTGGAGGTGCCAGACGCGTCCTGGGAGCATGAACCCCCCACGTGCGGCTGGTCCCAGCTCTTTTCTGGCTTTTCCTTCCAGTACTGTCACTTACACATTTTCTATTCTGAATTGATTCCTAATCTCCTTTCAGAGAAAGATCAAACAAGCCCTTAGGTCTTTGTTGGCTGCTTCCTTTGATTACTTTCAAGTAGTTACCCTGGTTTTGAAGTACGATTGAAAGGGAAGCGAGGATCCTGAGTGCAGGGTGCACAGCTGGGTGAAGCCGTTGCGGGTTGGAAGCACAAGAGCCCAGAGACCCCGGCTCCCCGTGCGGGACCCTCCAGCCTGCTCACACCATCTCCGCTGCTGCGGGGAAATCAACGCCCGTAGCCTTGGCTCTTTGCGCTCATGTTTTATTTTTTCTGAGCAAGACTCTGTCATCAGCATTTCTCTGCCGAGCGGCGCTGAGCAGCCCATGCAGAGGAATTGGGAATTCATAGCGCCGTGGTCCAGCATAACTCAGTTTTCGGTTTGTCCCAGTTCAGCCGCAGCACCGTTGCTGCAGATGAGTCCTTTGTGCATCGTCTGGACGCTGCGCTACACGGAAAACTGCTCCCACGGTGCCGGCTGCTGCGCCCAGCGTCCTGCCAAGCCACGCGCGGGCTGCAGGGGGAGGCTCCGCGCCCTCGGGCGCATCCTCCCGCGCGTGGCCGGTGCACCCCTTCGCAGCCACCCTCAGGCCAGCCAGCGCGGCTGCGTCCACGGCCACCTGCACCTTGCAAAACCATCTGCCTCCGTACTCCATGGCAGCAAGTGCTTTCTGTTAGATAACACCCGTGTTTTAAACCTTTATCCCTTACCATATTGTTAAGGCATGATTCTTAAACAACAAAGCTGAAACACGCTGGAATTTATGGGATTGTTATGTGCCTGCCGTCATCTTGAACAATTGACAAGAATTTGAGAAAGACGATGCTGCTTTTCTCCCGTGGCATCTTGAGGACGAGCTCAGAAAACGAATTGTCTTGCCGAAGACAATGCCCTTGATGCATAATAGCAGAGCCATCTCCGAACAATTGGGGGCTGATTTTTATTTTGGCTTTAACTCAGCTTTCTCAGCGCAGGTGTCCAATTTGTTCCTGCCTGTATAAATCCCACCATTTAAATGACTCAGCTGTTGGCACAAATCAACCCGGGAGATATTTCCCTGGCCGGGTTTGTACCTCGTGAAGGCAGAAACATCATGCCTGTAAAACAGACGGCTGTGATATATTCACGCCCTGGAGGAGATTTGCTGGAATAAATTGCACGTGAGGTTAAAACAACAGCACGGTGGGTTCCTCCACCGTGTCTTTTCCCCGCGGACTCGCTCCGGCGCAGGCTGCCTGCCCAAACCCCCGCCCGGGGCAAGGGCGCGGGCAGCGGCTGCTCGTTTACTGCAGGGGCTGGCAGCGGGTTAAGTGCAATAATCTGAAACAGCACTTCTGTAACCTTACGACAAGGGTAATAAAACTGAATGAGATGCGCGTTGTTCCCTGGAATTTATCAAACTAGGATCGTCTTTCTCTTTCAGGAAAGGTCATGGTACACCTTATTTTATGGCGTACAAAAGAACAAGGGCAACTACCCTGGTGCACGACTGCGCGTCTGTTTAGAAAACTTTTAGGCGTTATTCATGGGAAGTTCACAGTAAGATGATGGACAGCTCGCGGCCCCCGGCGAGCCTGCTCCCATCCCGGTTTGGCTCGGCAGGCGTTATGCATCCCGCGGTTTCCCGTGTGCACCAGGCGGGGATCGCCGCTCGCTGGAGCAGAAGTGCAGAGCTGCTCTTCCTCCCTGGGTTGGTGTTTCTTAAAAAATGAGGTGAGGCAAAGCCAGTCTGCCCACCCTTGCAAGTCCTTCCTTTTCATTGAAAATATTTGGATTTGAGTGTTTGTGTGTTGTTGCTGCTCTCACGGAGGTTGCAAACATCACCCCCCACCTGGCTGCGTGCCAGCCATGGCTTAAAGTTGGGGAAACTCGAAGAAACTTCAGCGTACCTAAAGGGAATTGTCTTTTCTTTTTGCTGGAGCTTTCTCTGATGCTGTAGGTCAGATGCTTTATGGAGGACGCGGAGCCCGGCTCCCCCAGCCCGTGCACAGAGCCACGCGTCCCCCACGCCGGCTCTTTCTGCTGGGCGCTTAGAGGCAGCTTCAGGCAACGTGCCCACAGGCGCTGAGCCTGCTCCAAACACCGCTCGCTGTAGCCGGGAGCACCGCTGCTTCTCTTCTCTCCACCGCACCCCAGGCCATTTCATACCTCTCGCCTCCCGGCCCCGCTCGGCCACCAGCACGGGGGGGTGACGTTCGCAGGGGCTGGGAGGTGCCACCACCCTCTGGCTGTTGGCAGCTTTGCAAAGAGAGGTTCAACAGGCAACAGTGCTCCCACCCCAGTGCTCCCCCCGGCCCGGCTGAGGCTCCGGGGTCCCCTCGGCCCCCCAGATTCCTCAGCTGCTGTTCCCCCATTCCCACCCCACAAGAGCCGCCGAAGCCCCGTGCGCCTCAGCAGCTTGAGCAGGAGCCGCAGCTGCCTCCAGCCGTGGGTTGTTGTGGAGATTCAGAGGATTTCTCATTGTTTGAGGCTGAGAAGCAAAGTCCGTATTGTATAAAGTAATTAAATAAAGCCATCGGTCTTCCCTCTGAAGTGGCTGGTACTGGCTGTTTTATTATGGTTTTTACTCTTTGGAATATGACCCAGACAACGCTTACACCATCATAAGGTTTCACTTCAAGGGTCTTAAAAGGAAATCAATTATTTTTAGAAATATAAATATTTTATGAAGCTGCTTCTTTTTCTAATGATGTAATAAAGAAAAATACAGCCATTTTGCTCTTCAGCGATAGAAAGCAATGCAGCAATCCAATCTCAAAGCCTGCAGCCTTCACCTGAGTCACCTTCTCCAGGCGTCTTAAGAAGGAGTCTGAAACACAATATTCTCTGTTAAATTATGCATACCGGAGCTGGCCGTTCTGCTCTCGAGCGGAGCGGTCAGGCTGCGGTTGAAGCCGGCCGTGCCCTGGCTCCCCCGGGGGAGAGGCAGCAGCTCCCCCTGCCCCGGTGACCCCCGTGCCTGGGGAGGGCGATGCTCTCGGCACCAGCAGCCGAAAGGGTGGCGGGGACCTTCTCGCTGGCGATGGCGAGCGGGGCAGGCGCGTCCCTCGCCAAGGGCATGGCCGGGCCGGCGGAGCCGTGCCCCCGCAGCCCGCGCCGCGGCTGAGCCGCTGCCGGGGAGCCGGGAGGTCCCCGCTCCAGAGAGGCTTTCTGTGCCCCCGACAGCGTGGGGCTGCGAGCCGCAGAGGTGGACAAAGGGCAGAACCGGGGCACGATTCAAAGACGCCGTCACAGCTGCCTGTGCGCTCCAACTCGCCACCCACGGGGGACCCAGCGCTCGCGTGGACGCTGGGTGGGAGCGGGCACCCAGCGCTGCTCCCCCCCTTAACCTGGGAGCCCAGGGCGGCTGAAAAATGCAGGCATTTAGATTTTTATATTATTATTGTTTATATCAAATGAATGAATTCCCAGCCGCTTTGGTTTGCTCTTACATAATTTAGACCAATCAGTGCACTTCCTAATGCAACATGCTCTTAACTTTGCTGAGCCCCAAGGCATTGAATTTATATTCTGTTCTGCTGCTGTGAAAATGAATGGTGTGACAGTGACAAGAGGAAGAAGGAGCTTTAAAGAGAGAAGAAGCCAAAGAGAAAGAAAGATGGTTGAAAGAAGCAGAAAGACAGGGAGAGGAGAAGATACAGAACAGCAAAGTGGTTTATAATGGAAGGACTGTAATTTATTTTGACACTAATAATGTATTATTCATTCGGAACAAAAATAAACCTTATTAACCAGGAAAAACAGATCTCCCATCTCCAGCCCACGTTGTGATGAGCGAGTCGCGGTGGTGAGATCCTGACAGCTGCCAGGCTGGCTCCGTGCCGCATCCTGCACCGCACGCGCCGGTCCTCGCCCGGCAGAGCAGCACCCGTGGGCGCTGTGAGCAGGAGCAGCGTGATGCTCCCGCAACGGCGCGAGGAATTACCGCTCTTAGTCATTAAGAGGAAGGATGACTTTGGCTGTCAGGGATGCCAGATAATGCACTCGTATTGTTCCCATCCCCAGCTGGTGTCCCTCGTCTCCGAGGCTCTCGACATCCTTCCCAGGCTATAAATAGCCGGGTCGCTCCGACCGCCGCTCGGGCACCGCGGTGACGGGCCCAGCGGTAGCAGCACTCAGAAACCCAAGGAGAAGCCGACCGTCCCTGTGAAGTGGCGGCTCGGCGGGAGGGCACGGTGACAGCCAGCAGGAAAACCGAGCCAGGCGCATTTCTGCCGGGAGGGCACGACGGTCCCGCCGCGAGGCTATTCCGGGCTTTTTGAAGCAGCAGCATGCTGCCCGGGTCAAGGCGTGCGGCATCGCCGAGGGAGGGGGATTAGCAAGGCTGAATCCAAAGTACTGCTGGAAACTTTGCCCTTGCCAGCCCCGGAATTAGGATCTATATGTATTTTGCATCTCACCGGCGGTGCCCGCCTGCAGGCTTTCTCCACCCTGCTAGACGTCTCAGGAAGAAAGAGCTCAGAGAGGCTCAGTGGGTATTTATGAGGCCGTGAAGCCCAGTAACCTCTGCTGCTCCGGCTGCGAGGAAACCCGTAGGTTGTTGGCGGTGCCAAGGGGTTCTGTGCGCTCGGACGATGCGTACAAGCACACACTGTTATTTTGCGGGGCTGAAGAAGCCTTTCTCGCCGGTGCCGCTGCAGCCGGCACCTTAACGCCTTGCTTCACCGGCTTGTTGCTGCGAGGCTCGTGGTGGAGACGCCACTGTTATTTCGACTGGCAAAGCTCAGAGGATGAGCACTAAATAACTGTGTTGCTTCCCCGCTTTAGAAACCCGTAATCACCAGGGCTTTTCCTGCCCGTGCTGCTTGCGAGCCCCCCGCGCGATTACCGGCACCAAGCCCCTCTCCGCCCCCGCGCTCAGCTCTCCCGCATCCAGCGGGCTCGGCGGCTCGACCCGGCAGGCGCTTCCCCTGCTCTTGCCCATTCTTCCTTTCCTGCGAGGCGGATGGGAGCGGGCAGGAGAAACTAAAACCACGGCTAATTCACTGTTAACGGCCCCTGCGAGCATCAGCCGTGGAAGGGCTGCAGGGAAGGGAAAGCCAGCACGGGGAGCAGGAAAACGCTGACTTATCATCCGTGCGGATCCCAAAGCGCGTTGCAGCGCTGCTTTCGCTGAGGGTATTTTGATCGTGGAGGGCTTCGTGTGCCGGGGAGCCGGGACATGCCACCCGCGCACTTCCAGCATCCCCGGCCGGCGCGCGCAGCCCTTGCCAGGCAGAAGCAGGAGCTGCCTGTGGTCTCGGAGGTCTCTCCCTTCCCCACCGCAGCGCGACCGGTTACTGACGATTGTCTCTGCTTCCTTGTCGTACTTTGTGCACAACACATAAAACGTAGCTCATCAGCTCCCGGCATCAAACAAACCCTCTCTGGCTCCTGGCAAGATTTAGGGTGGATTTTAAAGCGTTATTACTGACTTATGAGGCTTTAAATAATATTAGACTCTGCATATCTTTCAAATCTATTTTCTTTTAATATCCCTGATCAGGTTTTAAGGTCTAAGCCTGGAGATTTATGGGGCTGTCCTCTCCGTAATTCAGAGTCACGTGTGGCTTGCGATTTCAGCGTTCATGTTCCCGGTTTTTGAAGTAAGTTTTGCTTCACGCTTTGGGGCTTCTGTTTCAACATGAAAAGCAAACACGTTTTCAGCAGTGCTTCCTTTTCGTCAGCATAAGAAGAGTCCTGGAGAGGGAGTTGTGTGCCACAGCGATGCTGTCCCCCACAGCCCGAGGTGTGACCGGCACGGCGGGACGCTGCGAGGCAGGGACGGTGCGGGGGGGGCTGGCTCTCTGGGCCCCTTGGGGTTCGCAGCCCCCCGATTCCCGCGGCGGGCTCGGCAGGCGAGGCGGGCTGGGAAATGACTGACCAGGCGCCCCACTGCAAGGCGGGATGTTTAAAGAATCGAACAGGAGCGTTGCCTGTTGTTGACACGCGGGGAAGGCAAACCCTTCCCTCCGCCCTGTTACTGCAATCGCTCCGCGCCGGCAGTGCCCCGTCCCAGCCCCGGCCGCAGCTCCTCTCCCGACGCTGCGGCAGCACCACGTGCTGCTGGGTTTTGTATTCCCCCCCTTGTCTCCACACGCTTCGGATCAGCGGCTGACAAGTTTATTTACTTGTTATAACACAGAACAAATTACAAAGGGGCTCCCTGAGACCCCTTAGGCAGGAACAAGAGCGACCGGCGCTGATGGAGTCGTGGTTGGAGCAGGCGGTAAGCAATAGGACAATGTGCTTCAGGAAGCAACAAATTATAAATTGAGGTATTCAATCTCTAAAAAGCTTGCACATTTAATTATCTAGCCAGACCTCCAGGGAAAAGAATTAGAACAATAATTATCAATTTGTTCTTTGTATCCAAGGGCAAATTTAGCATTTAGAGGACAGAGTTGTTGCTGGCTTCTTTTTTTCCCCTGCTCTTTGTAATCCTGATTAGCAAAATGTACTTTAGTCTTCAAAATGAATGATTCCTCCTCTCTGGCCACTGGAGCTGTGTCCTTGGAAAGCATCCTGGGTGCCAGGTTTGCTAGGCGCGGTGCTGAGGTCGGAGCCGGGTCGGAAACACGCGGTTTTGCCCAAGGGGAAAGGCGGGTGAGATTTTTGCTGTCTGGCAGCTGCAGCTCAGAAGCCTTGGGCGATACTCCTGCTTTCTCCTGGGGAGCAGGCGAGGCTGCCCCGGGGACGGACACCCGGGGTCTGCCCCCAAATTCCCCCTCCCGCACCTGGAAAAGCAGCTTTGCCTGGAGCCTGCTGCCACCCAACGCTTCTCAGCAACGCGTAGTGCTGTCCGTGGGTTTCTTAATGACCGAAGGGTGCAGGGTGCTGCTGGCTGGAGGAGACGAGCCGTCAGACGCCCACTCACGCCTGCCTGCACCCACGGTGCGGGGCTGCCATCGCCATGCAGAGCGTGCACACCTTGCTGCCGTGCCGCACTCCCCGGCTTTATAAACCACCTTTCTGCGCTGGGGTTTCCATTGCACAGCGCATTCCCTCTGCGTTGTCTCATTATTGATTCCATTCCCTGTTAATAGCTCCCTGTCATAAACCACATCGACAATAATGAGGCATTTTATGGTGATTGTTGACCTATGGGAATTTCCAGAAACGGCATTCTTTATTTATTCAGCAGCATAATGGTAATTCAATATGTAGCTATGCAAATTAAGGGTCATTTTTTTTTTTTTTCTAGGCTGGAAGCTGGGCAAGATGTGATTTTCAAAAGCAGACTTGCTCCTGAGCAGAGAAACGAGAGGCGTTGTGTCCAAAGGGTTGTCAGTCCAGCGGTTTCCCTCTCCGTTTGACCCCTTTCCTGCTGGCAGCTCAGAGCTTGCCCAGCTCGTCCTCCCGGGCCGAGGAAGGCTGCTCGTCCTCCTCTCCGCGACACACGTGGAGCAGTTTCCCCTCTCACCGGCCGTGGCACCGCCTCTCATCACATCGCTATTGCTCGTCCTGGGTTTGTTTTTTAAATGGCATAAAGCATCACGTTTCCTGAAGAAAGGGGCCCCCTGCCAGCTCTGCCTGCGGCCGGGCAGGAGAGGCGGTGGAAGTCCGCACGCCGCCGGGGCCACGCCGCCGCGCTGGCAGGGTGCGTGCTTGCAAGCTGTTTTGCTTGGTTGCAAGAAAAGGCTCCTCCTGCCAGGGTGTTCCTGACCCCAGCCCCCTGCCGAAGGGGCGAGGGCTGCAGGGGCACAGGCAAACCTGCAGTCCTTGACACCTTGCAGTTATCTGCTCCTGGCAGGCTTTAATTTATAGATAATGGACATTTTTTTACAGTTATTGTTTGAATATATCAGTTTGCACTTGACCTGTGTGAACAACTTCTTGATGGATATTCAACCTCTTTCATAAATGGAGCTTATCCTTCAGCTCAGGGAGAAAATGAAACATTAACAAGGAATATAAAATGCAATTCGGTCTCTTCACGAGCACAGTAATTCCCGGTCAGGGCTGGACGTGCGGGCCTCCTGCGGGAGCACGGCGGGGAGCCGCTCTGCCCGACGCGAGGGTCCCCGGGGCCACGCGGCCGCGGGCTGGCCCCGGTGCTCGGGTGGGTGAGGACGGCATCACCCAGCCCATCCCCCCGGCCTTGGGCCGGCGGCAAGAGCAGCGTGGTGTGCACCCAAACACGCTCTGCTGCGCCTGCTGAACCCGACCGAGCTTTCATGGCTTATTTCTTCCCTTTGGGTCGTTCTTAGAAGTATGGGAAGGATAAAGATGCTGAAGCTGGCATGGAAAGCCTCCTGGAATGAGCTACATTATTAAAAATGCTCAATTTAATTCAGATTGATAACTGCATTAAAGTAGCGGGTTTTCCCTTCCGTAATTGAGTTACACCTACAGCATTGAAGTCAAAATGATTTTAATCACCGCCAGTGTTAGGTGATGTATGCTAAATTTCTGGTGTCAATGCGAGTGCTTAGAAACATCAATTAGAGATGCCACTTTCTGCTCCCTCCTCTCATTGCCATCAAATGCCGAGTGCTGGGGGAGAGCTCTGGCTCGCCGGCGGCCGGTGACCTGCTCGCTCTGCCGGCGGCGAGCTCCTGCCGCCGCTCCTCCTTGCCCTCGACTCGCCGCCCTCGCCCCTGGGCGCATCCCCCGCCTCGCCAGCCCCTTCCCCCTGCCCGTCTCCAGGGCAGGTGCCTGGGCGGATTCGCAGCCGCCTTTCACGCCGGCGGGTCCGGGGCAGCGGGGAGCGACCCTCGGGGGGCGCGGGGCTGCCCTGCGGTGGGGAGGCACGCCGGGCGCCCCGCGGCACCGCAAAAATAACATTGGGAGCGGCCGGAGGGGAAACGGCTCGGCCCCCTCCACCGGGAGCTGGGCGCGAAGCTGGAGCCGCAGGACGTTCCCGATGGACTCTCCGGCCGCTCTCCGGGGAGGCTGCCACAGCGTGGCCTCGGTTTTGGCTCTAACGCGTGTATTCGGTGCCCCGATATACAACGTGGACACGCACAAACACACAGCATCCCCCAGCTAGTGAGAAAAGCCAGACTCTCTTTCATTTTGACATCAGATAACCTTGATAAATTCTCTTATTAAATTTAATATCTTTGATCAATCACAGTAAAACTTGAGGGGATGAATTATTAAAATGAAGAATTGCTTTGTAGGGTTTATGGTTATTGTGCTACCTAAATTAAAAATGTAGGTGCTGTTATTTAAAACAAAAAATATTCCCGCTGTCCCTAAAGCCACGTATATCATCTTAGCTCCAGCCAGAGATCTCCAATAAGCAGGAATCACATCGCTTTCCTTGCACACGCTAATTAAGCAGCCCCCTGTTTTCCTAAGCCATGAATTAGGGGCGCGAGGCGGTGCGCGGGTCCTGGCTATGTGGCATGGCGGGAGCACGTCACCTTGAATTCTGCACCAGGGCATCACGCCCCCGGGACGGGTGGAAGCAGGAACCTGGCTGGTTTCATCCTGCTGGCTTACGGGGAGCGAGCGGCTGGGTGGGCGGGCGGCACGCAGACATGGCATTACGTTGGCTCATCGGCTGCTCAGACAGCTTTCAGGAGCGATGGGCTTCACAGTGGTGAAAGCAGCTCAAGTCATTTGGAGCCTTCAAGGTTTTAATTACCCCAGAGAAAAACACAAAGCTGAGAGCTGAGGGCATTGCCACTTCTGTTGCTGCGGCTGCTGAGATCCGAAGGAGACACGTGAACCTGAAGCCCGCTGGCTACTCCAGCTCTGGGGATGAGCATGCGGCCACTGGCTCTGCTTGTGCCCGAGCTCAGGGGCTCCTGAGACGCGTCCTGCACGAGACTGCCTGCTTCGGGAGGTAGTTCATGCTGACCAGGATGCTCCATAAACGGTAAAACATTGATGCTTGGAGGACCTCTCTTTCGGGAGGGGCAGAGCACTGGTGCGGTCTGTGCGTGCCAGAGGAAGGATGGGAAAAGCTGCTGGTAGTCAAAGAGCCTCAGCTCCAGTGCCCATATTGCACATTACATCCTGCTCGTAAGCCATCATCCTGCCAATAAGAGAGTGCCATTTTTCAAAGACAGTCTCTGTTTGCTGAATACTCCACTCCTCCGCCTCACGCTCTCATTGCATGGTCGGACAAGGTGTCATTACAGTGATTGAAACTAAACTCAATTTCCTGGAGGGCTTGTCTTTGCTCCGTGCTGCTGTAACGCACATGCTTCCATTTCCCAGTTAAGTGCCTCAGTCTTTTCTTGGCTATTATTCTAATTTGATAACATTATGTATTTTTTAAGCTTAATCATACAAAATGTAATGAAAGCAGTGAAGACGTCAGCACCCGCAGTGCAAAAGGGACAGCGAGTGTGGAGGGATGCGGGTGGGACTCAGACATGAAGGCGCCATGTCGCACCGGTCCCGACGGTCTCCAATTCAGCAGCCGCCTGGCTCCGGTGCTCCCGGAGTGCTGCAGGTCCGGGGCGGTGCAGGAAGGCTGTGCCGGGCTCGTGGCCGTGGCAAGAGAACAGCAGGCAGCTCTTCTGTTGCTGTTTTGTTCTCCAAACTTCCCGTCCCGTTAGCAGGGAGACATCCTTGGACAGCATCCCATGCCGGCTTTCCCCGGGGCCTCGGCGGGAGCAGAAATAGCTGCAGCTGAGTCCAGCCCCGAGTTGTGACGGCAGGGAAAGGCCAAGAAGAGAGGTGGCCGACAGAAAGGGCCAGCCGTCCCATGGCGCCCAGCTGCCGTCCTTCCCGGGATCTCGCTGGGCGTCTAATCCCGGCTGCTGCTGCCCCGGAGAGGGGGCCTGCGACTCCCCGCACCCCAAGCCCGCCCACACCTGCCTGCCATTATTACACATCACTTATTTCTCAGTTTTCTGACAACCCTCTTGGTTTTCTTCTTCCTTGAATTGTTTTTCTCCAAACCCTTCAAGACACCATCAGCAAAAAGGGACACTGGGGAATTATTATTAGATGCTGGGTTTTTTCAGTGCTAGGAGCCTTGGGCTTTTTCGGGGCACAATTAAGGCACGATTCGCCCGTGTTGAAAGGCAAACCGTTTCTAAACCTCTGCGTATTTCTGAGGCACACGTATTTCCAAGCTGCAGACGCTAAACAGCAAAAGGCTGAAGCAGGGTTTGCAGGCTGGGGAGAATTCCCGTTTTTCATCCGCTGTTGCAGAGGGTGTTTGACAGCGCACAGGTATTCGGGGAGCGCAGAGCCGGGCATTGGGGCTGGGAGCACCTTGCCCAGGGAGGTCAGCGTGTGCTGGGGGGTCCCAGGGAGGGTCCCCCGCAGCGCTGGGTGCCACCGAGTCCTGGGGGAAGTGTCCCCCCACCCCGGGGACGCGGAGCTTGCGGGCGCTGCTGGCTGCGCCGGCGAGGAGCCAGCACCCCGCGGGGCCTCCTGCCATCGCCGGGGGAAGCGTCAGGGCTGCCAGGATCCCGACTTACCAGCTTAACGGCTGCGCGTGCGCAGAAAACTTCAGGGCAGAGACAGCAATCCCTCCACCCATTTTGAGGTTTAATCTTTTCCAGGCTTATTTCAGTGTTTGGAAATCCAGGACAAAACATTTTGGGTTTTTCTTGTGAAAAGACATAGAGCAACTTAGATTTTGAGGTCAGTGAGCAAAGAAACGTCCAGGGTCCGATGTGAGCTGCGTGTAGCTGACTTTGGTGGGGCGAACGCTGGCCCCGGGGCTCGTGCTTTGCCTGCAGCCACGCTGAGCAAGTGACATCGGCCACCACCGGCGAACACCCCGTCGGCGGCACTGGTGTTCTGCAGTGGGTAGCTGGCAGTGCTGGGAGCTGCTCGGGCATCCAGCCAGGCTCTGAGCCCACGGGGAACAGCAGGAGATGGGGGGACGGCGGCAGCTCAGCGATGCCGGCGTCCATCCAGCTGTGCTGACACCTGCACAGCCGCCCTTGAAGAAACGCCGTCTGAATTAGGGAGCTCATGAAAACACAGCTTCTTCGGCTTAGAAGCTGGCAGCTTTACGTATTTTTTTCCCCTAGACTGCAGGGAAAGACAATTAGAAAGGATAAAATCAAATGCTTTTTAAAAGAATGTGTTATTAGGCGCAGGCGGCGCTGCCTTGTCAGGATGAGCTACGAGGGAGCAGCGGGGTTCGGGGTGGATTATGTGTTTAGAGGGATAAAGAACAAATCCAAAGCTACAGTTCTGCACGAGGGAAAACTTGCAAAGGTATCAGTATGTGAGCGAAGAAGCTGAGGTGCAGGTGGGAAATCATAATTACCTGCTGCTGCCTTCCCTGCAACTCTGTCTGCGGCATTGGTTACGGGTTATTTGGGGAGAGAAGACACTCTCTGAATATGATGGGCACACTTCCACTGTGCTACCCTGCGGAGAGGCTCAGCAGGCAGATCTCAGGGTGGGAGATCTCTTCCCAACATCTTTTCAGCTCAGGAAACATTGGCTATGTCATAAGAAATAACGATCAGCCCAGCTGCCAGAGCAAAGAAGTGCAGCGAGCCTCCGTATTTCAGACTACTTAATCAAAGTGAACTTCTACATTTCTCACCCATCACGAATTTTCTCTGTATCCTAAAAAACAGCTTTAAACTGCCAGGGTGCAGATATTTCCCTCCCACTGCTTCCTCTGTGTTGGTTCTTTCCATCACCGCCTGTCAGTCCTCCTGCTCGCAGCTCTTCAGCGGTGATGTACGAGCGTGCCTCCGGAGGCCGCCGGCTGCAGGCAGAGCTGCCGTGATGGATGGGCTCGCCGCGGGTTTCCCTGTGGCACCGGCCTTGCTGGATCTCTGCAGGACGCTGGAAGCCGCACTGTCAAAGGCGCATTTCGGTGAGGGCTAGCAGGGTGGCCAGCTGGGCAACCCAGCCAGAGGGCAGGGCTGATGCTCGCGGTGGGAGCAGCCACCAGCAGCAGCTCCTCCCCGGAGCGGTGGCAGCTCCTCTCCTCCTTGTGTGCAGCCCCACAGGTGCAGTGCTGGGCCCAAACTGGGGGGGTGGCCACGGCGTGGTCAGCGTCACCCCTCCGGCGCAGCCGGCTGCTGTTCGGTGGTCCCTGCCTGCCGGGGGCCCGATGCCGGGGCAGCGGCAGGGGCCAGAGCCCAGCTCCTTGCGGAGGTTTGCCACGCGCTGCCTGGGTAGCTTTGGGCGATAACCAAACCTCCCAAGAGCTGGGGGTCGTCTCCCGTTAGGTGGGGTGGAAATGGCAGCCTTGCAGCCAGCCCCCAGGAAATATCACTGTTATATTGACTGCTCCCTTCCTTTGGCACCTGAAATTAATCTTGCATTTGTTTGGACTGTGATGGGTTTTAACCTATAGTAACAGCAAGCTTTTGCCAACCCCAGGCAGTTTAACAGCTAAAGCGTTTGATTAAAAAATTTAATAGCCCCAGAATGATGGAACAGCTTCTGTCCACAATATATTAAGCTTCTGGCATTCAGATTTATATGCAGTGTAAACTTCCTTTATATGAAAACATTTGTTTCCTTTCCTACATCCACAGCAGAGCAGACTCTTCTCCTACTTCATTTCCAGCCACTGGTTTAATTGCACATTTTTTCGAAGCTGCCGCATAGGGGGAGGCAGGTTCCAGCTGCACCAGCTGCGGTTATTTGAAGGAGCAGAAAGAAACGCCAGCACCGGCAGTCATGGGCAGCGCGGTTAGTGGCTGTGCGGGCTCCAAACACGGGGCAGAAAGGGCTCTGCAGTACCGCGGGTTTCCCAAGGAAGCCCAAAGTGAGCGGTTTTCCAGTGGAAAAGCTACTGGGGAGTCTTGTGCCATCATTAATTTCTCCTTGCGGCCAGTTCAGCTCCCGTGTCCAGGCTTGGCTGAGCAAAGTGACCAGTTGCCTCTCTGCCATCCCGTCGAGTTGCATGTCCATACCCCTCTCTCAGGAGCACTTTGTAGGAACCTAAATAAAGTCTTGCCACCAGCAGACCCCATAAATCTTCATTACATTTTGCCTCAACCGATCTGCCCAATGTTTCTCCTCTCCCTGCGAGTTCCCAAAGTGGCCATAACTCTTCTCCAGGTCAAGGAGTTAACTATATTTTATAGCAGATGGATACACTCCATTTATATTTTATTCCTCAGCCTCATGTTTTTAGGCAAACATTGTCTCTTCGGAGGAACAGCTTGGACTGGCAGCCAAAGCCAAGAGCTGGGGCCATCTCTCAGAGGAAGATGCGAAACCTGGCCAGGCTCGGCGAAGGGCCAAGGGATGGACCGAAGAACAGGAGGGAGGGGGACAGTTCAGGTCATCAACGCAGGCTCCTCATCCAAGGAAGGACATTTTTGGCAGGCAGCATCCCTCAGCATCGAGCCCTCGGCCAGGAGGGGCAGAGCAGAGTTCTCCTCCGCTCGTCTTCTGGAGAAATGGGCATTTAATTTTGTGTCGCTCCTAATCCTCTTACTCCTGTGGACTTTGCAAGGGTGGATTTTTGAGCTGTTTCTAGCTATATTATGATGTCAGGCAGGAGCGTGGGCTTTAGGCTCTGTTGTAGGACTTAATAGAGATTTTTGTCACCCCAGAGAAGCTCGGGAGGAAGGAAGATCCCCCCCGAAGTGCAGGGACGGCCGCAGCTGCGGCTGGCTCTGGGCGAGCGCGGGGGCCTGGCTTGGGGCAAGGCAGAGGACTAAATATCAAGTCCACGTACGTGCTCTACAGCGAAAGGAAATTGCCGATTATCTTCAGTGACACTTTATTAGCGAAGAACAGTTTGTTCTTATACTCCTCTGACTGTCTGCCTTTTTTTAGATGAGAGACTATATGAAATATGCTGTAAAATACCAAATGTGCCTTTTTGGGATAATAATTCACAGTCTGTGTTCATAAATTCACATTTTGCTAAAAAAGGGGGGGAAAAAAAGAAGCAGGAGATCTTGGGTAATTTATAACACTTACTCTGTGCTATTACTCCCCAGCCGTCCTGATGCTGTTGCTCGGGGATTTGGAGGCTGCACGGAGACAGCAGTCAGTTTGCAGTCCTTCATTTCGGTTGTTCAGGCTACATTAGGTTTTTCAAAGCTGAAGAACAATTTGCAAAACACAAAAGCCCACTTCCAAGAGCTGGAGGTAAGTATCACATGCCAGGAATGGAACTGCATTTATACATGTTTTGATATACTGGCCAATTAAGGATTATCAACAGCACTGGGAAATTTGCATCAAAATGTTGTTTCCATCATGACAAATAGGAGTTTCCTACCTACGCTCTACCTAGAAGACAATCTCATTTCATTTACAGTTAGAGTTTGTCACTGTGCGTACGACTCAAGGCATTAGTCACTCGATAGAAAAGGCATTTGTTTCTCCTAAGAAGATTTTGCTGCGTGCTGAGGATCAGTCGTAGGTCTGTAATTCGGGACCCAGAAAAAGGCTGTTCACAGGTGACTTTTCTCAACTAACAGCTATTTCACCTGGGACTGCAAAAAATATAACTAGAGAATAGCTGCTGTTTGAGTCCACACAAAGGCATTAAAAGAGAAGAGCCGCTGCCAGGGCAATGCACTGTGGTCCCCGAGGAGAGCTGTGTGCCCCAAACCAGTCTCCAGCTCCTAGCTGTCTCCGAGGTTTATACAATGCAGCGATTTAAGGTCTCCATTTCTGGGTTAAGAAGATACACTCTCAAGGCAAAGCCGACCTCATCTCCAGGCTCTGCAAGGGCTCTTCCTTTCCCAAGGCAAACAGCAGGACAGCTTCCTCCGTTTGCTTTCTCTCCTGCTCGCAAAATTGAATTATTATCCCTGCAATGATATTCTTAAGGTTAAGAACAAATATATATAGGAACATAGTGAAAATTTGTCCACTCTGGAGCCGACAGAACAGCACAATATTTAAAGCTGTCTTAACAGTTTCGCTATCTTAACGGTAACATTATTCATTTCATTAGCACCAAGTGCACATGTCAAGGTGTTATTTTAAGACAACTTTCTGTGCACATCTGAGCAGTCTCCACTCAAGGCCATGCGATGAAGGCTGTGCCTGTGCAGCGTGGCAGCATCACTTGGTGCTCACGCCGAAGGGCCCAGGGATGCTCCTGTTCCCAGGGTGCCCCAAAGCAGGCAAACGGGCAGCAGCAAAGCTGTGCCACGCTAGGCGACAGGCCCCCCTCCTAATAAAGCTGTAATAAACCCAAATGAGGATTTGTTGCAGCAGGCAGACATTTCTTCAACACCTTGAGCCAACGACCTCAGTGTTGGTTTTGAGCTGTTGTTCAGTTTGCACCCATTGCAACCTGAAACTCAGCACCGCGATTAATCATCGGCCCAGAACATTGCAGGGCTGCACAAAGAGGGATATGGAGATTAATTAGTGAAGGGTATTTGAGTGTGCGGTTCAGCATCTCAAGTAATCAGAGCTGCTGCATCCCAAATCCCGCCAGCACGTCCCTGACCTGCCGGAGAAGCGCTCCATTCCTTCGTCGGGTTGTTCTGCACAAGTGCTGAGCCGGAGCAAGGAGGGGATTTGGTTCCAGGGGTGTGAGGACCTCCACATCTGGTGACAGCTTCAGACACTCACTGCACCTTGCGAGTGCTCCAGGGACCCCCTCCTCCCCCCCGGGGGCTTTTCATCTGCTTCGTCATTACCTGAGCTACCCCCCAGACCCGCTCCTGTCCCACCCTGAATGCGTTTCAGCTGTGGTCACAGGTGTCCTTTGTTCTGGCTGGTACACTTGTTTAACGAGGAGATGTGTAGCGTTAGCATTAATTGCGGCTTTGCTTGTGTGCGGGCTTCTGAATCTGCTAGTCTTTGTCAGAGAGACAAAACACTAGAACTGAGGAATTCCTCGTGCACCTGCAACTGAGTCAGCGTGGCGATGTGCCTGTCAGAGCTTTCAGGGAGCTGTTTTCTCTGAGCAGTCACCTCAAACGGTGAATTGAGAGATGGCGATTCTTTAAAAAAAAGTTATTTTAATGTATTTGTCATTTAGATTTGCATTTGAAAGTTTGGAAGTTGTTCCAGATTTCTTCCGCCTGCGAACGAATCCCCCTGGTGTTGCCAGAGCCGGGGCGTTCCCTGCCGCGCGTTTCCGTGCGGCTGCTGCTCCCCTGCCCCGGGCGTTTCTGTGAAGAGCGGAGCAGACGCGCGCTGCCCGTCCTGCTGCTGCGGTGGCTGGAGCGAGGGGAGGGAAACGTAACCTCTTCAGTGGCTCGAGTGGGTGCGAAGAGTTTGGGGCTAAAATAAGCCTTTGCTGGGGCTGCTTCTCGCTATAAACAAATAAAGTGTCTTTTCACTCCTCGACAAGCGCACGGATCGTCTCAAACGGAGCCTGTGCGCGGCGGTGGCCGGCGGCGCCGGAGCCGTCCCTGCTGGGCAGGCGGAGCTGGGCTGCGGCTCCACGCCGTGCGGTTCCATGCCGCGTGGTTCCACGCTGTGTGGTTCCATTGCGGCTCCACGCCACGCAGCTCCACGCCACGTGGTTCCATGCCGTGCGGTTCCACGCCGTGCGGTTCCATGCCACGTGGTTCCACGCCGTGTGGTTCCATCGCGGTTCCACGCCACGCGGCTCCATGCCACGTGGTTCCACGCCGTGCGGTTCCATTGCGGCTCCACGCCACGCGGCTCCACACCATGCGGTTCCACACCACGCGGTTCCACGCCACGCGGTTCCACGCCGNTTCCACGCTGCACGGTTCCACGCCGTGCGGTTCCATCGCGGTTCCACGCCGCGCGGCTCCATGCCACGTGGTTCCACGCCGTGCGGTTCCATTGCGGCTCCACGCCACGCGGTTCCACACCACGTGGTTCCACGCCACGTGGTTCCACGCCGTGTGGTTCCATCGCGGTTCCACGCCGTGCGGTTCCATCGCGGTTCCATGCTGTGCAGCTCCACGCCACACGGTTCCACACCGTGTGGTTCCATCGCGGTTCCACGCCGTGCGGTTCCATCGCGGTTCCACGCCGCGCGGCTCCACGCCGCGGCGCCTGCGGCAGGGCTCTGCGCTGGCCCCAGCGACGCTCTGCGAGCCCCCGGCGAGCCGCAGTAGCTCGGTGCAGTCACCCTGCAGATGCTGGGGACAAGGACGTCGAGGGATATCAACGGCAGGGCTCTGCGCAGTGAACGTTAACTCCCACTTAGCTTTTATTAACCAGATACATCATGTGCCGGCGCAGCCGAGCGGGCGGTAGAAAAATCAATAGGTGAGGGCTGGAGTTATGGGAAACAATCCGGCGGTTGGAGTTGGTTCCTGCCACCTTCCTTGGCCACAGCTCGGGAGCTTTGTGCAAACGGACCGTGGATCTGCCCGGCAGAAGCCCTGATTGACGAGAAGTGTTGATTTACAGGGATTTGCGGACACGTTTGGACGGAGCGCGAAGCCTTTGCTCCGCTCGCAGCCTGGCAGCCCCGCGGGCAGCGCCCGGACGGACACAGCTCCCCCCAGCCCCGCCGCCGGCGCCGGCTCCACTCGTGTCGCTGCACTCGCTTCTGGCACTGCCGAAAACTATACGGGAGCCTGAGTTTTTCCTCCCAATCCACTACAGATCTCGAATTTTTTATAAAAACATAAATTATAATCAAAGGTAATGCACAGGCCAGATCACAGCCCAGAAGTGGCGTCAGTCTTGACGGTTTTATTAAAGTTTTAATATTCTCTCCACCTCTAGCTAATCTTACAGTCGTTATGGTTAGGAAGAGGAGAGGATGAGGCTGAGGAGGTGATCAGCGCCCTGCCTGGAGCAGCACCAAGGGCTGACGGCTGCGGTCCCCCGGCTCGCTGCTCCCCTGTCCCCGCTTTCTGCCGGGCTTTGGCGGAGGAAGGGGCCCGGCAGTCTGTGCTTACGCTCTGTCGGGTCGCGTCGCCGCAGCCCCGTCTATTGCTGCGAATGGTAATAATGCCGTTAAAAAAATAGTTCAACCAGAATGCATTGATTTGCTGAAAATGTCCACACCTGCAGCAGCTCCTGCAAGGACATATTTTAAAACGGAAATGAAACTCTGAGCAAAACCTCATTTGCCCAAAATAACTGTAGAGGTTGAATTGTTTTGTGCTGGAAGAACAAATAAACAAATGAAGAAACGGAGTTTGAGTAACAAGTGCAAGCTTCATATGACACTTTTTAATATAGAATTATGGATGAAATCATCGCAGGAGTACATCTATTTGTATTGTAAAACACGTCGGCTTGTTTAAACAATTGCATCACAGACCTGCAATCCAGCAGTCTGTGCGGGATTATTAATGAGCGCATCGGCATGACTTTCTTTTGCAGAATTTCTAATAACTGTTTAATAAATATGTAAATATGCATCCATCCATTTTAGCAGCGCGTGCCGGTAAAGCCGAACGCTCTGCCCGCAGGAGCTTTGCAGGGGGTGCCTCTGCCCGGAGCCCCCCCGGCCTACGGCGCTGCCGGCGGGGACGGGCGCTGCCGGAGGGGCTGCGGAGCCGGAGCTGCCCGGGGGTCTGCAGCTCCCCCCGGGACGCCCTGAGCAGGGACAATGCGGTGCCGTGCGGTGGCGAAGGTGGAGCTGCCCAGAGGCCGCTCGCGGGGAGCTCCGGCCTCTCCGGCTGCGCCGGCGCCGGGGCATCACCGGTCCAGTCGATAGGTGACACAATTACGGTTCCACTGAATTGCTTTTTCACGGCCGCAGCTCCAGGCAGTAAGGGGCTGACAATAAAAATAATTTGTCGGAGGGCTGTTGATAAAACCCTGCTTATTGTGAGCTGTAAATTCGGCGCAGACACTTCCACCTTTATTTCTCACCCAGGGAACAATATCCCCCCTCACCAAACTGGGAGGAGAGGGAAGGATATACTGCAATCATTCTGCTCCACCAGTCTTACCAAGGAGCTCGTAAAAATTAAGGAATGGTTTTTATTCAGCAAGATAAGGGCTCTATGGTTGCCAAAAATGAGGCACAAATTTGCTCCAGCCCGAGGAGACGATTGCAGCGTAGCGAGGCTTCCTTTTCCGTGTCCAATCTTCCAAATTCTTGTAAACTGCAACTAAAGAAGCAGCAGCCGTTCCAGATGTCTTGTTAAGCTTTCCCTTAACCTTAATTTTGTCCAAGGAAGGATAATTTGATGTGAGCAACACGCTGGTGGCATGCAGGTCCCGCACGGGCCCCGGCAGCAGCTCCCACGCCTCCCGCCCAGCTGCTGGAGGGGCAGAAATGGGGGAAAACCAGCAAGTTCAAGTGGTTTTTGGTCTTGCTCATGGGATGCAGCGGTTTGGGGAGCAGCAGTTCAGGTGCAGCCATTTGGGATGCAGCAATTTGGGACGCAGCAGTTTGAGTGCGGTGGTTTGGGACACAGCGGTTTGGGTGCAGCAGTTTGAGATGCAGCAGTTTGGGTGCAGCAGTTTGGGGCACAGCAGTTTGGGACACAGCGGTTTGGAACGCAGCAGTTTGAGTGTGGCAGTTTGGGACGCAGCAGTTTGGGTGCAGCGGTTTGGGATGCAGCAGTTTGAGACGCAGCAGTTTGGGTGCGGCGGTTTGGGATGCAGCAGTTTGGGTGCAGCGGTTTGGGATGCAGCGGTTTGGGATGCAGCAGTTTGAGTGCAGCAGTTTGGGTGCAGCGGTTTGGGATGCAGCGGTTTGGGATGCAGCAGTTTGAGTGCAGCAGTTTGGGTGCAGCGGTTTGGGATGCAGCGGTTTGGGATGCAGCAGTTTGAGTGCAGCAGTTTGGGTGCAGCGGTTTGGGATGCAGCGGTTTGGGATGCAGCAGTTTGAGTGCAGCAGTTTGGGTGCAGCGGTTTGGGATGCAGCGGTTTGAGACGCAGCAGTTTGGGTGCAGCCATTTGGGTGCAGCGGTTTGGGATGCAGCGGTTTGGGATGCAGCAGTTTGAGTGCAGCAGTTTGGGTGCAGCGGTTTGGGAGCGGGGGGTGCAGGAGCACCTCGTGTCCGTGCAGGTGCCGGCAGGACGCAGGGGTGCTCCTCTCGCCCAGCTCAGCCGGGGTGGTCAGCAGGGAGGTGGCCTTAAGGGAGAGACCTCATTAGCCCCGTCACCATTCCTGGGGACAAACGTCTTTGGGCGGGGAGGCTGCAGGGAGCAGAGGCAGGGACCGACCCCGCAAAGGCTCTGAGATGCTTCGGCTTTGCTCGGAATGGGAGCTGACCCAAGCCCTGAACTGCTGAAATCGCTCCAGGAGCGCAGTTTCCCTTCCCTGCCAAGGTCTGCGCTGCCGGGGCCGGCGCCGGTGCCCGAGGGGCCGGTGAGCTGGTGCAGGGTCTGCCGGCGCAGGGTCTGCCGGCGCAGGGTCTCCCGGCTCAGGGTGTCCCAGCCAGCCAGCCCCCTCCCTGGGCCCATGGCCGGGCTGAGCCTTTTGCCCCACGCTTTGCAGTGCTTCCAAGTGACTAATCAATTATTCTTTATTAGGTTTATTTCTTTCATTAGTCATTTCTTCAATGCTTTCAATGTTTCATTAGTCTCCTCTCAAGTTACAGTGGATTTCGAGCACTGTGTGGAAGAGGATAATTCATTTTATTAGGTCATTTATTTTCTGGGTACATTTTTAAAGGTCAATTAATCCATCTAAATGGAGGAGGAAGTATAGAATACCATCCAGTGCCTCCTTCCACCGCTGCAGAGAGAGCCCGGTGTCACTTTCCTTGCCCAGGGAGGGAGGGATGCATCAATACGGGTGAGTGCCACGTGTTGGCGTGACATTTGAACTGGGAACTGTGCTTCATAAGCCGCTTTCGGGGGAATATTAACCGGCTCCTTCCTGGGGATGGAAGAGCTTCTGGCCCGGGGGAGAGCAGCCGGCACCTGCCATTCATTTTCAACCCGAGAGCTGGTCAGCCCGTCCCCGTCCCCTCACGTCGGAGCATCTCCCGCGGATCAGTTTGATTTGCACCGATGCAGATGAAATCAGGGCGGGGATGTCCATGCAGTTGTGTCGGATGGGGTTATATCCTGCCTGAGACTTCACTCTCTTTGCCAATCGGTAACGCTGCCATCGATGAGGATAAATATTGTCGTGCAGGGATTCAAAACCATCATTTTATAAATATTTTCACCAAAGCCAGCGATTTATTCCGTTCTAGGGCCATGATCATTATGTAAATTTGGAAGCAGCAAGCTACTCGTCTCGCTCTTGTGAATCATCCCATTAATTTCCAAACGAGCGGAGCTGGCAGGGCCGCGCATGGGGCAGGTTGTGAGCGGTGCCCAGGAGCACGGAGGGACCCGAGCCCATCCCCGTGCCGGCCGCCCGCGGGGCAAAGCGCTGCCGTGCCGGGCACCGTCACCCCTCGCAGCTTCCCCGAATAACCGGGGGAAACCAGGGTCCAGCAGGAGAGCCAGGGGGGCTTTGGCCAGGAGGCTCAGCCGAGAAGCCGGCCGGCCCCCGTCAGACACTTCGTTATTCCTCCTTACGGGGAACCAGCGACCTGCCAGTTCAGCCCAGGGAGCAAAAGCCAGAAAATCCATTGCTGCTGCTGCCTTTCCTATTTGTGTTTACATTTTTATTGATGCCTACAGTGTCAAACACCAATTATTTTAATGGGAAATCCATCGAGCGGTCTAATAAATCTTCCCTTAAAAAAGGGATAGAAAAACATGAACAGCTTGACGCCTCCACTGCAACCGAACAGGTGTGTTTTACTCCAACTGGGAGACACCTGGAAATCTTTGAAAAATGAAACCCTCCGCCTTGCCAGAGCCAGAGAGGAGCCGTGTCCCGTCTGGCGAAGGGGAGGCACGGGCTCCCCGCCTTTCTGGGGACAACGGCGATGCTGGAGGTGATTTCTCTCACCACCTCTGGCCTGACCCCATGGGAAGATGCTGCTTTGCCAAAACAACCTGCTCCGTTGTCGGTTCAGCAGCTTTGCAAACCGCTGCGCTCTCCACGTGCAGTTTCGGCGAGAGTTGGAGACCCAGGGACATAAAAGCAGCAGAAAACCAGGCGCGTTGCTTTGCAGAGGTGCTGTCGGGTTGGGGACAGCAGCGCTCCAGCAAGCCGCCAGCCAGGAAAAATAATAGTTAAAACACCCCGACGTGACATTATGAGATCGATTCAGAGACCATTTTTTGGTTACACTGTAACAGCTTGGCAGAAGAATACTAATGAGGATGTGTAATTAGTCCCAATTCATATTAATAGCCTGGCACATCAGTCGCAGCTCGGTGTCACCTCCGTGCAGGGAGCCGGCGCGGCGGTGCAGGATGCGCCCGGCCGTTTGCTCAGCCCTTTGCAGCGCGGTGGGAGGGTCGGCGGCTCCATCTGCCCCGGGGCAGAGCCTCCCGCCTGGAAGGAGGGTAGAGAAGCAGAGAGAAAGGCCTTTATTTGCTCAGAAAAGGGCTGCTCATATTAGGTGGTCACCAGAAAAGACAGGAGACTGATTTTTTTTGCTGTTTCAAAGCTGGCCAGGGTGCGTAAGCAAGCCAAGGGCACAGGCGCGTGAGGTGCCCCCGTGCAGATTAGTTTCCGCTTGTTCCATCCTTGCTCAACCTCATTAAATGTGTTGAAAAGCTTTGCTGGGGGCATCTTAAAAAAGACAAAGCAAACCAACAGACCAATATTTGAAGCATGCACAGCTGAGAGGAATGCTTCTGTAATTGCAGAAAAATACATATTTTTTTCTTCTTCCAGTGCAGGAACGATTCAAAAACTCTCGTGACGCAAGGCAGGTTTCAAGCCACTTATTAAAGAATGCAGGGAAAGAGTTAAAAACTGATGTTAAACTTTATTTTCTTTGGCCTCCTGAGAGGCCGCTGGGCTTGTTACAGCCCGGCGTCTTCCCCGTAAGACTTGCAGCGTGTTAATGCTTATCAAAGCTCGTGGCAAATCTCCTTTCCTTCGCCTCCTTTCCTATCCCGAACATCTTCAGTGCCATAAAACGCTCTTTCGGAGGAGCCCCCGCGCTGCGGGGTGGAAGGGGCTCGCTCTGCGGCTGGTCGGCGTCCCACCGCGCTGCCCGGGCTGCCGGGAGCCCCGCGGTGCTGCTCCTGCGCCCCGGCACAAGCGCGCTGCCGTCTCGGGGGCTTGATTCAGGATAGAAGCCTAAAACTGGAAGGGGATGGGCGGTGGAAAGCAGATCTCTGCTGAGGCCAGAGCTGCACCAGGGTGATCCATCCTGCCGGCATTGCCACCACAAAACCTCTGCCTGCGCGGTGCTGCAAGAAGCCTCCTGAATCCTGCTCAGGATTATTAGGCAATTGGGCTTCCCTTTCTCTCTCTGCTGGCACAGAACTGATGCCTTCGTGGTTTATAGCCATGAAGACTTTCAATAGCTATGCCCCCGATGCGGGACCGTAAGGAACTCGTAGGAGGCAATTTAAGAGACAGCCCGTGTCTGCTGGGGGGTGATGTTGAAGCCTTCGGTGTGCCTGAAACGAAGACCAGACACCTCCCTCCAGCCGTTCTCTTCAAAGGACTCGCAAAGCGGCAGTTGCAGCGGGATGTCCATGTGGTCCCGATGCCCGGCGGGGAATTCCCTGCTGGCCGTGATCCCGTCGTCACAGGCATCGCCTGGCGCTGCCCAAGACAGTGCCGGGGACACGTGGGAGGAGCGGCCTCGGTGCGAGGGAAGCTCCCGTGCGGCACCGCGGCTTCACCGCTGAGGGATCTGCCAGCCGCCAGCTCAGGGGGAAAGCCCCTTGAAAACACCCCGTTTGGCTCTCTGAGGGTGCCTGGGTGCAGCAGCAGCTGAGCCGGGAGATAAAATCTTTGTAGATGTATCACAAGTCTCCTGCAATATGCTTAGGTTATAAACAGGCCAAATAAATATTAATAAACCATAAAGAACATGGGCTCCGTTAGAAAAGTAGAGGATAACAGATGGTCTGTAGTTAACCATAACATTATTTTCAGCTGAGAAGCCGGGCTGGTATAAGAGACGGTGGGGGCAGCGCTGGAGCTCCCCTCCGAGCTCCTCGGACCACAAGCTGGGAACGCTCGGATGAGCTCCAGCCCATCTGCCGCCCTGCGCCGCGGCGGCAGGACGGGCTCGCTGCGGGGGAGCCCTGGGCAAAGGGCACCGCGGCCCCTTCGCCGTGCAAACCCATCGCTGCTGCGGAGCCGCCGCCGCGCAGGGCACCCAGCACCCAGCACTGCCCCCCAGGGCACCCAGCACCCAGCACTGCCCCCCAGGGCACCCAGCACCCAGCACTGCCCCCCAGGGCACCCAGCACCCAGCACTGCCCCCCAGGGCACCCAGCACCCAGCACTGCCCCCCAGGGCACCCAGCACCCAGCACTGCCCCCCAGGGCACCCAGCACCCAGCACTGCCCCCCAGGGCACCCAGCACCCAGCACTGCCCCCCAGGGCACCCAGCACCCAGCACTGCCCCCCAGGGCACCCAGCACCCAGCACTGCCCCCCAGGGCACCCAGCACCCAGCACTGCCCCCCAGGGCACCCAGCACCCAGCACCGCCGTGCAGGGCACCCAGCACCCTGCCAGCTGCTCCGCCAGCCGGTGCCATCGGGCGGCTGCTGCCCGCGGACGAGCAGCTGGGTAACGTCAGCCCGGAGCGGCAGCGGGAGCGCGGGGCTGCCGGCTGGCGGGGATGGGCCACGGGCAGGGTGAGGAGCCGAGGCTCTTCCGAAAGCAGCTCGCGCCTTCGGGAGGGCGGCAGGTTCTGCTCTGGGCAGTGCCCAGCCGCGAGCGCGAGGAGCCGCTGAGAGGGAGGGAAAGCTGCCTCTGACAACAGGGGGCCAGAAACCAGCAGCGAGCAGAACGACCTTTAAAGAAGCTGTGGAAGCGAATGAGAGAAGAAAACGCCATTAAGCTTTTCAATATTTTGTGCCAGGCTTGGAAGAAAAAGCGGTCCCGTGAAAAGAAGCGGTGTAGCACCCTCTAAACTAGCAGGGGAGCCTGGGGGCTGTGGGGTGGTGACTCCCAGGGCTGGCGGGGGCTTTCCTGTGCCTGGTAAAGCACTTCATGAAGTCTGCTGCTGGTGAAGAGATGAAAAGGGAGGGAATGCATTGAGGGCTTTCTGAATTTGTTTTCTGTTTTCTTTTAGCAGGGCAAATAATGCAAGAAAAATGGTCTGGCCACCTCCAATAATCATCAGAGGGAGATCAGAAGGCTCCTGGGTTCACTGCAAGCGTGTAGGAGACAAGGAAACAAGAGGAAAGGATGGCATTTATAAATTGTAGCTGTTAAATCTAAAGGGGGAGAATGAAATCAGAGATAATTGCGCTAACCAGTCATTGCAAGAATAAAATTTAAATATCAGCAGTCAGCAAGAAAGTTTTCATAAACAGAAATACCAACTGTTCAGGTGGAGAACTTCAAGATCTCTGCAGAAGTCAATGATAAAAGAATTGCTTGAATACATTCAGAGCCCATTGTTTGGGAAAAGAAAGCAGTAAAGAAAAGGAAAATAGGGCTCCTCAAAGTAATGAGTGGAGCAGATGAGGGAGAACAAAGGCCCGGCAGCTCCCGTATCCAGTTAATTTGTTCCTATCTCATTGAAGAGAGTGCGAAGCCGGCGAGGCAGCAGCGTGGCTGTTTGACTCTGCAGAAAGGGTGCTGTTATTAAAGCTTAGATAAATAAACGAAGAGGCATGACTTGGGGGCTGATAAAGCAGATCAGGCTCTAGAAATTGAGTTTGGCGTGCAAGCACTTCCTAAGAGGGCTTAACATCCCTGGTGTCTTTATAATGAATCTAATTGCACCCGTTCCCAGTGACTCCGGCGGCCCCGGCACGGGCGCTGCTCAGAGATGTGCCGGCAGGGATGTGCCGGTGCCGGCATCGCCTAGGGCAGCCACCGAGCCAGCGCCGCGCTTCCCTGGCTTAGAGCAAGCTGCCCATAACCTCTCCTGCCACGCTGTTTATTGTCCTGGGCTGCGCTTGTTTCCAATTATGATTCAGTTTATCCCAATTAAATGCCACTTATACTTCAATGTAGTTATCCAGTCCAATACTCTTAATTAGTTTGTAAAGTATTAGAAGTCAATTTTAATTATTTCCAGTGGGTTTCAGGGAAATCTCAATTAGACATCTTCTGCTTTTACTCCCAGCAGCGGCTCCTCCTTCGCCTCCCCAAGTGCTGTTTCCTTCCTCACGTTTGCCCTCGCCCACCGACGGAGCCCAGCCTGAGCCGTGGAGATCCGGCAGAGCCCAGCTGGATCCGCGGGGATCTGGCAGAGCCCAGCCTGAGCCGTGGGGATCAGCAGAGCCCAGCTGGATCTGCAGGGATCTGGTAGAGCCCAGCCTGAGCCGTGGGGATCAGCAGAGCCCAGCTGGATCTGCGGGGATCCAGGAGAGGCCATCTGGATCCACAGGGATCCAGGAGAGGCCAGCTGGATCCACAGGGGTCCGGGAGAGCCCAGCCTGAGCCGGGGGGATCAGCAGAGCCCAGCTGGATCCGCGGGGATCCGGCAGAGCCCAGCTGGATCCATGAGGGTCCGGGAGAGCCCAGCTGGATCCGCGGGGATCCGGCAGAGCCCAGCTGGAGCGGCAGGGATCGGGTAGAGCCCAGCCGGAGCCATGGGGGTCCGGGAGAGCCCAGCCTGAGCCGTGGGGATCCAGGAGAGCCCAGCTGGATCCACGGGGACCTGGCAGCCAGCCTGGGAAGCACGGTGGAGGGTGCAGGGGCCACCCAAGCCAAACCCATCGGGGGGGCAGCTGGGTCAGGCCACCCACCCCCCACGCCAGGGCAGCCCCCGTTGTGGCAGGGTCCGAGGGGATCATCCCCGCCGGCAGGTATCGGGCAGGACAAGCGGCCGCCAGCCTCGCTGCCAGCTACCTGGGGAGTCTCCGCGCTGATAATTATCTATAGTCATACAGCGCCTTTTTTTGGTAATTGCTTCATTTTGCATGGAATTTAATTACAGAAATCCACATGGGGAAATTGCTGCACGGTTCGATTTTATGTGGCTTGTTTGCTTCACAGCGAAGCCGTAGCTGGGGAGGTGGAGTACGGGTGTCCCTCTCCTTTGGGCAGCCCCGAATAGCCACGACTCACTGCCGAGAGGTGACAAGCAGCGGAGAGCAGAGCGGGTGGCTCGTGGTCCAGCCGAGCTGGGCTCGTGCATCCCGGCAACCGGAGAGGGGCTCTGTCCTGGCATCCCCCCCGGCGGGATCCCAAGCCCCTTCGGATGCACTTTTTCTTACTCATTCCGTGCAAAGCCGAGGCCGAACTGATTTGCCCCAGCTCCTTCTTGATGCGAGTGGCACTAGCTAAAATTAATTTCGTGCACAAGATCCCTCTTTTAAACCCCGGCTTGCCAAAACAAGGTTCACCTAATCCTCAGCAGAGCGCAGCTCCCGAGCGGCTTCGGGCAGGAGCTCCCCGTGCCGCCCCCGCCTCGCTCAAGGCTGCTCCGCCGGGACGCTGCCGCGGACGGGCAGCCCGAGGCGTCTCCCGGCGCGGGCCCGGCGTGCGGCGGAGCGGCCGGCGCTGGCGGCTGGTGGAGGTGAATGACGTTGGCCAGGCAGAGCGGCCGCGGCTCGGAGGGCCACCCGGTCCGTTTGGGCTTGTTCTGCAGCGAGGGATGGCTGAGGGTGCCGTCACCCGGGTGCTGGTGCCGACTGGGGTCCCCGTGCCGTGCCATTCTGTGCCACGCCATCCCGTGCTGTGCCGTGCTGTGCCATGCCGTGCCATGCGGTGCTGTGCCATGCCATCCCACGCCATGCTGTGCCGTGCCATGCTGTGCCATGCTGTGCTGTGCCATGCCATCCCGCACCATGCTTTGCCATGCCATGCAATGCCGTGCCATCCTGTGCCATTCCATGCAATGCCATGCCATGCTGCGCCATGCCATGCTGTGCCATGCAGTGCTGGACCATGCCATCCTGCGCCATGCCATGCCGTGCCATGCTGTGCCATGCCATGCAATGCCATGCCATCCCGCGCCATGCTGTGCCATGCCATGCTGTGCCATGCAGTGCTGGACCATGCCATGCCATGCCATGCCATGGCATGCCGTGCCATGCCGTGCCATGCCATACAATGCCGTGCTGTGCCATGCTGTGCTGTGCCATGCAATGCCGTGCCATGCTGTGCCATGCCATGCTGTGCCATGCTGTGCTGTGCCATGCCATCCCGTGCCATGCCATGCAATGCCATGCAATGCCATGCCGTGCCATGCTGTGCCATGCTGTACCATGCCGTGCTGTGCCCTGCAGTGCTGTGCCATGCCATCCTGTGCCATCCCGTGCCGTACCATGCTATGCCATCCCGTGCCATGCTGTGCCATGCCATGCAATGCCGTGCCGTGCCATGCTGTGCCACGCCGTGCCCCGCCGTGCCCTGGCCACCCGCGCACATAACATGGGAAACTCTTCATGACGACGCTGCGTGTCAGACGCTGAAAAAGCAGTTACAAATGGCAATGAGGGGAAAAGATGACTCCTTGAAATGATGACAAATAATCTCCCAAGTGCCCCGTTCAGTGTTATCCAGACGTAGCCTTGCTGCGCAACATCTCTGCGGACGTCCAGAGTCGTCTGGGGGAGCGGCGCATCAGAAGCCCTGTCGCTTCGGATGCTGGTGAGCAGCCGCCTGGCACTCACACCTCTGCACGTGCGGATAAATGCTCCTCGCTTGATCTTCGAGGGCTGGGATAGCTGAGCAGCAGAATACCCCCTTTAGGGTAACAAAATAACAACACCAAAAAAAAGATAAAGCAATTCTCATCTCCGATTGGAGATGAATCCTCCTTTCTGCTCATTATAAAATACCTATTATCTCCCTTTATCTCCTAGCCAACAGTGTTATTTCAATTTAACAGTGTACGAGAAATGCAAGGAAATATAATAAGAGCCATGGATGCACTATTTAATGTCAGAATGACAGATGCTTCAATTAGGCAGACAGGGCTATTTCTCCCCAAAATAGATAAAGATGAAATTTTTATAAGATTGCACTGTTTATGTTTACGATACAGTACTGTTACAAGCTTTCATTACAATATAAATTAAAATAAAAGCTCCTATTTCAGTGGAAACCCAAACGGATTCGCCAATAACTTTGCAAGCCGTGAAACCAGGCGTCCCCTCGGCGCACGGCGCTGCCTTGGTGCCGCCGGGGCCGGGGCCGGGGCCGCGGGCAGCTGTACCGGCCACGCCGGCGGCCGGCGCAGAGCCCTGCCTCGCACGGTGGCACTGGGGCTTCCTCCCGCGTGTCCGCCGCCAAGATCACCGTGAGCGGTTCCCTCTGGAGCTCAGGGGGGTTTATGGCCCCTCGGCCGCCTGGCCACGCCGCGGCAGTGACCCCCCCGGGCGCGCGGAGGCTGCCGGTGACACCGGCGCCCGGGATCCCCGCGGCAATTTGCTGCTCCAGGACGTGCACGGCTCCCTGCGAGCCCTTGAAATTTCAGAAGGTCTCACCGTTCTAGTGCTGCTAAATTCCGAGGCATATTTGTACAGTAACTGGGTCAAGGCATAGTCAACAAAAAAGTTATGTCTGTGTTTACCCTGGAATCATATATATAGTTTGAATTATGCATGAATTAAAAAAAGTCAACAGGAGCGACACAGTAAACACGGCGGCGTTGCCAGCGGTTTGAAGAGGGCGGATCAAGTGGGGGGATTGTGCCAGGAAGCCTCCCGCGGCGCTGGCGTCAGAGGTGGAGTCGTGCTGCGGGGTGCAGGATGCAGGCGCCATGCCGTGCCATGCCGTGCTGTGCCGTGCTGTGCCGTGCTGTGCTGTGCCGTGCTCTGCCGTGCTGTGCCATGCCATGCTGTGCCATGCCGTGCTGTGCCGTGCTGTGCTGTGCCGTGCTGTGCTGTGCTGTGCCGTGCCATGCTGTGCCGCACCGTGCCATGCCATGCTGTGCCGTGCCGCGGGGCCCAACAGACTGGTACCACCAGGGCCAGAACTGAACTGGGAACGGGGCTGCGAAGCATCCCAGCCCGCGCGGCAGCTTCGGCACCCGCCTTTGCACACCCACAGTTGCACTTGAGTTGTTGAGTTTATTAATGGCTTGAGCCTGGCTTTAATTGTTTCCATCTTGTATGTTTTAGCCATTTAGTGTGTGTCTGATTTGTCACATAGCACTGAGGATGTTTTGGTAACTAAGCACTATAAACATCATTTATTATTATATTTCAGCCAAAACATGCATTACTCTAATTTATTTATTAATCACTTTTCAAATTCAAAGGAAACATCTGTGCAGATTTGCAATTAAGTGGGTTTACGGCTCGAGCGAGATTTCCCTAGAATTGCTATAAATAGATCCAGTGTTTATTCCTCATTGTCTTAATATTTCTGAACAATAATAATCATAATGATAATCCTTCCAGCCTGCTGTAACCTGTTCATAGCCCTGTGACCCGGCTGCATCCCGCCGGGAGGATGCGGTGATGCAGGACGGGAGGGTGCGGTGATGCAGGATGGGAGGGTGCGGTGATGCAGGACGGGAGGATGTGGTGATGCAGGACAGGAGGATGCGGTGATGCAGGACGGGAGGATGCGGTGATGCAGGACAGGAGGATGTGGCGATGCAGGATGGGAGGATGCAGTGATGCAGGACGGGAGGATGCGGTGATGCAGGAGTGCTGCTGCCCCTCTCCCAAAGCGTCCCGGCCGGGGCTGGTCTCGCCGGCAGGATGGAAGCACCTCCCGTGAGCTCGGGTGATTAAAACAGCCCTGTCCCCGCGGCCACGTCTGGCCACCCAGCGCTCCCAGGAGCATCGCTGCTGCCGTCTGACCGCCGTCGGTCCCCAGGAAAAGCCTGCCCTGCTCTGCGAATCCCGAACAAGTGCTAATGCCCAGAGCCCCCCGCGCCGTCGGCACATCAGGTGTGTCCATGTGAAACTGTTCTTACTCCTACCTGCCTCCTAATTAAGCCCCAGCGTGTCGCTAATCCGTCACAGCTTGAAGCCTCCTCTTCCCCGCTGAACACTGAGCTTTGCTAACCAGCGCCCCGCTTTCCCGCAGCCTTCGGGGTGCTCCGAGCTCCCCGCTGCCCCCACGACCCTTGTTGTGTTCCTGACAGAGCCCGGACCAGGCTCCCCAAAGCGCCGTGTGCCATTCGCCACTTGGGGTGTGTATAATCTGGCAGCATCCTTGGGGACAAAAATTATAAATGAGGTGTTACGACTCAGCAGTTTCATCCAGTTCTCAACCTTAATAGATTTGTTAATGATAAATATATTAATTCCATTAGCATTTCAGAGAACGAGAGGATGATGGAGCGCAGGAGAGACCTTGGGACATATAGATGACTTAATTGCAAGGCAATGACTTTTGATAGATGGGAGTGCGCTACCTGCACTTTAACAGCAAGTAAATACCTTGACCCAAAGGACGTAGCTCCCAGGCCAGGAGTTTTTGGTCTTGCCCCATCTCCGGCATGAGAGGAGCATCTCATATCTCATCTCCTCTCACCTCACCTCATCTCACCTCACCTCATCTCCTCTCACCTCACCTCATCTCATCTCCTCGAGCGGGCGGCTGCTGCCATCCCACAGCGCTGGCAGCCGCAGCCCTGGCCACGGCACTGGCCGTGCCAGCGGCGAGCAGCCCCGGCAGCCCCGGCTGCATCTTCGAAACTGTCACACCTGGGAGCTAAGCTGCTTCTAAGGACATTGGGAAACAGGCTCCATATTTCAATGATTTCTTCCATTTTGCTTTCAGGTCTATAAATCACTCTCTTCTAGCAGGAATTTCCATATTCTGGCCGTGCTCTGCTCTGTCAGTCATCTCCTCCGAGCGGGGCTCTAACCTGGTTTGCTACCTGCAGACTCAAGTAACACGTTTAACCTTTTTTATGAGGCATATTTATTGCTTTCAGGGGCTACCCTTTCCGAATCTCCTCCAAACAGACATTTGTCTTTTCGATGTTTCCAGTGTTTCCAGTGCAAAGCCTGAGAATCAATACAGCTCACATCGTTTCAGCTTTCCCAGCCGCCAGATCCAGATTGGATTTAAGCCGGGCTGCATCCCCCGTTTATGCTTTAAGCATCCCAAGTCGGTGCGCGCTCACACAGCTTTATTGACTGCGGTGGGGAAAGTGTGATTTATCCTCACCGATCATCAGTTCAATTTGCCCAAAGGACCCACTCCTAGGGATGGTTGTAAGTAGGACTATAAACGTATTTCATACTCTTCTCCTGTAGTGGAAAAGGTGAAATATAGAGTAGATGGCTCTATTATATCAGCTTCTGGTTATTCTTTCTAATATTTATTTCAGAAGTCCTGTGCAAAAAACACTTTGTGCAGGGAGGAGATAAATCTGCCTTTGAACTAATTACAAAACACCTCCATTGTCAGTGCCAGCTACTGGCTTTTGCCTCGCCACGTGGTCGCTCGGACCCATTTTTATACCCTCTTTCAGAAATGAAGCTGAGGAGATCATCGTCCGGAGCCATCAGCAGCTGCTGCCCCCGGTGCCGGTGCTGCTCCGGGCACGGCTCCCGTGCCGACCCAGTGGGAGGTGCGGAGAAGCCTTACGCCTGGCGCGGGGCTATCGGAGCTGACGCCGGCTCGCCGAGCTTTGCCGTTGGGAAGCCCGGGGAGAGCGCTTTACCGGGACACGTCGTGCAGTGGCTTAGCCATTTCGCCCTTACAAGCCCACTCGAAAAAAACAGTGCCAGCCTGGAATTGCAAAAGAGCTGGCAAAAAAGAGGAGGGATGTGGAAGGCGGCCAGGTGGGCCAGCCACAGCCTGGCACCCTGATCTCTGCCGGCAGCCCAGCGAAATTCCTCCAGGATTGTCTCTGGCCTGTGTGCAACCACAGCGTGCAGCTTGCAGGCAATGGCAGCGTGCAACCTGTGTGCAACCACAGCGTGCAGCCTGCAGGCAATGGCAGCGTGCAACCTGCGTGCAATCACAGTGTGCAGCCTGCAGGCAACCGCAGCGTGCAGCTTGCAGGCAACTGCAGCGTGCAGCTTGCAGGCAATGGCAGCATGCAACCTGTGTGCAACCACAGCATGCAGCTTGCAGGCGATGGCAGCGTGCAACCTGTGTGCAACCGCAGCGTGCAGCTTGCAGGCAATGGCAGCGTGCAGCTTGTGGGCAACAGCAGCGTGCAGCTTGCAGTCACAGTGTGCCGCTTGCATGCAGTGGCGGCATGAGCAGAGCGCCCGTACGTGTCCAGAGCTGCACGAGAAGCCGGGGCCACTCAGGTCCTGCTCCTGTCAGGATGCTCGTTACTGCTGCTCTGCGGTTGGCAGCACACGCGGGGTAGAAGTCAGCCCTTCCAGGGGCCTGTGTGCAAGCCACGGTCGTCTGATCAAATGGGGAAGGGGACCCCGTTTCTTTAGGAGCTGGGCTATTCGTGGCACTTACTGTAACTATTTGCTTGCAGATCATTTCTGCACGAAGTTCTGTTTCCTCCCATGAGAGGGCAATAACACGTGCACGCTGGCGTGGCCGTCCTGCTGGAGAGGCTCCTGGCTGAGGGACTCCAGAGATGCCTCTGGGAACAGAGCAGAATGGGACCGTGCCGCCTGCTCGCACGGCTCCTGCTGCGAGTCCGCAGCGTGTACCGGCAGTCCCACTGTAGGCAGATCAATTTAAAAAACAGACCTTCACTTGTCTCCACTGAAGATGGCTGGAAAATCCCAGAATGTGTGTGCTTTATCAAATCAGTAGAAATTGAAAGAGCTTATTCTCAGGAACTCATCCGTTTCCCAGACAGTCAGGAATGACGATTGCTGGCATCCACCCAGCTCGCAGTCAACAAGCAAGCCTTGAATATGTGGCAGTGAGATCTGATGTGAATTATTTGTGCAAAGCCAAAGTGGGAAGTTTTCATCAGTGAAATCCTCTCACACAATTAACCAGCAAAGAGATTGGCCCGGGAAGGTTTAAGCACCACGGGCTTCTTGGCGCTGCCGACCGAGGGCTGGGGCCGGGAGCTGGGACCGTGGCTGGTTCCTTGCCGGAGCAGCCGGAGCCCTGCCAGCCCCCCGAAGCCGCTGGGAATAGCGCACTGTCAGCGCGGGGCAGGCTCTCCGGCACGCACAGAGCACCACAAACAAGCCGAGTAATTGAATTATCTGTACGAGAACGCGGGCAGAGGTTTGACCCGTGGCAAAACTCATTTCCCGCGGCGCAGTGCCGGCGCCCCGCGCCCTCCTCCTGATCTCGGGGCCGGGAAGGGAGCTGCCTCGTCTGCCCCCGTCCTGTCACTTCTCTTTCAGATCGCTTCCAAAGCAGGGGGAAAACCTTGGTGCAAGCAAAGCCCCCCAGACCCTTCCCCGCAGGCAGTGGGGTCCATGCTCCCCCTGAAAATTTTGGTCGGCAGAAAGCCTCGAGCAAAGCGAGTCTGAAATGGCTCTTCCAGAGCCGGTTTAATACGGAACGGTTTGGAAGTTAATAAACAGGAGCCCTGCAAAGCGCTGGGATTTGGGATTAGCCCGTGTTTGGCTGCAGGCTCCCGTCGGGCTGGCGGGCGCGGGAGAGCCGGCGCAGTTCATCGGTGTTCCTGACTGTCAGCTCCGCGCCATTCCCCAACAAGCGGAGTTTCTTAAAGACCCATATTAAAGCAATCATGTCGTCATCTCTCCTCCGCTCTGGTGACAGTTTCCCCCTGACACTGCCGTTATTGGAAGCTATATTAATGTCACATCAGGAGTACGGATTGGCTCTCTGGAGAGTCCTTCTTTACTGGGAAGTGGCATCTCTGTCGTGTAGTCCAGAGAGAAATCAATGAGAAAACTAGTCGGGGATCAGCAAAGCTGATAACTCTTTCCAGTTACACCGGCAAGCCTCAGTTTGGTTTTTTTAAGGGGAGAAATGGCAGAGGTGCGGAGGAGGCTGAGGGTGGAGAGGAGCAACTGAGCGAGGGGCTTCCCTGCGGTAGTGGGTCTGCTGTTCCCCATCCCACCTCCTCCCGACCTGCCTTTCCCGGGCAGCCGCTTCCCCCGGGACCGCAATATTTCCCGTCAAGAGGTCAGGTGTGCTTGGGGTGAATTTCTTCACACTCAGCAAGTCTTTCTTGCAGCAAGCAGCAATAAGGGAAATACAAGAAAAATGATCAGATTTTCTCCTTCATTGAAACAGCTGAATATTAACTCCTGATATATAAGACAAAGTGGGGACAAAGGGTCACAGTTCCATTAGATCTTCTTAACCGGGCTTTTTCCTGAAAGCACAAAATCAATATTTTCATCTACATGCACCCAATAAGCTATGAGGGTCTCCTGTAATCATGCAAATCCGGCCTTCGTGCCGGCAGACCGACGGGCGCGGGCAGCCGCCTGCCGCAAGCAGGGTCCTGCCCCGGCCGAGCTGAGGGG
>VZTQ01015269.1:61685-208254 GCA_013400755.1 Pelecanoides urinatrix
GGGCCGTGCCGCGGGGGTCGGGGCCGAGCCGGCCGTCGGGAGCCCAGCCAGGCGCCGGTGCCGCGCGAACCATCAAAGACTTGGGCGCCGGAGAAAAAAGCCAATCCTAAGCCCAGCATCCTCAATATCTGCCAATTCCTAAGAAATTGGCCACCTTGAAGTAGCCGAAGTGACAAAATAGAGCCGATTAGAAAGATTAAACTCAGACGGAGCTGGAAAAAAGGCCATTCGGCTCACTGAAAACATTATCTGCTCTAATTGGAAGCTTTGTTTAATTTGGCTTTGAAATTGAATTCCTTTTCCTTCCCAGAGAACTGTTATTACCTTAATCCTCTGCTTTGAATAAGACCATTTATATGGTCAAATACGGCTCGTTTGCAGCACGGCAAACGCACCGAGTGAAGCAGCGATTGCTCTCTTCCGTGCCGGCTAGCGTTGGGCAAGCCACGTTCATCAGGCCCCTGCATTACTTCCTCATACTGATGCACGTTCACCCTTTTCATTTTGCCTTTGCTTGGTAATTATATTATTCATGAAAAGAGTGAAAGATCTGTTTTGGCTTCATACTCCTTCCGAGGCAGACACGGGCACTCTTCACGCTCCCCATTTGCATTCAGAGCAGCAAAAGGGGAGCGAGTGCAGGGACAGAAGATTTGCAACCCGGGACGTCCCCGAGCAGGGGCTGCAGCCCTGTCCCCAGTCCCTGCTCCAGCCGGGGCTCAACAGGGTCCCCAGGGAAAAGAGTCCTAACGCGCCCATGGCAGCTGCGAATTCAGGGTACGAACGGCAAAGCGGATTTTCCCGTCTCCGTACCAGCTCGTTTCACCAATTTTAGCCAGCTCGCTGTAGTGTAGCTTATTTGCGGAATGGCAATAGAGGGAAGACAACAGCATAATGAAAGCATTGCATCCCAATTTCCAAGTGTGGCCAACAAGATCAGTCAGGCACTTTGGAAAAATCAAGAACTTTATCTCCAATCAGCCAGCCTTTATCTGCTTAGGAATAAACAAGGCTGAGGAAGCCAGTGGTAGCAACAGCTGCATGGTAAATAAGCCTGAAGCCAGACCCTTCTGCTGGAAGTAAATAATTGATCTCTGAAAAATTCTGCTTAGGCAAAGCCATTTCAATTACCTGGCAGATGACGATGAGTGCTGGGAGAGGTTAATGGCTCTAAAATATTTAAAGAGAAGATGTTTGCCTGGGCACACCGTAGTTTGTCTTTCATTTACCCAACAGAGGGAGATTATTTGAGAAACTGAGCGGCAGGTAGATGTGACCGTCCCGGCCCGCTCCGGTGTGATTTATCGGGGTGACCAGCTTGCCAGGAGGGTGGCAAGGGGCACCCGGTTTAGGGGTGAGAGGCAGAGGTGGCTCTTGCCTGGCAGCGTTCCTGCTGGTCACAGCAGCCTTAACGGCGACTTCTCCAGGCTCCCGGAGCGCACCGAGGGCTGCGAGCTTTTCGTGGGGATTTATCTCTAACGCAGCAGAGTCAGGCACTTCGTGGAGCCGGGTAGGTGAGACATAAAAGAGAGTTACTGTCAGTGAGGAGCCGCTGTGCAGTATGCCCAGGGGCACCGAAAACCTGGACATTTGTTTAGTGCTGTAATATTTCTCCCTTGGCAGAGAGAGCAGGTTCCTGAAACCGCCCATCGTGCTGCTGGAGCCGGGGAGCAGCGGAGCCGCTCGCTGCCGGGGGGTCGGGCCTGGATGCTCCTCGCATCGCTAGAAGCAGACCTTCTTTGGGGTGCAGGAGGGAGCCTTCGTCTCGTTTCCACCGAATTCCGAAAACAATAAAGTCTATTGCGGGATGTATTAAATAAGGTATTAGTGAAACAACGTCTCCTGATGAGCGCTGTGTGCCTGACTGGCCTCCCGGTCGGTTCCCCAGAGGCGAGGTGTATCCCGGGACGATGCGCGTGGGAGGGGAGCACCCGATGTCCAGCCACGGGGCCGCGCCGCTCGCCGTGCGCTACCAAAGCCTCGGTGTTGATCACCGCGGCAGGTTGCTCAGCGATCGGCTTTGGTTTTGCGAGAGCTTTGATCATGACACCTCAGCTGTGGGAAACGTGTGGTTCCCTTTGTTTCAGTTAACTTTCCTTTCTTCACTTGCATCCTCATAAACAATTTATTCCTGTTTGTTCTATTCACTTTCATATTTTTGTTTTCTTCCTGATTAAAATTCTGCTTCAGTGGTTTGCGGAGAAACTTTGAAGCTCTCCCTCCCTGTCCTCAACCTTTCTGGAGGAACAAATGCCTCCCCAGCACGGTCGCGGGGAGGGAGACCCTCCCTCGGCCCCGGCTGCTCCTTGCAAAGCGCTCGCCCTGCGTCCGTCCCCGGCCCCGCTCCCGCTGGGGAAGAGCATCTCTGGGCGGGCAAGCAGCAAGCACGGGCGGGCGAGAGCTGCTGCGCTGGGCACCAGGCAGAAACACGGCTCTGTCGAGGAGCTGACCATGAAGATGAAACTATTTCTGGCATTACAACATCTTCTGCTTTGCATATGCTGGGTCAATAAAAGCCTTCTCTAAGGAGGGATTGCTTCTCTGATGTTAAAAAGATTTTAAATTTTCAAAGCAGAGCAGATTCGGTGGACAAAAACGCCCTTATGCACAGCTGCTGAGAAGGTCTTTGAAAACCACAGCGTTGCTTGTCCCCCATCGTAACAACGGCGGTCCTTAGCTGGCTTTTCCTTTCTGTACAGCAGCTTCTTTAGCTGCTCTCTTTTTTACAGAGCTCTATTTTTTACCTTTTGTCAACATTTTTTCCCCACTGAAAGATGGATTTTATTGTATTCACCCTTAAATGAGTCCTCCAAAAATAAACGAGGTGCATCTGCCATTGCCCATTGCATCTATTAGAGCCACAGGGCTGTTGCCAGGTTTAGTAGCTCCACCTGTGTTCGCATTAGGAGGGTTGGTTTGAGATATGCTGGGATGGCAGCAGGTTTTCCTGCTTTGGTGATCAGACCTCAGGCTTTAAAAGCCCGAGGGCTGCAGGGTGTTTGTGGGTCCTCTCCCTGGGGAGCTCTGTAGCTGTTCTGCTGGGATGTGGGGGCTGGCTGTGCTCTGTTGATGTGCTTGGGGAGCAGAGGACCAGCCTGTGTGCGGAGGAGAAGATGGGCTCATTCATCCTCTTGGATAACCAGGTCACCTACAGCCTTTTACAAGAATCAGAAAGGTAATAACTTGGAGGGGAAGTGAAATGCCTTTGCATTAGGAGGTATCATTTTTTCTAGGGTAGCAAATTGCACTGTTGTTGCTATTATGACTTTGACAGCAGCACCCAGGGCTCTTCTGAGGAGGGAGGTGCTGCTCCTTGCCTTGATGAGCACAGCATCTCTTGTCTTGTCTCTCTAGTTACCTCATATATTTATAAGTATGTTGTGGAGAACCAGATGTGGCTTCCAGTTTATGGAGGCTCAGTGTGTGTCACCTGGAAATACCCAGTGCAATAAAAGGGTGATTATTATCACACATGTCAATGACATGATTTACCCCAGAGGATCTGGGAGCACTCCTGAAACTACTGTCCCTAATCCTGCAGTCAGGAAAGGACCCATGAAAACTGACTGAGAGTGAGTCTTGCCCCTTGTACACTGTGAAATCATGCCTGCAAGGCTGCCTCCGGGGAGGTGTTGCTCTGATTGTAGCTCCTGTCTGGAATTTCTGGGTCAGGATTATTGATTGGGATCATTAATTGGCCTGGTGTCGCAAGGGGTGGGGACATGGGGCACCATGCCACTGAGGTGCCTTCGTAGGCATATCTCTGCAGCAGCCTGCTGAGGCGTTAGTTCTGCTGCCGTGCGGGTCTCCTGGAAGATGCTGCTGCTGGATCGCTGCCTTTTCTCTGTCCCTCCACCACTTACAAATACTGGGGTGAGTCTCCTTTCCTCGCCTCTGCCTACAGCGCTTGTCCCAGAGCCCGTGTGCCGTGCCTGGCGTCACTGCGGGTCCTGGGGGCTCCCTGGGACCCCGAGAGCTGGAGCAGGAACATGAGGTGCCGTTGCTGATGTACCTGTGCAGGAGGTCTCAATCTGCCATCCTGAATAAAGCCGGTATGGTTTTACCTTCTCCCACAGGAAAGGGAAGATGCAAACCCCACTTGTGAAATTTGTAAGGAACATTCATTTGTAGGGAAACTCCGTATCTGTGACTCTCATGGCAAATGCATTTCAAGCTGAAGGGCTTATGGCAATAATAACCCTCGGATATGTCCCTTTTTCTTTACCGCTGTGGGATTTATAACATCCAGCAAACAGTCAAGCCCAGGATAGCACCTTAACCAACATGTATTATGTCAGTTCACACCATGTTACCCTCCCCGCATATTTCCTGTAGTAATCGGATTTGACTACTTCCCTGCAAATTGACAGAGCTCACAGGTTGGCACATAGGCAGACACAACTCTTTGAATTAAAAATAGTTCTCCGTGTCAGGGCTCATCTCGGTAATCAGCACCGCCGGGCAGCTTTGATCTCAATCCCACGTGAACTGCCATGGCTTTCCAGCTCCGCGCAGCTCTGGCGTTGCACAGGCACGTGCATCGAGTGTGAGCAGGGGTCGGAATGTGTGTGCAGAGAGGGGTGGGCTGCTAAACCTGCCCGAGGGACGCGTTGTGAGTCCCCGTGCCTCTGCAATATGCCGAAAACTCCTGTTGATTTGAGGGCTGGGGGTCAAGGCTGAGGTCTCCAGAGTCATGCGAGGGACCTGAACTTCCAGATCCTGTTAAAATGAGCTATCCAAATCCCAGAGAACCAGCAGGTGGGAGCCCAAAGTGATGAGAGGGGCGACGGTCGTGGCAGGGCTCGGTTGCCCACGGGGGGCAGGAGCAGCCCAGCACGCTGCGGGATGCTGCATTGTTTGGGCTGTAAGGGCAGTCCCAGCTCCGGTGACACGTGTCTGCAAATTACTGGTGCATCAGGTTAACTCCCAGCACGCAGCTTTCTGGACACTGCCATAATTCTGCTGCTCATCGTGACGAGAGCTTTAGCTACCTGGAAAGCTGGGAAGGGCCTCCCGAGAGAGCCCTCCTTGGCTGCCTGTGGGAAGAGGCTCCGTTTTGGGGAGAAACAGAGTATTTCTCGCACCCTGAGCTCCGGTTTGTCCTATTTGGTTGTGACAGGTGAAGAAAAGGCACTTCCAAGAACCAAACTCGCAACTGCACATTTTTCAGAAGCAGTGGCTGGTTTGAAGGAAATTGGAACTTCTTAGCCCGGAGGAGGGAGGAAAGACAATAGATACAGTTCAGTTAAACAGTAATCACAGGTTGAGGAAAAGAGCTGAGCAATTTAAAGCTAATTAAAAGTATCTGAGGCTTTCTAAAACCACTTCTAAAGCAGACAAATGGAAATAACCCACTGGGTGATGATGAGCTTTGACTTTTGTTAGAAATCGCAAAAGAATAAATTTAGCAAATCACCAGGAAAGGCTAATGCAACATCGGAGCTACAGCACACAGTCGGTACTGGTAATTCTCCAAATTTCTGACAATTATGCATTTCAGGAGATATTTCCACTTATCTCGCCTCACCTTAAAACCCTTCCTGTTGAACCCTGCCTGTGATTAATCCTCCTTGGTGCTCACCTTTCTCTCTTCTCCATTATTGCTTTCCTCTGTTTCTCAGCGTGGGGACATCCATCCTCACCTACCTGTCCTTTCTCCTGCTACTGCTCCATTTAAGAAGGACTAAGCTTTTAATTGCAGGGGTGTTTTTTGCCTTATATTGCTGGGGCATCGCGGAGCTGTCTGGCAGCTGTTTGAGGCTTCTGGGGCAGCTCAAAGTCTTTCCGAAAGCTGCAGCCGCTGGTGTCTCCTGGCGTTCCCCGGTGGGGGATGCTCCGACAGCAGCTTCCCTGCCAGGAGGGCAGAGTTCGGTCTCGACCCTGACCAGACATGCTGGTGAGGATAGCAACTTTTGGCTCTGGGAGCTGACATATGAATGCTGATATCTCTTTCTGAAGGAAAATAGAAGGGGGAATTTTCCAGAAACTTTGTTTTTTAAAGGACAAATGCAAGACAGAAAATGCAGAGTGAACAAGACGCCAGCCTCCCTGGCCATGGCACGTGGGAGCTGGGGAACGGAGAGGGGAAAAATTATGTGATGGCATAGCAAGGAAGAGAAGATGATAATAATAATAAAAAGGGAAATGAAATAAACACAAGAAAAAAAATCAAGCTGCATCTCAATAGACTGTAGGGTTCAATGAGCAGCTGGGCCAAAAAAAAGCAAACGCCGTGCTTCCTGAATAATAGAGAGATGGGAGTGCAGGTGATAAGGAGGTGACTGAAGGAAGGAGGAAAAAAATAGAAAGGAGAAATTACTGAAGGGAGAAACCTGCAGGTGATGTGCTATTTTGCTATGCTAATAAAGAGATGAAAGCAAATGGAACAGAGCAGAGACTGGCAAAAGTCTTACTTTTGGAAAGAATAAGAGGATAAATGTTTTTAACATTTATGAAGTAGCAAAATAAAGCAAAGAAAGGCTCAGAACATCAAGCTCGTAGATGAGGAAATTAAAGTACATAAAATATTTATTCATTTGTGCTTAGTGGCTGTCAGCCATGCATGCATTGGAGAAATGGCATGTTTCTAGGCACAGTTTTATTCTTGCTCCTATTTTTTTCTCCTCTCTGAGATGAACAGGAACAATTTGGTAAATAGTAGCTGAACACTCAGCTCGTTTTCTACATTCCATTAATGTTTCATTTCTTAATACCCTTGAAACAAAAATGGGAAGTTGGTATAAAACATTATTCTCCTTTCAAATCATGGTAAAAAGGAATGTGGTTCCAGGCCAGTCATCAAGATCATAAACTGGCATCTGTATTAAAGTGGGAATGTCGTGCTGCTGATATGTGCCAGATTGGAAGTGGCCCTTTAATGAGCCACAGAAAGAGAGATGCAACACAGTTTTTTTCATGTCACCAGCTGTCTCGGTCCCAGCTCGAGAGGACCATTTCTGGAGGATGCTCTTGACTTCTTGTCCTCTGAATATTTCACCTGATGTCCTCGCTGACATGGTGAGCAGATTCATCAGTTCAGGCGACTTACCAGTGACTGCACTGGAAATGAAAGCAACTTCCTAATTGCAGATGTGGGCCTCGATGACTTGAAATGGCAGCGGAGCGCAGCATGTTCTGGAGATCTTCATTAGATGCTTCTTGCAGTGGCACTTCGGGAATGGTGCCAGCAGCGCCTGGTGCTGCGCTCCTGGACCTGGGGACAGGGGCCATGAGGCACGGCTGGCTTTGGGGAACCCCCATCCCTCCCTTCCCACGCCTTTCTGGAAGAAATCCAGCTCTGCACGGTGGGCAAGAGCGAGGCACGGACCGCTGCTCAGAGCGGGGGGCTTGTCCCGCGGCTGGAGCACCCAGGCAGGGAGGGGGGTGGGCAGGGGCACGGCCATCAGGGCAAGCAGCACCCAGCGGTTCGGAGCGTGGTGTGGGGATGGTTCACTCGCCAGCAGCTCGTCCTCATCCCCCATGCCCTGGGCATGTCAGCCTCGGGCCTGTTGCCAATATTCACCTGCTCGATGGGGAATCCGGGGTGCTCCGGTGACTTGGCTGGCATCGCCCGCTGCCTGTCAGGTGCACTTATTCTCCAACAGCAGCATCTAGAATTTACCAACCCCGAGCTAACTTGCTACTCCTCTTGTCCAGCGGGTTTTTCTTTTCAGTCCCCAGGCTGCTGTTACCCCTTTACCTGCCCAGTTGTTTAGTCTTTGGGGGCCCGGGTGGGAGCTGGGGGGGCTGCAGCGCGGGAGGCAGAGAGCTGCCCGGGAGAGGACGGAGGATGCGGAGGGGATGAGCCGGGTGTGGAGCTGCACAGGCTCTGTCTCCCTCTCGTGACTGGCCCGGGGGGTGTCACGGGTGGCCACGGCACGAGGACCTCCGGCTGGAGGAGGCGGCTGGGTCTGGAGATGCACCTTCACGGGCAGCGCTGCGTGGGGCGAGCTGCTTTGTCCTTCCAGCCACGGCCGCGTCGTGTCTGTTCTTGCAGAATTAATTACACGTTTCCCCGGGTCTCTTGAGATCAATGGAAAAGCTGCTGGCTAGCCCAAGGGATTTTCTAAATCCTACCCTTCCAGGAAGGATATCGCGGGAGAACTGTGAGCGAGTCTTGGGAAGAGTGGGAGAGCCCACCTTCTCCTTGTGCATCCTCTGCAGCCTTCTGTAAAGCACAGAGATGTCAATATTGATTTCATTATGAAGCTCAAAAAACTCCTTGATCTTGGCTTTGTCAGAAATTATAAATTCTTGGAGAATTTCTTAGTCTGGTTATTATGGTTTCCAGTGAGATACTTGGATAATGTAAGCTAAAATCAATTCATGACTTCAGTGGGGATCTGCCAATTTATATCAGCTGAAAAGACAATCTTTTTTTGTCTTCTGGTGACAGTTTTGTCTAAGTAAAGCTGACCCAGCCTGAAGGAAATGAGGAGAAGCTGATAACCACAACAAGCAGTTTACTGCATATCCAGATAACGCAACTTTCATCTCTGATGCAGGATTAGAATTTTCTCAAAGAAAGAGAAAAATAGAAGCAACCATTTCTCAGGATCACCACTGAGAAATCACTTTAACAGCTTATAATGACACTTTCTGGAAGGCGCACACGAACTCCCACATCACCGCGATGACAGTATTTCCAAAGCGCGGGTGCTGCATCCTAACGGTGCCCGGCGGGAAGCCGGGCGCTGGGGAGAACTGGTGAGCAGTCACCCACAGAAACACGCTGCTGGGCCCTTGCCAGCCGTGGAAATCAAAGAAAACCCACATACGAGGTTGGAGCTTACAAATGCAAGGGGGGTGTAACCGAACTGCCTATAGATTTAACTATACGGGGAAAATGGGCTGTCTTGGAAGAAGTCTTCTGTAGGTTTTCCTCCAGATTCCCTCGTGTCTCTTGATGGTGGTTGACAGCAGCAAGCCATGTTTTGTGTATTTGATGGGCTGTGGCGAGGTGCCCCCATGCCCGTACGGCAGCGGGGTGAAGGATGTGTGCTTTGCCTGTTGGCTACAGTAATTCTGCCTGTCCTGCTCTCCTCTGAAGGCTGTGGTGTACATCACGTCTTTGCTGGGCTCCAAAGCCCTTCGTATTTCCCCCGTGGTCTTCGTCATCAATGTTCTGCAGAAAGACTCACAAGCCCTTGCACTTGATTCAGTCACTGCTTAATTTAATCCTCAATTTAATCAATGCTTCATGGACCAGGTCTTTGTTTTTAAAAAACAAACAGAAAACCTTCTAGTCTCTTTTTGATTGCTTTATGAAGATATTATCAGATTAATGCAATCAGCGGTGATAAAGCTGCCCTCCATTTAATGAGGGACCAGCCTTGTTTTGCATGTCGTGGAAGGGAGGGGAGCCTGGAGAAGAAAACCACACGCTGCCGAAGTTGAGTACTTGAGACGTTACTGCTGGCATCATCAGATTCACAGAGGTGACCCTTTCTGTTGCAGAAACGACGGGAGGCACCAGCCAGGACTCCACCTCCTCTCCAGATGCTCCACAAGATGAGAGTGAAGCAGGACACGCTGCGGTCTCAAGAGGCAAGGAAGGATGGAGAAAGGTAGGAGGATGGAGAGAGCAGGTGGAGGCAGATTAAATGGTTTCCCCAAGGTCGGGGGGCACTTACCATGGCGAGTGTGGTCTCTGGTCACGCAGCGTGAAGCTGCTTTTCCTCATTAGAGCCCCAGTTGTGCCAGGGCACTGGTCCAAGCCTCCCAGTCGCAGGCTCTGCCCTCCCCGTGCCTGCTGGTAGCACCGATGGAGCTCGTGCTCGGTGCTGGCTCTCAGCTTAATGAGATGATGCGCCTGCTCTTGATAAGCTCGAATCCTGCAGCAGTTGTTCCATCTTTAATCAAACTTGTAGAGCCTCAGGCCATTCATGGGGGGAAAAAATGTTTTCCATGTAATAAGGGGAAAGTTTGGCTGTCAAGGGGCGCAAATCCTGATAATGAAGTTATCCTTTCTTGTTGCATTTTACTATTAATTTCTTAAGACTAGTCTCAACAAAGTAATGATGCATGTAGAAGATTTTTCAAGCTCTATAAGAGGGCTGGTAAATGGTAGCGGCAGCTTCCACTTGCAGGGCTCAGCGATGTGTTAGCATGTCTCCAGCTTTCTAAATGACGCTGTGCGAAGCAGGTGGGGAAGCCTGCTCATATGAAACGGTAGCGTGGATGGGTTTTGTTTAAAGGGACAAACGTGCAGCGGGGAATGGGGTACCTGGCAGAGGGCGAGGTGGGGGGCTGGCACTGCAGGCTCCTTGGCAGGAGCTGCTTTGCCACCCCTTGGCCATGGGGAGCCGCAGGCTCCCGGCTCCGGGGATGCTGCGCGGCTGGGACTCTGAGATACAGTCGATGCTGCGGGTGCTAATCCTGGTGTGGGGCTGAGATCGGGAGCTCCGTGCAAAGTGTGTGGAACAAGAGCCGTGGTTCTGGCAGCTGCTTGCTGGGACTTTTCAGTCCTAGATTGTACGTTTGCCATCCCCGTCTTCAACTATTTGGGAAAATTCTCCTATTTTGCCTGCAAGTTTTAGTGCTTTGGTTTCATTGCACCTCTGTTGAAGAAAACCAACCACAGTGAAGCTAGTGAGGAAATAAGCCCCCCAAATAAGCTACAATAAGCACCAGGAAGGAGATAAAAAGCAACAGAAACATCTCTATGTTCTTGCTTTTTCGAGAAAGGTCAATTGACTCCCTGCCACCTTGGAGCCCATAACAAAATCGATGATACTTCATCTTCAATTTGATTTTTCCATTCAATAGGGTGGTAAGCATTAGTGTCACTGTAATTTTACAGAGCACCATTAGATAACAGGAGAATACCAAACGTGAAGATTATGTGTGGTATCAGTGGCAAAATATTATACCCAGCAATGATTTAGAAGAACATTAATGTCTCAGGCATGCTATAAGACATGTCATGAATTGGACAATAAAATGTCTCGTTCTTCAAATAATTACTCACGGGCTGACGTCTGGCTGTTCGGGAGGTAGACTGGCGCTCGTGGAAGCGAATACCCCACCCGCAGCCGGTGACCCGCCAGCATCCCTCCTGAGGCAGGCACCTCCGCTCTCCTGCAGCTCCTCCTGCGTGTCGGCCCGGCGCGCGGGGGACGCGGCCAGAGGAGTGACGGATGCTGCACATTTTAAGCAGGTCGATAACGGGATCGGTGTAGACCACGGTTATTTTTGTGTTTAATTCACTGAATAAAATGAAACAGGTAAATCACTCAGAGGAGATGTGAGCTGATGTTAATAGGCACATTTGCAGCACTATCTAAAAATGAGTTCTGCAATTACTGACTCATGCCATCGCTTGTGCTCTGTGGTGTGAAGCCTCTGCACCGGCATCCCGGGGAGCAGCCCCTGGGCTCCCGCAGCGAGGGCTGGGGCACTGCAGCTGCAGCGGGGCTGGGGCATCGCCCGGACCCCAGCAATGCGCAGCAAGCGCCCACTGTGCCCACAGAAGCACAGGGCGTGCTCTGCTTTTCTGCAGCCTCGCAGGAACGGGGCTGAGCCAGCAGAAAGCAGCAGGGCTGGGCAGCTCTTCCAGGCTGAGTTTAGCAACAGCGGAGATCGCCCAGTCTTCTTGCCTTCCTTGAGGGCAGGAAAGTGAGCAGTTAGAGCCGGTGGCAGGGAGGCAGCAGCCTGTTCCGCTGTCTCTGCGCCTCCAGCTTCCCCCCATCGTTCCCGTTGTGTGTGGCCCAGGGAGCTCGGCTAATCCGCGGCTGCTGAAGAGCCCGTTCGCCCAGGGCTAAAAGCAGGGTAGCAAAACGCACAGCCACCAGCAGCAACTGCGGCTGAACAGGGGACTCCAGGGTAAGCGTGAAATTGGATCAGTGCGGCCATTCGCCAGCAAGTGACTCCTGCAAGAAGCCGCAGCGCGCCCGGCTCCCCGGAGGGGAGGCTGAGCTGGTGCGGAGGCTTGTTCACGGGGGGACGCTGGCCTTGAACCACCCTGGAGGAGCCTTGTTAGAGCAATGGGCGTCTGTCCAGGAGAAGAGATGAGAGAGATTACCAAATGATCATGGCTCATTTCGGCGCTGTTGCTATCACCTCTGGCTGCGAGCGAGCCTGCCTGCAGTGCTGCTGGCTTCTCCTGGGCTCGCTGCCCGCCCGCATCACCCGTGGGCTGAACGCGCGTCGTGGGGGATGCAGCAAAGCGGCTGAGCTGAAGGGGCTGCGGGCAAAATGCCAAAGGAAGGGGAAAAAGTTCTGTATCCCTTCTGCTGAGTAAACCACCTCGCGCAACCCAAGGCGCCCGGCAGCGGGGTGCCAGGGTGGGTGGTGTGGGTGCTGACAGCTCCCGCCTCTTGCTTGCAGTGGGACTGGAAATATCCCCGGCGGTACGAGGCAGCCTGCACCCCTGCACGCAGCCCAAACGTGCGTGAGGGTGCAGAAGAGTCGTACGCACCCGCACACCTACAGGACTATATTTCAGTATCTGTGCCAATTCTGTACAGCTGCCAGATCAGAGCAGGGTTTTTCTGTGACTAATCTTCCTCCTGCTGCACGGCTGGCTGCTGCGATGGAGGCATGGCCGAGCTCTTCGGCTGGCTTCGCCATAGAGGATGCGGCGCCGTTGTCCGGAGGAAGCGCAGAAGCTCGGCCGCGAGGGTTTAATCTCTCCCCTGAGGCTGGGGTGGGACGTGGGACCCCCTGAGCATCCTCAGCCCCGACCCTTCCAGGCCTCTGGGCGAGGAGCAGCGGTGCCGGGGTGGAGCAGGCGTTCGGGTGGGCGCTGCGGAGCGCTCTGCCAGCTCCCCGGGATAGCATCCTGCGCAAGGCCGGATTAGTCCCCGCGGAGCCTCGCCGCTGGAGCAGCCCCGCTGGCGGGTGGGCGCCGGGGACGGGCGCTGGGAAGGGGTTTTTTGAGCACGCGGCATTCCCACCTCTGCAGAAGGAGAAGTAAAGGATCGGGGACCTGGATGACACAGCCATCAACCCTTTTATCGGGAAGGAGCGGAATTAATCGCTCGGATCAGCAGAGTCATTGTAGCTTACTGAAAACAAAACAAAGCCAATTATTATTCGAAACTTGTCGGGGGGCTGTGGCTAATCTCATTACGCTCAGAGCAGCAAGGCACTGGGGAAATCTCACGGTGCCGATAAAGCGCTCGGCAGCTGCAGAAAGCAATTACGGTGAAACCTCTGGGCGCTCGCAGGGACGTGCTGGGGCTCGGCCACTTCTTGGGGCCAGGCAGGGACTCGCGGGCGGGATGTCCCCAGCTGAGCACCCCCCCCCTGCCTTTGCGGGGAGCCCCTTCTTGCCAGTAGTGGCTGGCGAGCAGGAGCAAGGCGAGAGCTCTTCCTCCGGTCCATCCTAGCGCCTTTTCCCGTGTAAATGTCTGTCTGCTGATGCCTGGTCAATATGCAGCTCTGCAGAAAACTCTGCCAGAAGCAAAGCAGTTTGCTGGAGGCTGTGGGACCGGCCCCTCCGTAGGCGCCCGGGTGGGCCACGTCATCCTCGCGGTCCCTTGCCAGGGACAGTCATCCGGAAGGCATCGGGCACGTAACCCTCTTAGCACTGCAGAACAAAGATGTCTTGTCCCAGGAGGTGGTAAAAGATATTTATGGGTAGCCCTGCAGGCCGTAATTGAATGGCATTAGTGGTGGTGGGTTTTTTGTTTTTTTTTTTTGATAAATCTTGGATCTTTCCATGGCTCTCACTACTGTTTTAAATTGTAACTTGGCTTTTTAAAAGTTTATCGTGCACTAATTCATTCAACCTGTTCATTTACATTCTGCTGACAGGGTACAAAATTGCTTCTTTTTTCATCCCAGACAATTCTAACTTTGCCGATTTATGGCGCCTTTTTGATTTAATCAGGATATTTCCTAAACTTCCATGGTAATAATAAGTCATTTTTCAAGAAGCACCTGAAAGATGGCCGGGCGTTATTTATATCCCTGGCACCTGCAGCATTTCTGAAGGACTTCCCACGAGTCGCTGGTGGTTGTGCACGGGCTGGAAGCCGTGGGTCGGGGCAGGGGTCCCTGCAGCATCGCCTGACCACGCTCCCCAGGAGGGACCTGGAAAGCCCCTTTTTTTGCCATTGTCAAAAATGCTCATGTGTCGTTCTTCCCATCTTCCCACTCTGAAGGAGCCCAAAGCCTTCGGGGAGCCCCCGGGGAGACCTGGGTGCCCCAGGCCCTTGGCAGTGCCCGTCTGAGGCACCGGCTGCCACCGGCACATCGCTCGCGCGCCAGGGATGGAGACCCTTTGGTGCTGCTCTGCAGAGCCAGTATCATACCATTACATGCTGAAACACTGTTGTTTCACTCTTCCAAACGCTGTCAGAGCAAGTCACAGGAGGGATTATTTTTGGCTCTGTTCGGCGTAGTTACCTAGCAATTTGCAGGAGGCTTGGTATTACTGGGTAGTCACTCAAGCCGTGCGAGCTGCTTTGCAGTGAGCAATTCATTTGCTGCATTCGATTCCTTTTACTGCTCACAAATAGTCCAGACGCCAGCTTGGAGTCTTACAAATTTGTTCTTTGTTGGAAAGATTTCAGCCCCGTTGGTTGTTTGTGAAATATTTCCTCTGATCGTTGCTGTTGAGAGCTCGCCGCCTGTAATTCCCAAATCGTGCCTGGGCTCAGTCCACTGGCATGACACAGTGCTTTTTTTCTGTCCTGTGAAAGGAAGGGAAAACCACAACGTATGCTGATATGAATATTCTGTAGGACATCGTTTGGAAACGTCTTCCGATATTTTGCTTTCACATTTCTCAGGTTGAAGAGAAATAACGTGCAGACGCCTTCCTCTTCCGGCTTCTCGCTGCGTGTGTTCCCATGCACGCACAGCATCGCTGCTTTAATGAGCCGTAAATACTGTTTACATTTAGTTTATTATCTCCAAGGTAATTTATGCTTTTTTGCTCATCTACGGCATTTACAGGCCTTCTGTTCCCTGCAAACTTGAAGCATGGTACTGAAGAATTTTTATTATTCGGCTAATAAGCAATACTGATTGCTCAAAAGCAAAGAAAGTCATTGTCTTCCATCCTCCCAGTGTCGAACTGGAGGGGAAAAGCCCCAGGGAAAATCCCAAGTGGTGCAGAACAGGGAAAATAACATCCAGGTGGCAAAGAGCCACTATAGTAAAGCGTCAAGAATCTTAATTAGGAACAAATTCAATTCCACGTATAGCATTACCCACGTTATTAAATGATAGCTAGAAAGAGAGAAAACCTGCTCTAGACTTCTTCCTCTTACGGGCATCTCCTGTATCCGTCCCCAGCGCTGCGGAGGCTCCCGGGTACCGGGGCTGGTTGTGCCCGCGCCGAGGGCCGGTGGGTGCCCGCCGGGTGCCCACCCGCTGCCCTGGCCACGCGTTGGCCCGGCCAGGCTGGAGGAGGCGGCGATGCTTCTCCCCGCCGCGGGGTCTGCCCGCGCTGCCCACCTCCCACCCCCAGCCAGCGGCTCCGGGCGCTCGGGCAACGGCGTGGGGAAGGCCCCTTCCCTCCTGCGGAGCCGCAGCCGGCAGCAAACCGGCCCCGCCGCGGCGTGGGGTCCGGGCCGGCAGCCCCGAGCCCGGTAGCCCGCACCTGACAGCGCAGCCCCGCAGCGCGAAAGGCAGCTGCGGAGGTGGAGGCGCAGGTGTGTGCTCAGCGTTCCGCAGGCGGCAGTTCCGTGTCCCGAGGAGGCGTCTGGTGCGGGCAGCAGCTTGGAGCTCCTCTAGCTCGCAAGCGGCGTGCGGACAAGGCACCGCCTGGGCAGGTGCCCGCGCCTCCGGCCAGCCTTGGCATCCTACCGCCTGCGGTCTGGGCTCGCAGATGCAAAGCTGGGGTTTATTTTCTGCTCAGCCGGAGACTTCTTGCGGCTGGGCGCTCCCCCGGGCCCGGGTGCTGCCCGCACGTCGCCGGGAGGCTGAGCCGGTCCCGGGGTGGGAGCGTCCCCGTCTCCTGGCAGAAACCTGGCAGCAGCACAAACTAATGAAGCGATTAGCGTGGCTGAAGGACACTTATTTAATCTCATCAACATCACGGCTGCGTTTGCTCTGCACCGGGCAGCCTTTGTGCGCAATGGTGTGACCAGGTACGGCCGATGCTTTTCATGGGAAATGTGTTTATGAAACTTTGCTCCCGCGGCACATAAATGTTTGTTAGCTCTATTATCCCGACCATTTTGTTCTCCAAAGTGTTGCAGAGAAGGCGAGATGAGAGTGATGGTTCTTTCGGAGCTCCAGCGTGCGCTGGATGTTTGCTTTAAATAGAATTAACCATGCAAATTGAATCATGTGAGCGTAAATTAGCACTCATTTCACTGGTGCTCTCCGTACGGCTTAACCTACCATTTACCCCAAGACATCTGCTAAGTGCTATTCCGTCAAGTACTTAAACAGCACCTATTGTTACCAAAAAAACCCCAACCCCGGGGAACAACAAAGCTGCCGGAAAGCCTGTGATTATCATTAAAGGACTATTGTGCTTTTGGCGATGATAAAGCGGGCGGGTGAGGCTTTCCAGGGCTGCCTCTGCCGCTTGCCGAGGGGCGGTGGAGCGGAGCCGGGGCCGAAGCTCGCCTGTTCCCTTCCCCTGGGAAGCTGCTCCGGCAGCTGGGAAGGTCCCCGCTGCACGACTACGCCGATTTTACCTAAACCCCGCTCGGTTCCAGGCAGGAGCCAGCCGCTGGTGAAGCTCTGCAGCGGGAGGCACCTGCAGCCTCGTAAGGGAGCGATTAACGGGGGGAGAGCCAGCACAGCCCGCCTGGACGGGAGCGACCCTTGGGCTGGGCTTCGGTACCAAGAATTGGAAACGTGCCGGAGGAGGAACGCTGGGCCGGGGTTCCCACCCCGTGCGAGCCTGGGGAGGAGACCTGGCGTCTGCCGGCAGGTTTCAGCCTCCGCTGCTCTTGCCGGCATCGCTTCCCCCGCAGCGGATAAGGGACAGCGGGCCCAGGGCCGCAGGAGTGCGGCGTCGCTCCTCCACGCCTTCTGCAGCGCGATCCGTTATTTACGCGGCTATTTAAGCCTTTGTTGTCGTAGCTGGGAGAATTAATGCATGAACCTCGCAGAGAAGGTGGGGTGCCGGCAGGCTGGAAGCAGCCGGCGCTCGGCCCTTCGGCGCGGGTTTGCTGCTGCAGGTGAGACGGCAGCTGAAAGCCTGGCCAGTGGCAGGGGGATGGCACCGCTGGTGCCCGGGCGGCTGGGAGGGATCCCAGGGATGCTCAGTCCGCTCCTCAGCCGGGCCCCTCATGGGAAATGTGGCTGTGATGCTTATCGGCTCCTCGTGTGATTCCTGCCCCTTCCCACAGTGATGAAATGTATTGTGGCTGGTATGAATAGAGCTGGGGACAATTCCTCCAAAGCAGTTATGCAAATTCCCAGCCATAATGGCACATTGTCTTGAGTGATCCTGCAAACAGATGGCCCAACAACAGGCTCAAGATCTGAATTAGTCCTGGGCTCCTGCAATGTAGCTGGGAGCATATGGTCCTCATAGATTCGTGGTTTAGCCTTAATAGCAAAGGGAAGTGTTTCAGATGAATAAAGAAAAAAGAAGAGGATAAAAAAACATATTATGATGATTCAGTAGTACTCGGACTCTTCTGAAAAGCTGAAATGGTCCCGCCTCAAGCTTGTGCATCCTTCCAGCAACAGACGAAGTTTTGCTGTTGCTGATCCCTAAAGACAGGAGCAGCTCTTCTCCTCTGCAGAAATACCGATTGCTGGGGCAGGTGCCTGTTCCTGGGCACGTCCCAGGGTGGCAGATGTCACAGCAGCCTGGAGGAAAGCCTCCATTAATAGCAGATGGCTAAGCTGCCTGTCACGCTCCTGTTGCCCAGAAGCCTGGCTGTAGTGAACCCGTCCTGCGTGGCACGCTGGTGGGATTTGGGTTTCACGTGGACATGCTGGAGACCTCTCGCAGAGGTCTTGCCTGGGTATCACGCACCACACGTGCGGTGGGCAAAGGCTGGAGGACTCTGGTCTCATCCTTACTGTGAAAAGCAAGCTGCCGCCATCTGCAGCGCTGATTCCCCTGCAATGTGGAGAAGCCGGGATGCAGGCAGGGATGCAGGCAGGAGTGCAGTCCCTTTGGCCAGGGCAGTTCCTTCGGCTCCCACGGCATCGCTCCCGTCTGACGGCAGCGGTCTGTGTGGACCGAGCCCAGAGCTTCAGACCTGTTATTTGTGGTACAGCTTCCCAACTGGCTCTGAAAGTACCAGTGGTGGTTTATAATTCCATTTGGCACTTTGTTTTATTGCAAGGCTTCAGGAATTGCTTTGACAGATAGCTTCTTTCCTCCTGTTTGTCACAGCCTTGCTGCATGTTTTTATCAGTTGCTGGTTTCCAACTTGGAGCCATCAAAAGGGGCACCTATTTTGGAAAATGGGGTGTCATGTGTTGATTTCTTATAGTTTTGTAAATCCATGAAGTACTGGGTTCCTTCTCTGGTTTAGTTCAACATAAAGATGTTTTTAAAGCAGCTCGTTGATGCTGCTTGTGATTTCTCTAAGGACCAAATAGGAAAGTAATACATACGGTGAAAGTGCTGAGCAACAATGATTAATTCTGTCAGTTAAATATCATACAAGTGTTAAACAGCGTACGCTGCAATAACTGTCTCTCCTCTGACATCAGAAGAGCCGTACCATTCCCATCAGCAGATGAGCTGTCACTTCAAGTCCAGAATGCAACATCTGGATGAAAAGGGATTTTTTTCTTTTTAAAGCTATACTATTTCTAATCAGTTGCAGGTCTGGGTCCCAGAGCAAATTCTTTCAGTAATCTGAATAAATGGTCCCCAAGGCTCATAACTGTAAAAGTGTGCAGAAGGGATTTTGGTGCCTGTGCCACTGCCTTCCCGTGGTCCTGCCGGAGCCAGCGCTCCCCGGTCCCTCCTGCCTGCCACTGCATCCCGCCCGGCATCGCACACTCTGTCGTTGGGACAGGTTGCCCCGTGCTAATTTCTTTCCTGACAGAGTGTTGAGGCCTTGGCCTAGGCTGCCCAGGGCAGTGGTGGAGGCCCCATCCCTGGAGGGATTTAAAAGACGCGTAGATGAGGCGCTTGGGGACATGGTTTAGTGGGCATGGGGGGGTTGGGTTGGTGGTTGGACTCGATGATCTCAGAGGTCTTTTCCAACCTTAGTGATTCTGTGATTCTATGACCACCAGCTTGGCAGTGCTGCTGGCATCTTCGGTTTCCATGGCAACCGTGCTGTGGAGCTGGGTACCGGTGCATGCCACGGCATCGCCAGCTTCTGCTGGCTCCTTCGGGAAGGGGTGGCATGAGCTGCTTCGCCGCTGGAGGAGCCCGCAGGAACCCGGGCACGGGGCATGGCCAGAGCCAGCTGCAGGGGATTTATTTCGTGGCAGAAAGAGGAACCTCTGTGCTGGAAGGGAACACTTGCAACCCTGCAGAGAAGCACCGCACGCACATATGTGTGTGTACATATATATAAAAATTTTTAGCAGGGCAGCAAGACAAATGGGACCAGCTCTTGGAACCATTCATCTAACTTGTGTGCTCTGGACCCCTATTGCCACCGCAACCTTTTCCAAGTAAATTAAGTCCTGCGCCTGGCTCTATTTGCTCTACGGAGCTGTGTGCTCCGAGGCACAGCAGCCTGCGGTGGGTTTTCGGGAGCCCGTGGTGAGACCCGGCTCTGTGCAGGCTGCTCGGCAGGCAGGGCGCGATGCAAAGCAAAGTGACTGGGCTGCGTGTCGCACAAGCAGGAATTTCAGCTTTATTTTCCCCTGCTGCCAGATATTGCTTTGGGGAGAGGGCAGCTCGCAGGCTCCCAGGCCTTCCCAGTGCCCAGCAGCCGTGACCGTTACGCTACACGAGGCGAAGAGGGGAGGAAAGCAAACCCCGGGAGGAGCAGGAAAGCCACCGCGCTGTGTCACCGCGGGAGATGCCACTGCCGGAGGTGACGGCACGGGGCTGGCGCAGTGGAGGAGCGGCCCCAGCATCGCTGCTCGTGCTGCTGGGGAGGGCACTGCCGAGCGTGGCGCGATGACTGGTTTGTTTTGGTGTTAGAAAACGGCCCGTGTCTCGTTTCTGCTGGCATAGGGCGGGTACCCACCATGATTGCTGGGAAAACAGCTTTCTCTGACACCATCCTTGGAGTGAGAAGTTAGGATTTTATCCCCTGCCTTAACCAGAGACACTCGGCTGAATGCTGGGGGTGGATCGTGGCCCCGCAGTGGCCGTGGCCACCCACGGTGCTGCCCGTGGTCCCCGAGCCGCGCTGTGACCCTCACGCCCTCGCCTGCCCGAGGTGCTGCAGGCAGAGCGAGCGCGAGAGGGGACACAAACTGTTAAAATCCCGTCCTGGTGTTGTTCTAAGAGCAGTCTCCTGGTGTATGAGTCTCCCTGCCGCCTTCCAATCACTCTTTGCTGACACGCAGCAGAAAAACCCGAGCAGGCAGCTGCCGGCTGAGACTCTGAACGTGCTCCCTGCGCCCGGGGCGGATGGTGCTGCCGCTCCCTTCCCCGGGCAGTACCTGGCTGTGCCGACGGGAATTATTAATGCCTGGAGCCGAAGGGCAGGGAGAGGCAGGTTACACCTTTTCCACCGGTCTCAGGAAGTCTGCAGACGACTGATGCTCGGCTGTTGTCTTAATTTTTGTGTTTCTTGCACCCGGGAGCGAGGACGGGCAAGGCCAGTGCGACAGCAAGCACCCCACGCTGCGCCAGGGCTGCCTGTGCTCCGGCCCCCTTTGACACCCGCGCTGCCTCCTTCTGCAGGTTGTACCTTTTACCTGTCTTGTAGCTCGCTCCGCTTCGCGCTGGCTCTGGCCCGGTGGAAAGGCGGGATTAATCCACCGCGCGTCGTTGTCAGCATCGCAACCCCCGGTGACGGGGCATCGCTTCCCTGCCCATGCCTCTGCCTGGGAGGACCTTCCTCTGCTTTCCCCTGCTGTCGGAGGTTGGATGCCCGCAGCAGGTCTCCGCGGCCTCGCCACCTCCCCTCCCAGCTCCCAGGCACCGGCACCTCGGCAGATTTCCCGCGCACATGATCGATGTCCCTCGTTCCCTTTTTAACAACTCCACAGCCAATAAAAGGGAATAAAATGTGAAACGCCACGCAAACGGCATCCCCAAAGAGCGGTAAAGTGCTAAACTGCTGCTCCTTGTGACAATCAGATGAGATTTTTGTCTTTGAACAAATAACCCTAGTTAACAAAGAAGAATATTCAAATACTGTAACAGTGCACGAAGGAATAGAGGTGGCTCCGTGCAGGCAGCAGGATGTATCCCGCGCTCAGCAGCACCCGCATCCACCGGAGCGCACGCCGGTGGGGAGGAGCAGGGTGCGGGACGCCGGCCCTGCTGTCCTGCTGCCGCTGGAGACGGCTCTCGTCTCTCCTGGTGCCTCGTGCGAGGCAGCCGAGCACCCAGACCTGGCGCCCAGCAGCGCTGGTGCTGCTTTCGGCCCCGCGCTCTTGCCCGGCGTGCCGGCGCTGCCCCGGGGCTGAGCATCCCCACCGCGGAGCCGGAGCCGCCGGGCGCAGGAGGACGGGCAGGAGAAGCCGCGCAGCAGCGCTTTGCTGGGATTTCAAAACACTTTCTAAACATTAGGTAAAGGTGAAGTGCCTGCGCTGCACCCTGGACCTTCCCGCCCTGGCCGGTGGAAACCCCCAGGAAAGGAGCCCTCCGGTGCAGCGCGGGGAAGAGAACGGGGTCGGCACAGCGAGCGAGCGGGGACAGAGGTAATTTGGGACCATCCTGGCCTAAATGAAGCTGCCTGAGGGAGATGCCCGGCGCAGCGCGGTCTCCCTGGCGATGGTTGCCATGCGATGGCTGCTGTGGCACCGCGGCCGCCTGCCTTCGGTCGAACGCATTTTTCCTCCCAAGGGAAGGCGCTTGTGCCCGAGTCCCCGGGGAGGCACAGGCCAGCGGAGCCCCGCGGCGTGACGATCGGGGCCGGGTGGGGAGAGGGGGAAAAGAGGGAGAGACCTGGAGCCTGAGCCCCGACGGCGGAGCTGCCCCCCGTCCTGCAGCGGAGGCGGGGATGGGGTACCCCAGCAGGAACGGACCGGTGTCCACCAAACTGTGCCCGTATCCTGCCCTTCCAGGGTCCTTCCCAGGTATGAAATCCCATCCCGCCGTGGAACATGACCGTCAGTCGCAGCCCTGCAGCAGATGCAGTTTTCCAAACATAAGGTGGCCTGGAAGACATTTATAACCTTTTCTTTGGTGGTTATTCAGCCCTTTCCGGTCGATGCCCAAGCTGCAGTTTGTCTCTGTAGTCTCACAGCCTCTGCTGTGCTCCCGAATTCGATGGACTAACAATTTTATAGTAGTGTTTTCTGTCCCCCAGCAAACAATTAGAGTCAAACAGTAAGATAACTCTGCTGTTTTTAAAAATAAATCCTCTGTAGGAATGTAGGTTTCTTATTTTAAATCCAAATGTAAAAAAACCCATCACATTAACGCAAGAAGGTAGTAGAAAAACAGTGGGAAGAGGCAACACCCCCAGATGAACAAGTGCTTTGTCTTTTGACATCCTGGGACTGGTTCAGCTCAGAGACGTACGCCCGTTCACGCTGCACCGCACGTCCCGCTACGAACGTCGCAATGAACAATGCCGGAGCGTGGGGCGTGCCGAGACCCCCACCAGCCCAGGTTTTAATAGGTGTTGCGTGGGGAGGGGTCCTGGCTTGGAAAAGCATCTGATCACACGTTGGAAATAATCAAGTAAATGTTTCAAATGTGTTGAGAAATAGGCAGCAGGGTCGTTGGTTCTATCTGCTGTCAGCAGCGATTCGAGAGTTGTCCCAACAGAAATCGCCTGGTGTTTCCTAAATTACTTGCACGTGATTTTTGTATCCACTTTTCCACACGAACAATAGCGTTGAAGTGAACGTCAGTTAGCAGACAGGCATAATTGGATTTGGAAAGTGCTATATTGTGAATTAAGTTGACTGATGGGGAAGCGTCAGTTTTATTAACAATCTTCCTTCAGATGATAATTTTATATCTATAAGGATGAATTACAAAAGAGTACTTGAAGGCATCAGTTCAAAACGATGAAGTCATTTTAATAAAGGCTGACTTTCTCTTTCATACACTTGTTTTTAAATATTTTATCTCCTTGTGGGAAACTCTATCCAATTAGGAGCCAAAACCAGTGTAAAAAATGCCACGTAATCAAGCGATTAGTTTGCATCCAGAGCCCCGGCACGCGGGGCTGCCGCGCAGCAGCCGAGCCCCGGCCAGGGACTCGCTGTCGACGGGCAGGTTTGGTTTCCATTTTGCTGGGGTGACCCGGCTTCTGGAGGCGATCGCTGCATGTTTGCGTGTTAACGAGAGCAGAGCGCGTTTTCCTCTTCGCACACCAAAATGCCTTTGTCCTCGGGAAAGCTGCCCGCCGGGCGCAGCCTTGCAAGGAAGGGAAGGGCACCGGCCCTGAGGTGATGGATTTGAGCTTCATCCCGTCATGCTGCGGGGTCCGAAAATGGTTTGCTTCGTTTTTCCCCTCTGAACAGCTTTCATGGTTTGTTTTTCACATTATTCCTGTGGTTGTGGGGAAAAGCAAATGGACTGAATTCTCTGGGCAAGAAGGAGCTGGACTACGTGTTCTGCTTCTAAAAAATAGTCTTTAAGAGGGACTCGCTGCGATACGGTGCTTGAATAAATCTGAGGATTATACCAGCGTGAAAAAGCTGTAGTTTTGCAGTAAAAACCTGTTTCTGTTGTGTATTATGATAAATAGCCACGTCATACGCAGATAAGAGCAAGCAGTGCTCCAAGACACGGATTTGGGATGCAGTTAATGTCTGAGCTGACCGGCCTGTAACGGCGCGGTCTCTCGTTGCCGCGTTCCTTCGGTTCATACCGTCGCCCCACCAGAGGTTTTGGGTACCAAGCGCGTCACCGCTGCCCCGGGCAGCTGCCTGCCCGTTAGCTCGTCCCCAGCCCTGGCCTCCTCCTCCTCCTCCCGGTGTCCGGTGCGGCGGGGGGGGACGGGAAGCCTGCTGCGTCCGGAGAGGTAGCGGCAGCAGCCGAGGAGGAGCGGGGCCGCGGGGGCTGCCTGCATCATCGGAACAGGCTGTCCCGTCACCCCGACTCCTCCATCACGTTGACACCTGCTGATCCTTCTTCTTGGGGTTTCAGTGCAAATCTGAGCACTGAAAAAGATCCACTTCCTTTCATTGTGGTTTTCCAGAAGAAAGGAGTGGGAAATACAGTGAGAAAAGGAATAAGACGGACAAAACCAAACACTTGGAAACACCCCCAACTCCCTTCCACGAAGGAAACCTATTATGGGCTGTGTTCCATGCCTCTCACAGCAAGGAGAGGTTTTTTCCCCTCATCGTTTCCAGTCATGCTCCTGCTGAAATCAAAAGGGTTTCGGGTTTATACATCAGCGCTAGTGGGGCAGCTCAGAGCCCCCTTCTGAAGATGCAGGTCACTGCTTTATTTCCCTTTTCTACTTAAGCTTATTCTAATTAAGAGTGTCTTGCTAAATATTTGACGTGCGTTTCAGCTGAAAGGGAGGTTGTGAGCCATGCCTATTGCAAACACTGGCCAATGCAGCCTGCAACCCAGGAGTCGCCATTTATCACCGGACAACGTCCACTTCATTACGTCTCTATTGATCAGTTAAATACTTTGTGCGTTATTTATCCCAGCGACGGGAAGGAGTATTGCAGGAACAAAGAACAATCAGGCTAGAGTAAAATCTAAGGAAGAAAAATGAGCTGATAAAAGCTGTGCTACGCCCGGCTTCTCTTTCGGAGGGGGCTTTGCAGGATTTGGAGTGGGGTTTCTTTTACTAACGAATAAAAGTGGCTGCAACCCTGCAAATCAGTGAAAAACCTCTTTGGCCAAAGTTTCAGTGTTCTGCACATTTGCAAACGATTATGCAGTGTCCCGGGCGGAGGAGAGGAAGTCTGTGCTTCCCGGGAAGCGGAGCCCGAGGCACAGCGGGGCTTCGGGGAGCTCCTCTGCCTCGGGGTCTCGGTGGCACACGGTGCCCTTGGCCTGTTATTGGGCAGCCTTGCCGGGCACGGAGGTTTTTGGAGCTTTGGGAGGTGCTGGGAGCCTCCTGGCCCAGCGGGGTGGCCGGGCGGTGAGCACAAGCTGATTTCCAGAGGTGTCTTTGCCCTGCGCTGCGGCTCGGAGAAGAGCGAAACCCGCTCTTCTAAACTGCTGCTGTTCCAAAATGGGTCATCGGAAAACAGCGGGCATTGAGCAGAATCCTCCCTGACGGGGTTTTTCCCTTCCCCCCGTGCTCCCTCCCCACAGCGAGGTGTCCAGGACCCGGGGACGGACCGACGGCCGGGGCAGCGGCGGAGCGAGCGCGGTGCCGGTGCCGCCCCGGTGAGCCCGTTCACCGGCACAAAACCCCGCTCCCAGCGTCGCAGCCCCTCCAAGCAGATGGGTCGGGTGACCCATCTATTTATATTTCCCTTGAGAGAGAGCCGACTGCCGAGTTGGCCGGTAACAGGATTAAGGACGCCTGCACAACACCGCGCAGCCGGGCTGGGTGCTGCTCCTGCTGCCCAGAGCGCGGCTATCGCTGGGATATAAACCCCCGCGTTTGCAGAGACCCGGCCTGACCCGCCGTTAGAGATAGAAGGCGCTGCATCGGAGGATGCTATCAGATATGCCCACTGCTTTCCCCCCTCATAAAAGGAATCCCGCATTTCAAAGCAAAATTAGAATTCCAGTTGTTCTTTGGTGAAGATCTGAATCTCTGTCTTCTGCTGAAACGGTTTTGTGCTGAAATGGTTTGAAGTCAGATGCTTTAGCGGCACAGAGAGCGTGAGGCCAGATTTGCATGTGAAATGAATCATGCCTGATGTGATTAAAAATGCTATAAAGGTTGAATTTAAGACTTTTTTTTGTTACTTGCTATTAAAGTTTTTCAGTAATTTTCCACCCCCTCAGATGAGCATCGTTCAGATGAACTGGAGAGAAACTTTCTCTGCGATTCATTACTGAGGGGTCTGTGGGGAATTCTTCATTTTTAAGTGAAAAAGCAAAGCTAAAAATAAAGGTTTTTCCATCAGAGGAGTATTTTTGTAGAAGCTGAGATTCTGGGAAACACGAGGGTTTTACCTTGTGAATGGCCGGTGGTCACTAAGGCGGAAGGGGAGCAGGAGCGGGCAGGGTGCTGCGCCCTGGGCAGGGTGCTGCGCCCTGGGCCGGGCGCGGGGCTGAGCCGCGGCTGCTCCCGGCGTCCCCCAGCGTGAGCGTGTTTGGCACTAACTGGTGTTGGCTAATGTACCGGCCTGGAAAACAGCGCAGGGCAATGGAGAAGGGCCGGTTTCACGCTGGGATGATTCCCCGCGCAGCTCGGCGGCTGACCAACGGCGCTGCGCCGGCTGAGCTTTGCGCGCTTTATTCGCCCATTTGGCCCATCCCGGCTAAGACCTGCTTCCACGGGATCTTAGCGATCCTGGAGATCACCACGGCCCACGGAGATGTGTGTTTGGGGTAACGCCCTGTGAGGCCCCTGGCTCCGCCGTCGCCCCTGTACCCTCTCCAGCAGGCACCGGCGGAGCAGCGCAGCCCTCCGAGCGCCGCAGCCCCCGGGAGACGGGGACGCGCTGCTCCCGCAGCCGCTCTCTGTGCTGTGGGACATGATGTCGGGACCCACCTTCAAAGTGTGATAAATGATTGAGTCCCAAAACAGGATTCCAATCAAAACTTACAATTTATTAAGCGAATAAAGACAAGCAAACAGCGCTGGGTGTGCCGGGAGTCTCCGCCCCACCAAGACACACACCTCACGGCTCCCACCCTTCGGGTTATATCCCCCCGTACTAATACATATTCATGGCTAGGCGTGTCTTCTTCAGCACATGTTCTCTTCTCCTTCTAGGGTCTTCTAGAATCTTCCTCAGCTGGTTTCAAGGCTCCCCTCCAATCTTCTTCAACTAGGGGGCACTTTGAAACTGCAGCCAACAGACTGACAGGCGCCACACCACTTAACAGCAATAGGTGTCTTTTGTCAGAAACCTGAACTATATACATTAACCCCTCTGCTAGGCTTCAGGTTTTCGGTTATACAAGGATATGTATGATAAAAAGTCACATATCATCACACGAATCAGATGAACATATCTCACAAAAGTTTGGGGACTTTGACCAAACAGAGGGTTGTGGTGCTCCGGCAGGTGGGGGCCGTGCAGGGGCCGTGCAGAGCAGCTCTGGGCTCTGCGGGCAAACAGGAGGCCGCTCTGGGCTTGCCTTGCTTCGTGTCAATATTTCAGCGTTTGAGCATCGCCAGCGCGACCGTTCGGAAAAGCAACCGTTGGGCTGAGCCACGGGAATGAAGAGCTGACGGGCGCTTTCCCGGCCATCTCTGGCACCGCCAGCAGAAGGCTGTTGCCAGCCCTGGAGCCGAATACGAGCACCAGAAGTTTGCATGGTGCCTGTCCGTCCCCGCACAACCGGCCAGCACAAATGTGCCTCGAGGCCCAGCAGCAGCTCCCGCCTGCCTCCCCATCCCATTGCATCCCCATCCCGCCCGCATCCCTGTGCCACCCACATCCCAGTGCCACCGCATCCCCCATCCCATCCTCATCCCTGTCCCACCCGCATCCCCATGCCCACGGACACAGCAGTCCCTGGGGAAAGATTATTTGCATGATTAAAAAAAAGGGGGAGGAACATCACGGGGAGCAAACCACGTTCCTTAACCGTGCTGTTATGAAACAGATGCACGTCAGCATATGTCTTAATATGAGCATCTACACCAATGATAGCAGAATCAGCCAGTGGCTGGAAGAAAAAAGGAGATCTCTCTCCATCTGTGTAGATGCGGGGCTGAAATCATATTTGTATGTAAATGTGTTTTTTCCAAATGCACGCTAACTTACCAGTTGCTACAGGAGATATTGCGTATTCATAGCAGGAGAGCTTTTTACCAGAACAGGAGTTTTCGAAAGTACTTTGCATGATTTTTTCCTTTTTCTCTGAGTGTCAGAGTTTGACTAACACACTGAAAATTAAAAAATAATTGAAACAGATCATATGCAACTCAACAGGGGCATTATTTTCTGGTGAGTGGCAAGGGAACGGTGGAGCGGTAATGCGCGGCTTTTGTAGCCTTGTCACTTTGATGAATTCTTTAGCAACATCAGAGGCAGCGCGGGGAGACTCGGGCTTTAATCCGCCTCTCCCGTCAGGGAGATGCCAGCTGGAGCCCCAGCGCGGGCTGGAGTCGGGGAGCTTCATTCTAGAGAAGAGCATATGTGTTTTCCACTGATCAGCAATAAACTTTTTCCTTGTAATCACAAATTGGACATGGGAAGGCGTCATTAGAAGGCGCGCTGGTTCACGCTCCCTTTTCCCCAGGAGCGGAGCCTTCGCCCGATTGCAGAAGGAAGGCTCAAACCCAGCCCGTCCCGCTCGGCAAGCCACGCAACGTCAACGGCTTGCTTTAAAAAAGCCCCAAAGCAGTGAAGCGTGGGGCATCTGAGCAGGGCGATCGATGTGAGCAAAGATTTACCTCCTCATTAACGGCGGATGCTACTCCCCCAATCCATGCCTTCACCTCGAATGCAACCGATCTGTCCGCTCTGGGCTGCCCACGGCCACGTTCACCTTAGACCTTACGTTACTCGGTGTTGGTCGTGACGTTTCAACCCCCGCGACGGTCTGTGGGGCGAGCGCAGCTCTGGCGGCGCTGGCTCCTCGCGGCGCGGGTTTGTCCCGTAATTCTGCGCGGGCAGCGGCGCAGGGTGGCTGCTGGCAGACCTGGCGGTGGTCTGCCTCACCGCCGCGTTTTCTGCCAGCAGATTCTGCAGAAACCAACCCCGGTCCCTGAAGGCGCAGAGCAAAGAAACACGGGGGGCGGCCGGGCTGGGGTGGTCCCGGGGCCCCCCACGGGCTCCCGGCGCTGCTGGGGAGGGGCGGCCGGGGACCGCTCCCCAGGGAAAATAAAAACAAATCACGGCTTGGAATCATATCTGCCTGCAAACATTTCCATACCACATCTGCTGCTTTGAATTAGGACCTGAATATTCATCTCCAAAATGTATAATTTATACTTACAGCAGACAATTCATAATTTAAGTGTTATTGCTCTAAATTAAGTATAACATTTAAGCTGGCTGTGGACCAGATAACTAAAACCAAGACACAATGAAGACGGAAACGCGCTCTCTCGGCGGCTCCCGCCGCAGGGTGCCAGCTGGATGCCGATACCCAGGCGCGTGCCCAGGGCGGCCGAGAGGATGCCCCGTCCGGAGCAGAGCAGGACACGGCTCGTGCTAGGCCCAGCCAGCGCCTCTCCCGCCTCCGACAGCAGTCATTAGAGAAAGAACCAAAAAAAAAGTCAGAAATGAAAAAGGAAAATTAAACATGAAAATTTAATTAAATCACCCTTTGATCACTCTCTGTGGAATGGACTTAGTTCATAAGATTATTTGTTGGAGAGCAATAATGGCTTCTAATTAGGATAGGATTCAATGTGAAATGAGGTTTTTATTATTTTTTTTTTTAAATCAACCCGTTTTTCCCCTACACAAATCAACAAGACTCCAAGCACATTACCAGCTAAATATTATTAAAGTTGTATTTTACAGCCTGGTTACTGGCCATCATTTATCCATCTGAAATTTCTGGTTTAAAGTCAACACAGAAATATAATCAAAGCAGTTGATGGAGAAGCAGTTTGTGCTTTAATTACAAAAAGTGGGTACAGGGTGCAGCTGTGTGATCCTACAGAAAGCAAGGTTGAAGAAGAGCGGTTTTGCCGGCCAAGCTGTCTGTCCTCTCCGCGGGCGCTGCTGTGCCGGGGTGGCCGGTCGGTGCGTGCCGCCGTGCGCCCCGGCCCCATCCCTGCCGGCCCCACCGGGACCAGCCCACCCCGCCGGGATGAGGCCGGGAAGCTGGAAGAGCTGGGGACGGCGGAGCGCGCGGCGGGCGGCACATCGCCTCCAGTCTGGTGAAGAGCAGGGAGTCATCCTCGTCTGCCAGGCTTTGGCTCCCGTACTGTAAATCCCCTGAAAGAGCGGCCCTGGCTGCCTCGGCTTTGTGAATGAGGCCCTTAAAGATTTGCATATATCATAATAAATGTGAGTCATAACCAGCCAGCATTTAAAATGCTCACCGAAGGAAAGAACCAAATACCCCCATTAGAGCTTTTATCCCCTGCTATTTCGTATCACAATAAAATGTCAGAAGGAAAAGAGAAGCAGATTTCTGATATTATTACTTTGAACTTTTCTTGGCTATACTCCCCTGAAGCATGACATTTACTGAGGAGTGGAAAAAAAGAAGAGGCTGGAATATCTCCTCAATCATCTTTATTTCAGCGCTGTGGCATTGCGCGGCTGGACCTCGTCTCCGGCGCGGGAGCGCAGAGCTGGGCGGCCCGGCGGCCCTGGGACCGTGCCTTTCCCCCGGCACCTCCGGGCTGCTCTGCCCGGGCGCAGCCGGAGAGAAGCAGCGGGCAACGTTTATGTTATCATCATCATCGCCATCGCCACCATTATCAATATCAACATTAATATTAATAAAACAATACGTGGTATAGTATAGCATGGTATAATGTGATAATATAATAATAACAACATCCAGCGCTTTCCAAGGCGTCAGCCGGCCGGTCCCGTTGCGCTCCGGGAGGAGCAGCACGAAGAGCCGCTCCCGGGCGCGCTGGCACAGCCGTCCCGCCGGGTCCCAGCAGTGCCCCCCAGGTCTGCCTTCGCCGTGGGATTTACACCGCGGAGTAAAGGGGTCTCCTGGGGATTACAAATGAATCGGTTTGTAAAAAAATTACGTGTCATTAAAAGTTCAAAGTGAAAGGAAAAGTGTGAATAGATGTCATAAAAAAGTTAGAAGAATAAAGTGCTTCTTCCATCAAAAGCTTTTACGAGTCCATTTAAGAAATCCGGTTTAACTGTATGTTAATCTCATTTATGGACCTAATAAAGGCAAATAGTGTCAGGGAGATTCACGAAGGTGGGGCACTAACACCATCTGCAACTTCCAACTCTGAAAAAACCCACTTTTTGCCATGGACTGAGCTTCCAGGGCCCTGGCTGGAGGGCAGCAGGGTGGCCAGGGGACTGCAGGAGCTGGGGACGCCGGGTGGCACCTACCGTCTTTGGTGGCCTGTGACGGGCAGCTGAGGATTGAATAGCAAATTGGAAAATTAGGCCTGCGGACCAGGGCGTGAGGAGCTTCTCATGGGCTTGAAGGGACTCTGCAACAACCCTGAAGACGAAATCTTGACCCCTGCACAGGGACGCCCGGAGCTTTGGCGTTCCCGCCGGGTACCAGCGGCTCTGCTCCCCGGGGGTTCAAAGCGGCTCCCCCCGCAGCTCCCCGCAGAGCCGCTCCCAGACTGAAGGCTTGTTCTCCATCCGCTCACCAGGAATATTCAAACCCGGGCTGTGCTGCCAGGTTGCATAAACCACCGGAGCTCGTCTCCCTTCCCTGCACCCTGGCTCATGGAGGCGATCAACCAAAGTCTCAATTTCACATCACATTTTCCTTCCAAATTTGCTGGGGTGCTGCTTAATTTTGCAAATCCAAAGGCACGCCCGCCGAGCGTTCCGGCACACGAGCTGTTTCTGTGTTTCCACCTTCACGACGGCCAGAACGCGGCAAGGTTTTCCGCAAGGGAATGCTAAGAGGGTGAGGGGCCGGATGAAGCGTGGCGAGAAAGATCAGGAATTAACAGGCACGGGCGTTATTTGGCAGCGTTTGCTCTCTCCTTCCCCTGCCAGGCAGCTTCGCGCCTGCTGCAGCCGAGGAGCCGGTCGGTGCCACCCCAAGGAGGGGGCTTAGGGGCTGCGCTGCCGACTCGGAGGGTCCCGCCGAGCCGAGTGCCCTCGCACCCCGCTTGAGGCAGGGAGAGAATTCGGGGGTCCCTGGGCCATTTCTGTTCCCTTGGGAGCAGGCGGCAGCGTAAATAATTTTCATTTTATTTTTGCAAAAGTCCTTGAGCAGCGGGCAGCGTCTGGCCGTCAGCTCTGGGGGGCTGTTTGCAGGGACGGGTCCCCGGTTCCCCTTCCCAGAGCCTGCGGCCCGCCCTCGCGGGGCCGCTTTGCCTTTGGCCCCGGTGCTGCTGGGGTGATTTTGATCTACGTAAGTGAATCCAATTTAGCAGCTTCATCTCTTGTGTTTAATTTTCCTGTGAACACAGGAGGGTTATATCCCGGCCCAGCAAGGGTCCAGAGGCGGGACCAGGAATTTCTAATAGGCAGCAGCATTAACGACCTTACAGGAGGTACCTGCAGAAGGACGGTCTTGGAGCAACGCTTTCCCTCAGGGCTCTGGGGAGCTTTCAGCGCGATTAAAAATAAAAAAATAACCAAAGCTCCCGGCATTGAAGATGTCCTGGTTCCGGCTGGGACAGGGTTAACTCTCCTCCCCATAGCTGGGGCTGTGCTGGGTTTGGGTTGGTATGACAGGAGCGTTAGTGGCCCATTGGGACTTTGGCTGTTGCCGCACCAGGGCGGGGGGAGCACCCAGCTGGCCAATGGGGTGTTCTGTACCATGGGACATCATGCTCAGTAGAAAAACCAGGTGTGAGGGGGCTCCCCCCTGGTTCGGGACATGCGGTCGGTGAGCAGTTGCACTGTGCATCGTCTGCTTTGTATATTCTGTTATTGCTGTTGTTCCCATTTGCTATTATTGCTGTTCTACTTCTGTTTTATTTCAATTATTAAACTGTTCTTATCTCAACCCGGGAGCTTTCCTACTTGTGCCCTCCCCAATTCTCCCCCTCATTCCACCAGTGGGGGTGGGACACACACCAGCTGTGTGGCGTTTATTTTCTGCTGGCTGGGGTTAAACCACAGCAGAAGAATCTCGTGCAACCAGGATTCAGTTATAAGCGAGGACCTGGCAGATGAACGTGTTGACCTGCTCCTTCGAAAGACGGGAGCGGGCAGGAGCGCTGCCGAGGAGATGCTGCACGTGGGGCTCCGGCTTTGCGCAAACGGTGCCAGAGGCGGTGCAAATCCTCCGGAGCTCAGACCCAGAGCCGAACCGTCAAAGGGCCCCGTCGAACCCCGGCAGCGCTGGGGGGTCCTGCCTGCGCCGGGGGTCCTGCCCGTGCCGGGGCCGGTGGGGTTTGCTGGCTGCGGCGGGGGCAAAGGCAGGGGGGGGAGCGGTGGCCGCGGTGCGGGAGGAAAGGTGTTGTTATGGTAACGAATGACTTGTATTCTCCAAAGGAAGCACGACTTCGGTTTAATAGGGGGAAAACGCAGGGAAGAAGAAAAGGATAATATTTCAAAAAAATTTAATGAGACGTGAATCGTACACGCTCATTCTCTGGAGTGTGAAATGGCTCAAGAGGGAGGACCAGTGCCGTTTACAACCCGTCTCACGCGCCGAGCGGGGCTGCTGTGCCGCCGCCAGCGCTGCGCCCGTGGAGAAGCCAAACATCGAGGCAACTGCTCGGCTCCTCCGACGCTGGCGACCCGCCTCAGCCAGGACACCCGGGAGATTTTACTTGCTCTGAAGCCTCAGCCTCTACCAAAGGACGCTGCTCGTCCGATGGTGCCGCGGGGAAGCCGGAGCCGAGGCACCCTACGTAGGGAAATCTGGCAAAGGGGAGCACCCGAGCAATGCCGGGGGGCTGCGCCAGCGTCCCCGTGGAGCAGCCTCCCGGGACGATGCTCTGCAGGCGGGGGGGTGGCGGCAGAGCTGCCCACGCCTTGCCTGACCGCGGCCGCGGCCCCCCGCTCCGGGAGCATCCCTCCAGCCGGGCACGGCCGTGCCGGTGCGGTGCAGCCAGCGCCAGCCTGGGCGGCCCTTGCGACGCGCTGCTCCGGCTCCTGCCTTCGTCTCCGCTACCCGGCAGTGCTGATTTGCCGAGGAAAGGTGGTGGTTTGATAAGGAACACAATAATTAGGAATGTGCCAGAAACCAGGTATTAATAGAAGCGCTATTAGAGAATTTATGGGTGATTTAAGATGCAGCCCATTCTCCTAGTGAATGCCTCGTCTGGTTAAGAGCAGTAATTGCCTATTATCTAGCAGCTTCTGATGTGCTTGGCTCGTGCTGGCATGACACACAAAGATGCAGCACATATTTAAAGAGGTAATGCCAATTCAGAGGACCTGCTTGTAATTTTAAACACAAGAATCCAATAAAATTCAAATGGCAGCTGGGAGGTGGAAAAGCGAACGGCACACGCCAGGCACCAAAACAAGAAACAGGCAAGTGCCCCGTAGCAGGGAGGTGGGCGCAGCTCCTGGTAGCTGCTTAAGCTGCAGAAGACAGTTCTGCTTATCTTTAACGCCGGTACATTTTACCCCTCCCTAAAGATATGTCACTTATTTGGTGCCCTGTAGCAAGGAGAGCTTCACTGATCAGAAAGAAGCCAGTTAACGGCTAAGGAACGTGAAAAATAACATATTGCCGAGCAAGCCCGCGAGTGTCCTGCTTGTTTATCTGCGCCTAAGTCTTTTGATACACACCAATTTGATTTTTTTTCCACAGTCTTGTGGAACCCTTTTGCTCTTTGAAGTGCACTGATCTACCAGGGAAGCCCTGATTTCTGGATCGGGGATAAGCATCCTCTGGTCCGCTGGCTGCTTTGTGTGCCAGGCCCCGATTCCGAGCAGGAGCGTGATGCTGGGCACGGGCTGCCCCAGAGACGCGATGCTCGGGGGAATATCAGCTGGAGAAGCATCAAGCCAAGTTTTGGTCCCGCTCCGAAGCTCCGTAGCTGAGCTGACCTGTGAATGCCCATTTCTTGCACCGAGGATGGAGCGAAAGCAGCCGGTGACCCTGCGGGAAGGCGAGCCGGGCGCAGGCTCACCCCCGGCAGCAGCCCCGGACCCCTGCGACGGAGCCCCTCGGTGCCTGCCGGCCTTCCTGCCGCCACCACGGTGCGCAGACCACCGTGGCAGAGGTTTTTCATATCTGCTGAAAGGAATCTTTTGGTGGCAAAAAGCTTTCTTGGCGGCAGAGGGAAAGGTCCCGCTGTTCAGCTTGCAGGGCTCTAGCTCGCTCTGCGAAGAATAAATGCCTTTGAAAACCAGCCACAGCAGCCAGGAAGCGCGGTCGACTGTCTTCTTGGAGGCTTTTAATTTATAGCGCCTGCACTTTGACGTGTTGATCTTCGTGATTGCACAAGGAATTGAATTTGAGTCAGATTTATTTGTTCTAATTTGTGCCTCCTGTTACTTATTGCTGCAGCATCCTAGGCTGTGGGCGGGTTTTGTTCAGCCATCCCAATTAAAGCCTGCAAAATGCAAATACACACAAGAGCAGCTGGAAATACGATGAGCAAAGAGCAAACAGGCAAACAAGCCAAACCCCACAGTGGCTGCAAAGCCCGAGCCATTTTGGTGCAAATTTCTCCTCCCGCCCTTCTGCCGGTGAGGAATTAATTGCCTTCCCACCGTCTGCTGCGCTGCTACGAGCCCACATGGGTCACATTTGGTGTCAAGAGTGGAAAATTATTGTGCCTGATCCAACCCTGGCAAAGCTTCGGCCGTCCGGCGGGACCCCACCGGGAGGGCGCAGCAGGGTCTCGGCTGGGACCCGGCCCCCCAGCACCGCGACCCACCTCTCCCCGCTGCCGGGCAGACCGCGCTGCCGGCCGCGCTCAGCCTGCTCGCAGCCGTGAAATCCCGCGAGGTGTTTCTCCCGAGCTGCAGCGCCCGTTCTGCTGCCCTGGACACCTTCCCGCTCAGGGTATTCTATGCTGCCTCCCGTCCCTCCCCTGCAGTCTCGGTTATTTAGAGCCTCATTTTCGGAGGGCTGAGCACCAGCAATTCCAGCTGACTTCCATCTCCTTGTCTGCAGAAAAGGGGCCAACGAGAGCGACCTCCTTTACAAAGTACTTGGAGATTTGCTGATCAACAGCTGCATCCAGGAGGTCAGGATTAGTAATAATGATTCGGAGTAAAGATAAAAGGGCTTCGCACTTTGCAGTAGTGGTTCCTTTCTGGCTAGTGTGTAATTTTTTCCCCCTCTGGCAGGGTGAGCAGCGCCCACGGCCCCCGGGTCCCAGGCCAGCACCTTCCCTGCCCCCCTGGCCGAGCCCTCCCTCCGCACTCGGGGGCCAAGGCGATGCACGAGCGTGGCAGTCGGCTGCTCCCTCGGGAGGGCAGGAAGGGTCCTCCTCGGGGGGGAAATACCAAGAGTCCGTCATTTCTCTCGGTATCATTAATTGCCCATGGTGCTGTTGGGAAAAAAGGCCTTCAATTTTAATTGGAGTGTGCCTAGCTTTAATTCCCAGCCGTTGGTTCTCGCACTACTCCTCTGTACCTGGGAGCCCTGCGGTGCTGTCCCTCCCATGCAGGTCCTCGTGCAAAGGGGCCAAGTCGTCTCTCAGTCGTCTTCTAATAAGCTCAATAGACTGAGCTCTTTAATTTCCTTTGGGGGAGAGATTTTTCCAGCCCCCAACTCATTTTTGCCTGCCTTTTCTCCATGAAGAAGCCTGCCTTTTTTTGTGGAGCGTTTGCTCTGTTTCTGTCGCCATCAGGCGGGTTTTTCTTTTCTCCTTTTTAAAAAAGCCTATGTTCTCCTCGCAGGTGGCCCTATAGAAGTCCATAAATAAATAACAATACCCTTGAATGGCTCTGGCGGGTCGCACCATCATAGCTGGTTCTCCAGCGTTCAGAAGCATGCGGGGTCTGCTCCCCCGCCGAGGCAGGCTCCGAGCATCGCGCCGAGCACGGCAGGCTCAGCCTGACCGGGCAGACCCGCCGGGCCGGGGACACCGCAGCCCCCCGCCGGGTGCCGCTTACTGCTGACAATGTCATCTGGCTCCCTGCCGCCTCCCGCCGTGCCCAGAAGTGACAATGACATGGCAATCAATGGCAATGATCTCCCAGGTAGACCGGCTGATAAACATGCTCTCGAGGCTGCTGGGAGCACGTCTGAGCTGCTTGCTCTGAATAAATTGGGTTTGATGTACACAAGGCGAGGTGTATATACTTCTAACTTTATTCCTTCAATTCCCGTTGCTTCTGAACGCCTGCTGCTGTGGGGGTAAATGGGAGCGCTGGTGAGCTCCTAACGAGCTGCCGGGCAGACCCTGCCACCCCGCAGGAGCCAGGCACCCACCTTGGCAGCCACAGGTCACCGCGACTCCCTGCGGTTCAGGACCAAAGGGCCGGCACTCCTGTGCGCTCAGCACACATCTGCTGTGAGGACACCTCTCCCCCTTGATGGGGAGCCCGTGTAAAAGCAGCTGACAGACGTTATCCCATCTATTTAAAATCAGTTGTTGCAGGTCAAACACTTGCATTCACTTCCAGTGGAAGGGTTTAGCAAAAATTGGGCTTTAATGACTCCCCCAAGGCTGCAGTACAAAGCAGCAGTGGTGGGAGCACTGTGGTTTTCCTCCGTTAGCCGGGATGCTGTGCCGCTTGCCCAGCTGGGAAACCTCTGACCCCGGGCGATCTGCAAGCCGGGGCGGCCACTGCTGCAGGCGGTGAGTGAGGGGCTCTGGGGCTGGGGCTTTGGGGCCGGGGCTGGGGCTTTGGGGCCGGGGCTGGGGCTTTGGGGCTGGGGCTGGGCTGTTTCCCAGCAGGTGAGGGTTAGGGCCAGGCATCGCACCGAGGTAGCAATGCCACCAGCCTCATTTGGCTCAGTGTTTTGTTTGTGTTTGCTTTGTTTATAGAGTATGTATGAAAAATGAATATAAAGGTGCTAATCATATTTGGTCCTGAATACGAATGTGGCACAAGTATAAACCGAATAGCAAGTAGAGGGGAAGATTTTACTGGAAAACAGGTTTTCACTTCAGCCAAGGGGCTATAACTAAACTCGGGTGTGAAAACCTCAACGTGCTTCACGGTCCGAAGCCGGAGCGGAGCAGGCGTGCGCGGAGGGACGGGGCTGGGAGGCTGCGTGCAGCCGGTGCCGGGGTGCAGCTCCTCGGCGGCTGCCCGAGCGCGGGGGCACGCTGCTGCAGCCTCCAGCACAGGTTGTGTGCCGGCCTCCTGGTCCCCTCTGTCCCCGTCCCGCGCTTGACCGGCTGCTTGCGGCTTTCCATAAAAACATGGTGTTTGCACAGGGGAGGTGAGAAACCCCGGCTCCCTGCCCCCCCGTCCCCCGGGCCCTTCTGTGCAGGCATCCATCATCTCCTTTGTTTAGTTGCCTTAATTGAGCTTGCTATTTATAGCTGATTATTGGAACCAGGTCGAACTCATCTCGGTGCGATTTCCATAAGGAGACAGGCAGTGAGTCCCGCCCGGCCCTGGCCTTGTCCCCGCGCTCGGTGGCAGGGGGGACGCTCGCTCGGGGGGATGCACGCCCGCCGGGCCCCGCTGAGCCTCTGGTTAGCACCGTCACTGCCTTGCACCCACCCCGCGAGAACGCCTCTTAAACCTGAGGTTAGCCTTTGATTTACAGTTCTGTTCTGCAGAAAATATACATTAGCCTTTTGATCCCAAAGTGGGCTTTTGAAAAGGATTGCAGTAAAGTCTTCAGGTTGTGAATACTGAGCTGCGTAATTACGCTCCTGGTAACATAATGAATGGCCGCAGCCAGCAGTTCTTGCTGGGTCTCCGTGTACTTCAGCCACCGTTTAACACAATCATTTTCTTTTGCTGGCTATAAATATGTTTAAATTCTCTGACCTCGTGAGCCAGCATTATTCTTGGAGGCAGAATTATTTCTTACTCTGTGGCTCATGGGTTAGCTTTGGCCTTGAAGCTCCCCGGCCCCTGACAAGTGCGTGAAGCCCAATTTACAAAGCAAACGAGACACCGGCGGCAGACCTTGGAGGGAGGCAGGGCAGCGAGCCGAGCGCCCTTCGCACTCCAGCCCGCACTGGCACCCTGGTTTTTGGGTGACAATCAGCAAAGCATCGTGCCCATGGACATCCCTGCTGCAACCGCGGTGCACGTGTGGGTGGCGATGGTCCCAGGAGCCAGGAGGAGCCCCCGCCGTCCCACGCGCGGGACCCCTGATGCTACGTGGATGTTTGTGAACGCTTTGTGCTGCTGCTTGCACCTTCCTGCACTCCCCATGGCAGCTTGTGGCGAGTCAGTCTGTCTGTCTGGCGGCCACAGAGCAGCCCGAGAGCTGCTCCCACAGACACACCTCGTCTGGGGCAGAAAACAGCCCTACCTCGCGTGCGCTGCCTGCTCCTGCCTGCATCCAGCACTGCGCTCCCCTTCACCCGCAGCAGTTCGCCTGTGTAAATAATTAAGACTATAATCTCCTATGACGTGCTCCTCATATTCACCTCTAATCCCAGCGTTTTGCCAAAAACCTGTTTCGTCTTAATCGCTTCTGTTTTACAGTAGCTCTCAACTGTACAGTCACTTATTAGCAAACTTATTCCTGTTCGGATGTTCTGCTGACAGTGACCTTGTCCCTAAACCCCTCTCCACTGCTTTTCCATATGAAATCACCGCACTGTAACAGCGCTGGAGTGGAAAGCATTTACTGCTTAAATAATTTATCTAGATTCAGTACAGAAAGTCTTTTGAGGAGATTCATCAGCTAATAAAGAAAATTGATTCTGGAAGCCAAAGTCAATACGGGGTTACAGAAACACCACCGCCCGCCGTGGGCTCCCTTCCACAAGCCTCCGCTGCCACATCTGGCTCGCGCTGCCACATCTGGCTCGCGCTGCCACGCGCCTCCCGAGCACTGCCGCCTTTCCCAAATCAGATCACATCTGCCTCCCCACCTGCCAGCCTTTTTTTGGAAGTTTTTGGTGAGACCTGTAGCTCGACAAGGCATCGCTCTGCCTGCCGTGGAACGGAGAGCACGGGGGTGATTCACGTGGCAAAATGCAGTGCCACGATAAAAGCTGAGCACGAAGGTGACGCAGCCTGCTCTCTGCACGCTGTGCTCCTTGGGGTAACTGCTCCCTCTCTGAGCTTGGAAGACGGTCCAGCGCAAGCTCGGAGACGAGACATCGCACAAAGCTGCTGCCTGGCACCGGTTTTGTCTTTGCCAGGTCTGCCAGGCAGGTGGGCTCCTGCGGCCCTTGCTCCGTCCTTACCTGCGGAGGCTCGAGGCGAGGGCGATGCGCGGGGCCGAGAGGGAGGCGGGAGCGATGCTGTAAACCCAGAGCGAGCGGCAGGGCAGCGATGCCCCTGCCCCAGCCGGCTGCCCGGGCACCCTCTGCCCCGCAGGACAAGCCCTCTGCCCTCCCCAACCACCTTTCTCTGATTTTTTGGCGATGTTTTTTCTCTGTGCAATCTGGAAGACAAATACAACAAAATTTATGAAATGGAAGCATCCAGAAAATGGCTCAAAGTGGCCCTCAGAAAGGGAGGTGGGATGTGATGCCATGACTGGGGACGTGGAGGAGACTGGGCGCCTTTTGTGACAGCCCATGGAAGATGAAAAATAGCCAAAGGAAAGAAAGAGAAAAGAAAATTTGGCAGAAACATTTGGCCATATGGCTGATTTGTACGTCATGTGTGTTTCTCCATATGTTGCATGTACATGAGTTTGTTTAGCCCCTGTGCACTTTGCGTGCCAGCGATAGTCTCAAACCCATCAAAATTATCTTGTAAAAGACTGCGGAGCTTTAGGCACGCTTTCCTTCCCTCCCCTTGGCTATTCCTCAAAGCCATTTAGCCAAACCACCTTGATTGCCTTGAAAAATTAAAGCCATCTTTGCCCTGATGTAGCTTTTGCACTCCCCGAGCTCTCCTAGCAAGCCACGAAGCATGAGGTGTGCGGAACTGCAAGCACTCGGTGGGCTTAGCCAGTTAATTTAAAGCCAGATGACGTTTGCAGGGAAGGGAACCACTCGCTGTCTTCATCGCCTCTGCTGGAGCCCGTGTACCTATCAATAATTCAGGTGCCCTTACCGCTACCACCAGCAGATCCCTCCCTGCCTGCTTAATGGGAAACCACGTCCAGGCAGCGACCCGCGGGCGAGGGGACCGGGAGCTTCCCAGCACCCTCCCGCAGCAGCGCGGGGGCCGCGGGGAGCTCGCGGCCACGGGGAGCTTGTGGCCGCGGGGAGCTCACGGCCACGGGGAGCTCGCAGCCGCGGGGAGCTCGCCGCTCCGCTGCCCTCTGAAGCCCGAGAGATCAGACCTGAAGGTGAAGTTGAGTGTAAAACTGAGAACACAGAGGAAAAGAATTCCAAGTCGTTGCAATCATTACAACTGAACGAATATCTCCACGTGCCAAGCCTGCTCTCCAAGAGTGATTTAAGCTGAAAATTCAGAACCATTTCCTGGTACAAATCATTCGAGCGGGATGAAACAATCAATGGGAGATATAATCTGCGCCTCGTCTCTGCAGCCAAAACCATCTCATCTGTGAACACAAACTCATTAGGAGGGTGATTAATGGGGTCTGAAGGCAGAAGTGGGGGGCAGCGAAGCTATCTGCGAGCTCTGCCCTCTGCTTAACCTGCGCAAACAGTGCCGTGCCGAAGGGCAGCAGCCCCGCTCTCCCAAAGCCGAGGCATCCGAGCTCGCTCGTGGAGCCAGCGGAGCGATGAGGAGCTCTGTGCCGTGTTCGCTGCCTCAGAAGCGATGCAAGGCTTCAGTTTCCCAACAGCTGCTTCTTCCCTTGCTGGAGGGAAGAAATTTTGCGCTCGCTGGAGCCGAGGGGAAGAGCCAGACCACTCCATCGGCATGAAAAGCAACCCTGGACTGTTAAAGGTAGAAACAATAACCAAAAACAGTCTCCGAAGAGCAGGACCAACTGTGGAAAGAGACAAAAAGAGGAGAAATGTGATTGCAATTAAAGATGGCAGATGCGCGGGCCAGTGTCCTTGCAGCGCCGGAGCGGGGAGCCAGCAGTTTCCCTGCACCGTGAGGTCCCTGGAGCGCAGCTGGTTTTCAGCGTCAGTGAAATTTGTATTCAGGAGGGACCTGATCTGGGTTCTCTTCTAAATTGCCCGCTTGATTAGATGTATCAAAAGTGCACTTTGAGGAACAAAGCTCCCCTTGCCGCTGCGACCTGACACCGGGTTAAGAAATGACCGAAAGCCTCTCGGTGTCCTCGTCCAGCGCTGATCCTCGCTCAGCAGCAGCCTGGGCTGCCTCCCGGCACGGCTCGCCCGTTGGCCCCCGCTCTGCTCCCCGCGGCCGCTGCGGAGCCTCGCCGGCGATGCCAGCGCGCTTGCTTCCCCCTGCTCCGGCCGGCTTTTCCTTTCCCGTCTGTACCTGGGAGATCCCCGGGACAAACCCTCCCCGGGTGCAGGAGGGGAGGGCGCAGTCCTGCTGCCTGCGCTGCTGCCTGCGCTGCTGCCTGCGCTGCTGCCTGCGCTGCTGCCTGCAGACCCCCGGCTCCATCCTCTGCTTGGTGGGACACGGCAGCGCTGAGCCTCGGCAGCAGTCAGGAGCACGAGGATGGGCACGGTCAAGCAGGCTTAGAGAAGCGAAAAGGGGGGAAGATTTTAGGAATATGCTTCAAATAGTGAGGGAATTAATTCTGGAGATGCCATGGAAATGATGGCCCATAAAGTTAATGAGATATTGCTGAAGAAAGGGTAAACAATTAGGACTATTAGCTGCACAGATAAACCAAGACCTATTGCCCTCAGAAACACTGAAACTAATTAAATTGAAAATTACAACATGGGAGTACAAAAACAAAAGCAAATAAATTGAGAGAAAGAATTAACTGGCTTAATATCATGATGATATTATTATTAGCAATAGGAAGCGGGGACTGTATGATTAAAGCTGTATATTCTCACGCTTTTTCACTGAAAGCAGGCTGCGAGGGACTCGGGGCAGGCAGGAGGGGACCCGCAGCTCCGGGGGGTCTGACTGGGGTCCCGGCCCCAACGCCGTGGCCCCTCGCGGCGGTGGTTGTATCGTCCCGGTGCCCTCCCTGCTGCCGGCACCGTGCCGCCGCGCCGGGCTGGACGTCGGGCTCGTCTGCCTGCAAACCTTCCAGTGCCCTCGCCAGCCGCGGCCGGGGAGAGACCTCCAGAAGAGTCGTTAGCACTCCAATAATTGGTTCCATTTAAAGGGATTAGAGCCAAATAAACTTTGTGGTTTGCCACCCAGAAATAATCCTATTTTAAGTGGGCAGATTCTTCTGTAGCGTCCAAGGAGACTATGAATGGGCCGTGTACCGCTTGAGCGAATTCTCCGCAGCGAAGGGGGCTCCTGGTCCTTCCCTGAGGGGACCTCTGGCACCAACAAAACTCATTAATCGGGGTTGATGAGGCGGGGGGCCGACGCATTAGCAACGGTTTCAGCCGGCATCCCAGCGTAGGTGACAAATCGAGGAAGAAAACCCAGGCGGAGAACTGTGAAAGGACACTTCGGGCAGGGATTTGCGTACCGTGGAGGCAAAGGAGACAAAATCGATCCGGCCGCTCGCAGAGCGCTCGCTCCCGCAGCCAGCTGCCCTGCCCGGCCGTGCCCCGCGGAGGCACGAGCCGTCTCTCCCGGCCGCTGGCCTGGAGTGCCAGCAGCGCTGACCGTCCCCTTCCCCGGTAATTGCGAGAGGATTATCTCACTCGACAGAAGATTGCAGAGCAGATTTCCACGTGTCTGAGACGCTCTTTGAGAACATCAATGAAGTGGATGCACAGGCAGCAACGGCCGCGGTTCGGCTTTGCAGCAGCTCCCAACGGGGAGGAGGCTCTGCCACGGGCCCTGGGCTAACACCCAGGGATTGCTGGGATCAGTGCAAGGCTCCAGCTGATAAAACAGGCATTTTACTCTGGTGGTTTTACCCCTTCTGGTAAAGTTATCTTTCCTGCTGCATTGCAAACCCTGCGTTCAGATACATTTGGCTTCTCTAGAAAATGATGTTTCCTCTCTTGAGGTTTGAGAGATTTAACTCCGGGTTTAAAGCCATACGTGACGTTCCTAAGAGCCTTACACGCTTTTCAAGAGCAGAAATAAAGCCAAGCAAAAAGCAGCCAATACACTGGAAATGAAGTGAAAGCTGAGAAGTTTGGGGAGGCAGAAAGGGTCTGCAATGGGGTTTGTGGCTTGGTTCCTCCGAACGCTTGTGTGGCCGGAGCCCGGCAGGCTCGGGCAGCCCCGGGCAGGACGCTCAGCCGGAGGGGAGGCAGCTCGCGGAGCCGCTGCCGCCGCGCAGCAGTGGACGAGCCGCGCTGGGCTCGCTGCCCTCGCCTGCAACGCCTGCCGCGTTTGTGGTCTGGGGACGGAGAGCGGAGTCTCCTTCTATGGTCGTTTCATTATGATGCTTAATTTCTTCTGCAGAAGCAATTACGTTCTATGGGTGGAAAGCAATATGGGAGGCATGTGATTGTTATTGCCATCCCACCAGCTCCTGGGCTGCCGCTGCCTCTGCCCGCGCTCCCGCTGCCGCAGGAGTAGGGATCAGGGCGCGGGAGCCAGCGGCCGGGGCTGCGCCAGGGCAGATAAGAGACTTTGCGAACGGGAAGATAAGCCCGTCCGCTGGCCAAATATTTACCTGAGAGGGGGTGTGCATCGCACCCGAAGGACGGCTCTACAAGGGCTGATCAAACACTCGCTGACCTCTGGGAACAAACAAAATGGATAACGCGCCCCATGGCTGGGCTCCTTTGTTGTCTGTCTTCATCGCCGAGTTCTCTAATTATTCAGGAAACACATCCGCAACGTGCATGGCTTGAGCTTTGGTTTTTATTCCGTACACCGTCTTCACCTAACAAAAGGAATTAACGCCAATACGTTCAATTTTCTATTTCTTATAGGCTAAAAAAAAAGTCACTTCTCCGTCTGGTTAAATGGATCTGACAGGAAATACAAGGGTTTTTCTCATCAGTGGCCTAATCTGCATAGGTATGGGGGGGGTCTAATTACAAAACACCTGAACTAGTTAGGGACCTTGTGGCCATCAAACATTAGTTTGTTGTGAAGATTAGTCTGCTTAACGATGTTTCCCCCATAATTAAAAGCAGCGTATCAAGGGTTACAGCGCATCATGTGCTGCAAAAGCAACCATGAAGGGAAAGAAAAGATTTGCCTGAGGATTTGCACGGGCTCTGTGTCAGGATACCACCGTGCACGCACAGTGAAGGAGTGGGAAGGGTGCTGAGCACATCCAGGACCGCGCAGCATCCACGGGCAGACACAGGCCGCTGCGTGGCCCCAGCAAAGGACCCTTGCTCCCGGCGGCAGCTCCGGCATGAGAGGTCTTGGCAGGAGGCGGCGGAGAAAGCAGTGACTGCTGGCTGGGTGGCATCCATCAGGGATCGTCCTGGCTTCGCTTTTCAAGGGTTGACGGAAATTAACTGCAGCAATTGCAGGAGCCGGCTCGGGGGATGCTCGCGCCGGCCAGCGCCGCCCGAACGGGCACGGGGCAGCCTCAAAGCTGACGCGTGGCAGCAGCTCGTTAGAGTGTAACGGCATTTGCAGAGCCAACCGCCTATAGGAGCCGCGCGCAGGGATCCCCAAGTACGTATGGTGTGATATATGCTGCCCATCAAGAGGCAGCCGGGGCTGAGGTGCACGCAGGGCGCCGCTTGCCATCCGGTCGCCTGCTTTTAATGGATATAAATGGTTACCTTTAGCGCTGAAAAAGCTGAATAGATACAAATATTACCAATACCTTAAGGGTGCGCTGGGCCTCATTATCCTTGGGTAATCGACTTTATGTGGAGCTCTTCTCCTTTATCTGTCACTGTCTCTCTTGGAAATGTGCTGAAGCAGAAAAACCTCGAGGATGAATTGCTGGGGAAGCTGGAGAAGGGCTGGGACCCCGAAACCTCGCCCGGCGGAGGGAGCACCCACGTCCTGCCTCGCTGGAGGGAGGGAAGGAGCGCTCCTGTACATCCCAGGCGTAACTGGTTTCAATTAAATCCCTGCAAGTAGTTCATAGTGCGTTACTTATGCGGTACGTTCTGTTGTTTCAGTCTTTACAAATCGCCAGCAAAAAGCGAGTGATGTTCTCAAACAGATCCACGGTTCTTTCTGACTTTCTGCTGGAAACATTGCAATTCGCACTGCGTGCACCGAGTCGGTATCGCACCGGACAGTTGCTTTTCCTTCCCCGGGTAAACATCTACCTATGTGCTACCCGTCGCTGCGTGCAAATGTTATTGCGGTGAGCTACAGAACTGTCCCTCCAGTAACCAAACCCAATACTACCGAGACTACCCCAGCAGTGAATTTCAGGGCGTTTATCGGTCTGGCAAAGCTGGCTGTGTTGGGGAATCCCACGAGCCACATGCGGCTCCTCCTGCTTCTTGGTGGGAGTTATCTCACAGCACAAGTTGTGTGTTCTACAACTGAATCTATAATGCAACACTTGCAAGCACCAAATGCAGGAGCATTCAAGCTGAGAATCGGCTTTCTGCAAGTATTCTTAGTAACGAAACTGAGGCCGTAAAATATTCCTGGAAAGTGCTTACAAGAGGCTTTCAGATATGTCAAATGATGTTTTTCATGTTATCTCAAATTTGCTTTCCATTTCTAAGGAATACTCAGACTTTCAACTCCTCCCCTCCTTCCCCCCCCGCTTACAGAGTGTGAGTTGGGTTTGTGAGGGGGCGTACGGCGGCCTGCTGTGTGCAGAATTACATAGCAGCACGTCCCCAGATCCTACCAAAATCTCTCTGAAAATACTGAGCTGCACTTTTGCACTGGAACATCCAAACAGATTCATAAAGCTCCAACTCTACTTCTTCATTAAAAGGTGGGGGAAAAGCAGAGTTTCAGATAGTTCTCCTGTCGCTTCCTTGGCAGAGCAGATCAACAGGCCACAGAGGCCAATTCCCGGTCCCAAAACAGCGTGTGACGTCTGCCAGGCAGGAGTCAGGGCACGGCTCCCCGGGCCCCAGCAGGTGCCACGTGCATCCAGGTCGAAGGCTGCTCTTCACCGATTGCTTCCAGTTTGTTGCCATGTTCATCAAAACCTGCTTCTCTGCAGAAAAGCGATGCCATTGTGGAGTCGGTCCAAGCCCAGCTCCTCGGCTCACTTTTTTACTATCGGCAGGAAAACCATTAATATGATGAAAATGACCTCAAATTGCTATTGCTGGATTATTTAATCTGGCCAGGCTCCTTTCCACTCTCAGCCACCATAAAAGAAGACAAATTGCCTGTCTGGTGTTTAAAGGTTTTGGAATATAGGACGGCATTGATTTTGTGTATCTGAAAAGGTGACGCTCCCCGGGCTTGCCAGCGAGGGGGGGTTTGGTGACAAAGCATCCTTCGGTGCTGATCCTCCCCACTGATACCGCGCTTCTGCTCGGGAGCGAGCGGCTGGCGGCTGTCGTGGATAACCGAGGGAGCGGGGCGAAGAGGTGGGATGAGACGATGGGGGGGAGAGCATCAGCTCCCTGGGCTCTCTGCTGTCGCCCACCCTCGCTGCCCACCCTGCCCGGCTCTGACCTGGGCTGGCTGGGACCCGGCTCAGCTCCGCGGGGCCCCTCCGTGCCCGCTGCTCCTCCAGGCAGCCGACGAGCGGCCCCTCCGTCTCCTTCCCGCCGAGCCGAGCAGATGGAGCGCTTTGCCTCTCGCTGGGAAGCATTATTTCCAGTCCTTGACTCAAAGGGGATAAGCGTTCCCAATTTCAGGCGTTTATGGAGCCCACAGGGCAGCCTGGTCCCCGCGGTGCCACCTCCTGCTCTCCCAGCATCGTGGCCTTTCTCACCCCGACCCCGCCACCACCGAAATGGCTGGGCAAGTCTCCATCACCCCCCACGAGCTGCTGGGGCCATCAGCCCAGAGGAGAGCCGAAATTGCCCTCCAGGACTTCTCCCCCTCCAAGCGCCCCCGGGCAGGGGGATGCAGGGCTGCCTATAAACTGGGGCAATTACACCCCCGATCTAGTCTACGCACAAAATAAAACTAATTCCTTGTTCAAGTTTCCTTCCACAAATTCCCAGGAATAGCCCAGAAAGGGGAAGCTACAAAGGAAAAAGTGATTAATTCTCAGTGGCACATTTAAACACCGTTTTTATTACAATTCATCCCTTTCACGCACTTTGCCCTTTTCTGATTCATTCTTGCTCTTTTGAGGTGGATGTTTTGCAGCTCCCCTTTCTCAAGAGGAGTTTTTAACTCTTGATTTGCCGTTGTAGCTGCGCCGGTGAACGAGAGCCTTTCCCGCTGCGCCCGCAGACACGGGGATGCTCCGGGGATGCTCCCCGGGAGCGGCAGCGCGCTCTGCTCTCCCAGCACGGGGCTTTGCTGCCCTGCAGGATCCAGCCTGGCACCATGGGGTGCAGTGGGGTGCAGTGGGGTGCAGTGGGGTGCAGCTGGGCCAGGGCCAGCCCCCCCCCCCCCCCCCCCCCCCGGCTCTGCCAGGCAGCGCCCGTGCTGCAGTGTTTTACAACGCAGAGCAACAAAACCTGTAGTGTACTGGAAATAATTCTACTATCAAATGCATTCAGCTCTGTTTGCTTGCTTTTAAATTAACATTGGGGATGAAATAATTCACTGAACTACAAAGAGATGCCTCGACTTGACAAGAATCGCAGGCAGGATTTCTTCCACTTTCAGTTATCACAGGAAAAAACATTTCAACATCTTGTCTGCTCAGTGCAAGAAAAATAGTTTTGTACTCTATGCCTGGGAAACAAGGAGCTTATCAAAAAAATCTCAGGCATCAGAGGGACGAGATGGCAGAGGCGCCGGGGAGGCACCTTTTCTCTCCGCCGTGCGTGACCGGGAGCTGCTGCGGCGAAGGACCGGCCTCCGACGCAGCGCAGAGCCGCTCTCATTAATTGCTGGTGTCCGTGATTAACTGGACACGTCCTGCGAGAGCCGGAGCAGAAGGAGCGGCCGCACTAAGAGGGTGCTCAGGGCCAGCACTGCAGCCCGAGCCAAAGAAACGGGGAAAAGGGAACATTTCTCAGCGATTTTCCTGCAGAGAAAAGGGGGGAAACGGCCCGGAGATGCAGGGAGAGGGGCGGCAGCGGGGCCCGTGCCCCACCACCCCGTGCCCTGCGGGTCCCTCGGAGGTCGCTCAGCCTCCTCACTGCGCAGCATCCTCAGCCCAAGCAGGAAAAGCTTCTCCCCGCTCCCTGCCTCCCGCCCGGATTAAACTCCTGCCAGCAGCCTACGGCGGGGGGGTTCCAGGTGCCGCCTGATCCGGGCACGAGGTAACGATTAGGAGCTGCTTTAGGGAATGATGAGGAGCTGCGGCAAAGCAAGCGCGGGTGGATAAGCCGGACTAGTCAAAGAGCACGTGAGCCTAGAGTCATAATTAGGCACGGGGAGAGGAGCCACGACCTCGGAGGTATTAGGGGAGAGGACTTCCAGGTGGGAGGCAAAAGGGCCATGCGCTGTTTAACTTGCTTCTAAAAGTCATTAAACTGCCCCGATGACTTTATTGCCAAGAAGATTTGGAGGACGAGCTGACGAGCTCTACCAAGGCTGCCCGGGCGAGGAGAGGCCGGGCTGGAAAGGCGGGCACGCTCCTCCGACGAGTCCTCGGGGCGGCCCCTGCCACTGGCCGGGACCGGGCACCAGGTTAACGGCGGATCAGAAACCGCTCCCGAGAATCCACCGGCAGCCTGCAGAGGAGCAGGAGGCTCCAACGGCTCCGTGTGCGGGTGCCCGCGGGACAGGGGTTGGCGCAGCAAATATTTCCAGGTGGAAGAGGGCTGGAGAAGGCATTTAACTCGGGGAAGAGACTGGTGAGGTTTTGCTTCTGGAAAAAGCAGAGGCAGAAAGATGGATGTCAAGGAAAGGCTCCAGGAGAACATCAGGCCACAAGTCATAAATTTCCAAACTATTTTAGTGCACAAATCCCTTTAATTTTGGCGCCTTGGGAGCAAACCTGAAACAAAGCTCGGAGAATTAAATAAGCCAGAGGAACTAAAAATTCCTCTCGGTTTCTTGCCCTTCAGGTAGGAAGCTCCAGCTGCTGGTTCTCCAGCCGTGCAGAGGGCTCCCAGGAGCACCCCGGCTTGCAGGGGCGTTTCTCACACGATGCTGACACGTCCTCTGCGGGTGGGCTTGGGTGGGAAGCTGACGCTTGGAGACACATCGGCACGGGTGAGAAGCTGAGGGATGTGGAAGTTTAAGCTTGGGTTGTTTTTTATTTCTTTTTAATTGAGCTGATTTGCTAATGCCGGTTTGAAAGCTTCTAACTTTTCCAGAGTCAACAAGGTTACTCAATGATCAAGCTCTCCGCTTCCATCAGGTCTCTTCCACCCACTTAATGAAAACAAATGCCACCCGGGACGAGGCCCATCCTTCTTATTTGTCTTCTTGGGCCCCGAGAATGGGCTTGTTTTAGACTTCTTTTTATATATGTTATTTTAACAAATGAGCCAAATTATATCCTGGCTGCCCCCAGATACATCTAATTCCCAAAGTGTAATGGAGCTGTTTCTGGTCTCTGGTCATTAATCCCGTTAGTGTCAGCCTGTGCGTCTGGTCCTGGGCGCGTGAAATACCCGTCTCTCTAGGAGGGCACAAAGGAAAAGCTCTGGGAGGCAGTTTCCCTCATCAGGGCTCCAAAGGGCAGGAGCGGGGCTTAGCGGCCAATTAACGGTGGCTAATTTCCTCTGGCCTGCCCTTTGCTCCTGAAGGAGCAAGCAGAGGTTGCTGGCACCGGGGTGGTGGAGCTGCTGGAGGGGTGCGGGAGGGGGGGGTTAGTCCCCTTTTAGGAAGTTTGAGATCCTGGTTTTGTAATAAAATCCAGTGTTTTGGCCAGTGAAATGCAACCGCCTTGTAGAAGCAGAGAATTAAAGCTTCCCAGACGGCTTACGGCAGCCCCTGAACAGAAAAGCACGGAGAAGCCAGACAGCGGGAGGGGATATTTGTGCAATAAGCCAGTCCTCAGACCGTGCAGGCAAGTAAATATGAGTTGATGAGAATCAATTGGTTTGCAGCAAGACCTCGGCTGCAGCAGCTCATATTTCCAGCAGCATCAAACTTCATTCGCTCCTAAGGACCTCCAAACTGTAAGACCATTTTTTTCCCCTCAGTATTCAAGCACTGGCACAGTCTCCGGACTGCCAGGCCCACAGGTACCGGGGGGATGAACGAGTGCAGCATGAAACAAATTGGAAATAACAGCTTACTTTTATTGTGAGATAAAAAAAGAAGACAAGGGGAGAGTGGAGGAGCGCTTAAATAAAACTCTGCATCTCGGGCTGCGGTAACGGGAAGAGGCAGAGACACCTGAAGCAGGTACCTGCGGGGATGGGCATCTCGGCTCCTCTCCGTGGCTGGCGCACGAATCCTGCGGCCGCTTGTCTGTCTGTCTGTCTGCAGCCTCTTGCGCTGGGCCCGCGCACCAGCCCTCGTGCAAGGCGTGCACACGCGCCCCACGCCGTGTGAATTCACCCTGTCCCGCAGAAGCTCACGAAGCCAACCCCCCGTCCCGGGGGAACAGCCCCCTGCAGCCAGCGCGGTGCTGCCCGCGCGGGTGCCACCGGGCACCCCGCTGACGCCAGCCCCGGGGGATCGCCGAGCCCCCCGCCCGGCCCTGGCCGCTCCGCAGCGCCGCTGCCCCGCGCTCCCCTCCCTGCCGCTCGCCGGGAAAACCACGGCAGCTGCGGCAGAAAGAAGTATTTAGTGTTTTGGTCGGGGCAGAGGCCAAATATTTAGGTGTTTCTGCCAAACTTGTAACATTTGGCGTTCTGAGAGCGTTTACTTCCTCCCTGTGCGGGAACAGCGAGACAGGTCCCGCAGCGGGGCAGGGAGAGGACAGGGCTCCGAGAGGACACGAAGACGGTTTTTCTGCCCGTTCTGGAGGCAGCGAGCCAGGCTGGGAGGAGACCTGCAGAGGATGGGTGCTGGCGGTCCCCCCTCGTCCGCACCACCCTTGGGCGCTGGCGGACGGGGGGAAGGAGAGCGGGAGCCTCGCAGGGTGACGTGCGCTGCGGGACACCCTCTGCCCGATGCTCGGGGGCTCGGGACGGGCGGCGGGGGCTGGGGGGGAAGGCACGTCCTCTTGCCAGGACGGGGCTGGCGAGAGCGGCGGCGTGCCGGGACGCTTGCCCCCGGGCGGGCGCTGCCTTCGCCGGCACAGCCAGCTGCTTCGCTGCCAGTGAAGGGTTTTACCCTCGAGCACTTGTTTTGCTTTTGTTCTCTGGAGCAAGACACCTGCTTTTCCCACAAACAAAGCCATAAATTGTCGTGCAAGCAGGTTTCAAGGGGAAGAAAAAGCGGAGCTGGGATGACAGCGACAGGGAGCTGTGCGAGGAGGTGAATTATTTGAAATATGGCTGGAAACTTCCACGCCATAAATATCTTTCTGATCACAGCTAATAAATCATCATAATTATTCTATAAATAAGGGAAAGGCTGGCTGTATGGTACCTGACTTTTTTCTACAGGCCTCTGGAGCAAATTTGCTAGCATCTTAAAATAAACTATTTGCTCCAGATAGTTTGTTTGTACTCTCCAGGCTGAATTGTCTTCTCATTCATTTTTCATCACCTTTGGTTTGGTCGTTGGGAATCTTTTTGTGCTTTTTTCCCTGTCTGGCTCTGACAAAGAGATACCGGGGGGGAGCACGTTTAAAAAACAAGCAGAAAGCGCTTGCTTTTCTTCTGTGCCGTGAGGGGCCTCGACAGCAGAGATGAAAGTTTCCTTCCACGTTCCCCCGGGCTGGCGAACGTCCGCGTGTGCCTCTCGGATGGGGAAGGGATAAGCTGGAGAAGGGAACGTGCTGGATCGTGGTTATCCTGCGGTGCAGAGCCCCGCGCCCGAGCATCCCAGCCCGCCTGCGCCCAAACCAGAGACCTGCCTGTCCGCCGCTCCCTTCGTGGTGATAAAGACCACGAGATACAAGCTGCAAACACAGAGGGATGAAGCATAAAGGGTAATTCTGCTTTCATCCTGGCAGCTGTGGGAAATCGTGTCTCGCTGCTGGGTAAGAGGGGACTCAGCTGGGTGGTGAAACCTGCGCGGAGGTTTTCCCTCGAGATGTCAATGCCAGATTTCACAGCCAGTTTGCCTCAGTATCTTCTCACCAGCCAGTTGCTGTTTCTGCTAGAAGGAGCCTCTCCGGGAAGCAGGGAGTGCCAAGCACCCCGCGATGCTGATGCCAAGCAAGGAGCGGGTCCTGAGCCATGCATCAAACGCAGAAAAATGCAGAAGGAATGAGGTTTCCGTTCCCCGCTTGCTCCATCTATTACTGGTGGAGACCAGAGCTCCCGACTGGTAAGAGCCGCAGCAGATGCACCCGTGCCACGCAGTGATGGAGAACAGCAGGGGAGCTTTGCTGCCTCAGGTGTCAAATCCTATTTACTTCATTTCAGGTTTCTTCAGTGGGAAAATTATCAATCAACTCCACTTATATTTAAAGTGGCTGTTACAGGGAAAGCTTGTACACATGCAGAAACTCATTCCCGTAGCCCCACCTGTTGCAGGGAAGGAGCCGCGGGGTTTATGAGTTTAATTTGAGGGCAGGAGTCCAGCAGCCTCACCTCACCCAGCGCCCGCCTGCAAACCTATTTCTGTAAGAGGGTTTCCTGAGCGATAAAGGCAATATCAGTCTGTGATGAGACAAACCGTCTTGCATCAGATGTTATCCTGGGCAGAGGTAAAGGATGCCGAATGCCCTTGCAGCCAGGGGGTGAGCCCCGTTCCCTGCAGATTCTCGCATTCGGGCCAGTCTCCAGCCCGGAGTTCAGCCCCCCCCGACCTCCCCAGAGCACTCCGTGCTAAGGAGGCTTCTCGTTAATGTCTTTTCCACAGGGCTATAAACTCTCAACACACCATTTTTTCCCTTTTATAGATCAGCATTACTAATTTATTGGAAGTTTACTGTTTGGAAATGTTCTCATATAAATTAATGGGAAGGTAATATTAAACCTCAGCCCCTGGGGGAAGAGAAAGCCAAACAAAACCCACATTCCCTGTGCTCAAGGAGAGGCAGCCCGTTAAATCATCGCCTTTGCTCCGCAGAGGCCGAGGGCGGCAGCAGCGCGGAGGAGCTCCAGCTCTGCAGGGCAGAGCAGCCGGCCGGCTCTGACGCCCGGGGCACGCAGGGTTTGCTCCTCTCCAGCTCCTGGGTCCGCACGATCTTCCTTCATGACTTCGGTGGGCGAATACACACCCTGGCTGTACTTTCCGTAGTGCTTTTCAGGCGTGCAGAGATCTCAAGACACTTCACCGAGCTTTTAATTATACGCCAGAGGAAGAAGCGCCCGACTCCGACAGCTTCAGTTGTCGCTGCGAACCGGCAGCATCCTGCATTTGTGACAATTAAATGGCATAATGGATCTGCCCATTCCTTGCTGAACACAGACAAATCTGTATTGAGAAGAGGGGATAAGGAGCTGTTACGTGCGTGCGAAGGAGGAGTGGTTTTTTCAGAGGCACGAGCCCTTATTAAAAACGGCTCCATCATCTCATGTGCTTCAGGAGCAAAAACTGAAGTTATCTGCCCCAAAACGAGCACCTCCCAGCATCTCCTGCTTGGTGAGAGGTTTCCCAGTCCCACGTGCAAGCTGGGACCTGGAGGAGGGGTAACTCTGCTCCCTCGGCATCCCCCGCAGCCGGGCTTGAGGCGATGGAGCTGAAGGGGAACGTTGTGTTAATTTACACGCGTCTCCTTTCATTTTATAAAACTATTGCCATTTATGAGAAAAGCTTATTGAGTTAAATGACTTCTCCCGCAGTAATATAAAAATGCTGCGGCTCAGGAGTACTGACATGCATGAGAGTGGGGCTCACTTTTCTTGCTGAGCAGATGAGGAACAGGAATGATTATTTTGTATTACTTTGCAAAAGAGACCTTACTGTAACACACCTGCTGTGCATTGATAAATAGCACCAGCAGATAATAAGGGCCTTAGGCAAGGAGCAAGGAAGAAAAAAGGCTTTCCAGCATGTGAACACAAATGCTTTAAATGTGAACTAAATTGGCCTGATCATTCCTCAGATTTGCAAAATTAAACCGTGCCCAATTGTCAACATCACTGAGATTTATAAGACAAATACAGCCAAAGCAAAGGGAATCTACAACAGCCCTGCTAGAGACGCTTGTCGGGTTTAAGAAGCACATAGCACTTACGAAACCAAGTGTTATAATTTCATTATCCTACGTACCACCTCCCAGCAATGGAGAGCTGGAAAAGTTCATCAGCCAGGGGCGTGTGAGAGGTAACTGTGCCGGCACCAGAGCTGAAATGATGCTGAGCATCAGGCCTCCGCTCCCAAGAAAGCTTCTTTACACAAGGAACTGTAGGGCTGGACCTACACGTACTACGTGGCACCATCAAGGTGAAAACCCCGTAATTCAGCATGCGTAAGTGTCTAGGAAGGACCCTGCTGCAGACACGCTTGAGAGCAATGGAAGGGCCTGCACGGGGAAACCACAAAGCTGGTAGCCCGCTCTTTCAAGCTGTGCCAAGAGCTGGGTTTGCTAAGGCTGTCTTTTTCTGTCAGGGGCCATAGTTTGAAAGCAGCAGCTGCTCCTACGATGTAGTTGCTGTGTGGCCAACGGGAACTGCAACTTAGTGAAATCAAAGTTATCTTTGCTATTGCCCTGACTACACCTCATTTCCCTGGAGCTCAGACTCCTGCCATAGCTTGAACCCCCACGTCCATATTCAGGAAGAATACCCCTCTTGCTGCCTTTCTCTTGTTGTATTTGTTTACCTCATCCTATTTAGCAAAACAGGACTGGATTAGTTTTTCTTTCTCTGTGAGAAATGGTGGAAAGCATTGCAGCCTGTAACGGTACCTCTCCTTTGCAAGGCAGAGGAGACCGCTGCTTTAGTTTCACGTCTCCGGGTTGTTAATGTCTCCCAGCCGACAGCCACCGCGCAGAGGAGAGCCACCTTGCTTCACCTTGCAGCAGCTAGCTGTAAAACCTGGGGAAACCATGGCAATGCTGAAGTCAGTGTCACCTCTCTGATGATGCCAAGGATTTCTCAGCAGAGTTAACAAAGGCAGGCTACCTCTCGAGCTGTTAAAAGCACAGTTCCCAGTCTCCTGCAAGTGCTGTTTCTTAGGCATTTGCTTTTGACCCCAGCTGGTGCTGGGGCTCTGCAGCCCCTGCCTTGCCCCCCCCGGGCTCTGTAACAGAGGTGGCGAGGGCTCGGCGTGCCGGAGATGAAGCCAGCCGAGAGCTGACTGTGTCTCCATCAAAACAAAAGGGACCTGAGCACGAAGCGTGGGGTGAGCAGGTGGATTCTGGATGCCTGTGCTGAAGGCAATTAAGCTGCTCAGACTCTCATCTGTCCTCAGGGTCCTGCTTCAGAGTCAGGGCTCTGCAGCCCGGCCAGGAGGCGGGGGGATGAAGGCAGTTAGAGAAAGGTGATTGATCTGAGCTCGTTCCTATCAGCCGTGCTGGAAGAGAGGCAGAGCCAGGGGAGCTCCATCTACCCGGTACTGCTGCTGCATTCAGGATACTTCTGCCCGGAGGCATCTTGCCCGAGGAGCTTGTCCCCATCCCACCCCATTTAGAGGCAAGCTGAGAATCACAACACCCCACCCTACCCTAAGCGCTACCAGGGGCCCATAAATTTCCTAAGCAAGGAAATAAGAATTGTAAGAGCACCTCAGGGCTGTTGCTAAATATGAAGAAGAAGAGAAAACACCAAGCTTCCTGCTTAGCTCCAAGAATGAAGTGCTCCCCTGCTCTGTCCCCACATCAGCCCTGGTCCAGTCCTCAGCCAAGCAGCTGGCAGTGGCCTGTGGGCGGCTTGTGAGAGACCTGAGGCAGCAACAACGAGCACCTGAGCCTGGTGAACTCTATAGCTGCTTGGGACTGATGCTCTGGGGCTGCGTTAGGGGTATGGAGAAGGTAGGCATTTCTTCTTTCTTCATCAGTCTCTCAGGCTTTAGCTTAATTATGCTACTGGGCTGCTAAGTCAGGGCTTCATGCTTTCTAATTTTTTCTTTTGTCTTGCATACACATATGAGACAGATTTTGCTTCCACAAGGGATATTTATAGGGCATATGTTAGAGCTTGCAGAAGCTGATTAGCAATGTTTAGATTAAAAAAAGAAGAAACTGCATGAGAGCAACCTAGCCAGACAAATACTGTACAGGGTGCTAGCTTCTGGGTAGCGACTCCCCTGCCTTCCTTGCTGCTTCTCAGTACTGGACAAATCCAGCTGGGCGGGGGCACGGAACTGGGAGTGCAAGGCAGGCTCTGCGGCAGGGCTGGCATTAGCCAGCGAAGGCAGGATGCTCTGCCTCCTCTCCCTGGGGAAGGACTTTGGGGACAGAAGCGGCTGAGTGGCACGCTCCCCTGGAAAGGTGAGCTGTGGCTGGAAAGCTGGGTGACATCCCTGGGCAGGCAGCCCGTGCCGCACAGAGGCTCTGCAAGGCTGCGGGAGCTTGCGGTGGCTCTTTCAGGCTTGGAGAGTGGGCAGCAGGCAGATGTGCCCCATGAAATACTTTCTAGCTTTTTCACGTCTTCTCAGCCCTCCCCTCCATCTCCCCTGCCTCGTGACTCTCTCCTTCCAGGGGTCTGGCATGGTGGAGCCGGAGCTACACCTCGCTATACGGTCCCATCGAGACCATTAGAGGAGTTTGAGACCCTGGGGGATGCTTTCTTAAGTGAATACAAGTCTCATCTCAGAGTCCCCTGAGAGCTGCTCAGAGTATAAAATCTGCTAGGTGCTTTCCAGAAACCTATTCCCTGTCAGCACTGGTCCGAAAAACCAAAGTGTGATGTTACAAGGAGGTAGAAATTGCATTGTACTCCTCTCTTCTTCACAAGCTCTAAGTAACACTTCTGCTTTTTCCATATGAAAGGAAAACAGGTAATGACAACCTCTTTCTATTGAAGAGACAATTTGCACTGCTCCTTGCAAGTGTAGCCAGGGCAGCCTCTTTCTTTTCACCCAGAGGCAAATCAACAGATTTTGCCTCAAGAACATGATGGGTGAAGTGCAGTGCAGCACGGTGGGCAGCACCCTTGGGGTGCCCACACCTATTAAAGCTCACAGTGGGTGCGTGATAACGCAGGTGCCTTTACGGAAAACCTGGAAGTGCAGTTCGGATCACAGGGAAAACTCTTTTCTTCCAGAACACGGGGCTGCGTGAGCATCTGTGACTCGCAGCGTGGCAGCCAGTCCCAGTCAGTGCTTACAGCTTTGCACCAGCGTCAGGAACTTTACTCTCTTGGAGAGATGACTCTGAGAAGAACAAGTTAGACAAATGAATTCGCTAATGACTTCCTTCCCTCCTACTTAAATGGTGGGATAATTCACAGTTCCTGCTCCCGCAGCGGGCTGCTCCATCGCCTGCCACCCGCTCCGTGCTAGGCAACTCCGGCAGCGCTGCTGAGTAAATGAGCCAGACAAAGGGGGCCAAGATTGCCGACTGGCATCGATCCGCCTTTTACAACGCCACTAAAAACGGTGCGCTGGCTATTTTAAGAAGGCGCAGAAGCGAGTGCCTCACGTGTCGCCTGGCCCAGCGGCGGGCGGGCAGCAGGCAGGGCTCTCCGGAGAGTGGCGAGGACACGGCTCGGACACCCAAACTCTGGCCAAGTATCTCCCTCCCCGTGAGGTTTACACCCCTCGCATCTCAAACCAGCCCTGAACCCAAATAATCGCCTATATATAAAAGCTGTGTGTGCACGCTTGCTTTGGTACTGTTGAAAGCCTCATCTCTCCTTTGATATCTCTTTTTTTCTGGTTCAAAAATATTCTGGGAGCTTCTGGCTGGTGACATTTCAATGCAGGGCAGAGGCCAGAAGCTCTAGAAGAGGCTCGGGGCCAGAGGGAAGGTGATGGCAAGGGCACGGGGCCTTTCAATAGCAGGGTTCACTTGCCTTACTAATGTATATAGTGCTGTAACCGATGGTTATAGCCAAATAAATACAGCCACAGTCTCCTGTTGACTTCCAGCCCCTTTCTCAAGCTCGGCCTGTGCTGCCGGGCCCCAGAGCTCCCCGGACGCGGTCCTGCCCCCCCACCCCAGGGTGGGTCCCCCAGCGCGCAATCCCCGTGCCAGCTCCATGCGCTTGGCACAAATGGGGAAATAATATTTTTCTAAGTGGGGATGAGTTAAGAGGATTTGTTTCAGATACAAGATAGCTCTCATTAATGTTTGCTCGTTTGGGTTTATTTAAGCCTTAATTGATTGTCTTCTACTTAACGGCATTCCAGTATCTCTCAAGCTCCAGAACAGACTCTTACGAGGCTGACAATTGCACGCTCTTCCCTTCTTCTCTCTAAAGATCTTTCATGTTAGTTTGCTGAGTTTAATGGATGATAAAGTCACTGGGCTTGCAGTAAAGCTGAGCTTTCTCTTTCAAGTCACTACACACACAGCGCCCAGAAAGACTGTGTCCAGGTGAGTGTTGTACTTTGACACCTGTTTTTGCTGAAGCTGTTGTAATTTGCAACTACGAACATCACATGTAAAATCATGGTTTTGCATGTAATGAACGGCCCTGGGTCTTGTGGCTCCCTCCTTCCAGGCTGCAGAGGGATGAGAAATTTGGCTGGGCAGAGCTATGGTCCAGTTTGTAACCAGCCTCATTTTGGGCAGATGGAGAGGGGACTGTCATCGACCTTGCAGCGTCACCAAACACACGCTGCCTGGCCTGCAAGTCGGGATTTCATCAGTGGCTCTAAGGGAACCGTGCCCAAACTGCCCCAGCAGGTCGGAAGCATACTTAGGAAAAACCAAAAATCAGCCTGGCCATTATTTAGGACACTTTTGTAGCCCTGGTTCTGCTTGGCCTTGGATAGGAGAGGTCTGTCTCCCCAGCAGCTGAAATCTCACAGGATAAGCTGTTCTTCAGGCTAGCCCCCGAGATTTCATCCTTCCCAAAATAGTTCCTTCTGACCAGGAATCCAACCCCAAATAACGTGGGGATTTGGATGCTGAACTACAGCACTTCTAGTGGCAGCTGGAGCTGATCCACCGGGAGCAGGCGTAAGGAACAGGAGGCACAGGGACAACGCTGACCTTTTGTCAGGCTGCCTTGCTTAAAGGGGGCTCCTTCTGTTTCTACAGTAAGTTTAAATGGAGGCAGAAAAGAAACCCAGTGACTCAGAAAGGCAGCAGAGAGAGACTCGTTTCTACTTAAGTCTTGCTTTCTGGTGCGATTGTTTGGAACAAAGCGAGCCGTGGCTGTTGAAATGCCCCCTCCGTGGTGGCCCTGTGGACGCCGGAGGCTGGTTCCTGCCAGGGGATGCCCAGGCAGCTCGGACTGCGAACCGCGGTCCCCTTCCTCAATTGTAGCCAGGGGCAGCTTCGAAGAATCTGCCCCCAAATTCACACGAAAACTTCTTTTATTGAAGCAACTGAACAGAAACCACCCAAAGAAGCTCATCTTTTCAAACGAGACACTTTCCTCTCAATACACTAGCTGTAGGAATAATTTAGCTTTTTACTGGCAGCACCCCTGGAAAGAGAGAAAACGTATCAGGCTCTGATGAAACACCTCTTAAAATAACCAAAGCCGTTCCCAACACGTTCGCTTGTCCTCTTTGTGCTCTATTGTCTTTAAACAAGCACAGAAGAAAAAAAAGCACGAACTTTCAGCTGAAGGAAATTTGGTGGCGGCGGCTGCTGCACATCTCCCGGCTGCGGGAGGCTGAGGAGGAGGCGGCCGTTTGGGAGACGCCAGCGCAGATCAGCGCGCTCGCCTGCTGGATGTTCTTCCAGCGGAACAGACGTGCGGGACCGGGAGCGGAAACCCTTGCGGTTTTCTGGCCGGGAGCGGGGTGCCGGCGGGCACAGCTCTGGGGCCAGCCCGCGCCTGCTCGCCGCAGCCGGGCCCGCTCCCCCGGGCAGCGGGGGGTCCCCGCCGCCCCCGCGCCCCGCGACTTTCAAAGCACGGATTAAAACCGCGTCCCCCTCCCCGCTGCTCTTTAGGAAATTGCCTTCAGCGCGGGGACGTGTCGGCAGGCAGCGGCTCCTCGGGGGACGGGGGACCGGCGCGGTGACACCTCGGTCCCCCGGCGCTGACCCGCTAAACGCGCGCGTAGCCAAGCGGGCGATCGGGCACGCGGGGCAGAGCGNCGCGGGCGGCGCGCCCGGATGGAGAGCTGAGGCGGTGAGCCCCGCCGGGCCGGGACGGGCGGCCCGGAGACGTGACGATGTGGATGCGACGGCTGCCGGGAAGCAGGTAGGGCCGGGGCGCGGCGGCCCCGCGGAGCCCCCCGGAGCGAGCGCCGGCTGCGCTTCTCGCCTCCGCCCGCCCGGCCGCGCTCGGGGAGCGGCCGGCGGAGTTAAAGCGTGAACTTGGAGCGGGGTGCGGGATGGAGAGTGAGGCGGGGCAGCCCGGCGGCTTTCGGCGAGAGGCGGCCGGTCCCCGGTCCGGGCGAGGTGGCGGGGCTCCCTCCATCCGTCTCCCCCAGCCCCTGCCCGGGGAGAGCCGTGGTCCGCGTCCCTTTGCCTGTCGTTCCCCGCACGCTGCCGGGAAGGGTCCCCCCTCGCCGCCCCGGCGGGTGCCTGTCGGGGGCCGGGGTCGGGGGGGCGGCCGGGGCATGTGCGGCGGGCAGGCGGATGGATGCGATTGGGAGATTAGTCGAGAATTCAAAGCGGAGGAGACGGAGGCAAAGTGTTATGTAACGCATTTTCATTACCGCTGCGAAGTCATCTGAGCCGAAATCTTGTTATTTCCATGGTATGTGTTCGGAGAACACTAGTTACCAGCCCTGCCCGCGCTCTGCCCCTAAAGCCGCAGGAATACCTGCTTTTCTGTGTCCTGAGCCTGTCTCGGTGGGAAACATTTAAAGCAGCAGCGTGTTAAACAAGTGAGATCATAAGGAGAACTACGCTGCTGTGTGTTTCACGTTCTGTGCCGCTCCCCCACCAACCTGGTTTTGTATTTTAGAAGTCCTGGGTTTGAGCTGGCCAGTGGTCCGTGGGGGCCAGGGGTCAACCCTGCCGCCTGCCCCGAGCCTCCCCTCCGCGCAGCGCGGGAGCGGTTCGGGCGCGTCGTCGTGTTCTCCGGCTGCGCGGAGGGTCTCGCTGCTGCAGAGAGGGGTCCCGAGGTGAGGGGTCCTGAGCGGGCGGCCCTGCTCCCACAGCTCGCACCGGGCCCTGTGGCCGCTCCCCAGGGAGCGGGGCTCAGCACCCCGGATGGCTGCGGGGCGAGCAGATGGATGCAGCCCCGCCGCCAGCCCTACCCCACGCAGCAACTAAGGGAGCCCATCAGCCCGCTCCGCTCCCCGCGCCCCTGCGCTCCGGCAGAACATGGCTGCTGCTTTGGGGGTACGGGGCGGGGGGGGCAGGCAGGGCCCCCCGCACGCCGCGGGAGCCACGGGCAGGCCGCGGGTGATGCGAAAGGCCTTTGTCCATCACCTTTCGGAGTCGCTGGAGGCTTTGTCCCTCTGCCTGAGCTTTGGATGGAGTCCTGGAGGGTGAAACTTGAACTGAGGTTTTGTCTGCGGCCGAGGAAGGCCCTTGGCTTTTGTTTTACGCTCGCCCGTGCCACGCAGCGTGTTCCAGGTGCACGTGGCAAGTGAGCTCCCGATGCCCCCGGCCTCGCCCCTGACAGCCTGGGCACACCAGCACCTTCATGCTGCCGCCGGAGCCGTCCGTCTGTCCATCCGTCTGCCGAGGATGCGCTGCTGCGTGGTGGGGAGGACGGAGTCTCCGGGGAGCCTGTGGTGATGTAGTGACCTTAGGAACTACACCTAGGGAAAGCACCCGAGCTGTTTTTCAGGGTGCCTCACGTTTGGATTTATTCTGTGGCAGATGAAAAGCCCGGTGGAGCTGGAGGGCTGTTTCCTGAGGCTGGAGCCAGCAGAAGACTGTAATCCTGGAAACAGAGGACGCCCTCTGCTTTTTTATTTTTGTGAAGAGTTTAGCAATGAAAACAGGAGCCTTCCGGTCGCTTCTCTCCTCGCTTCGTCTTGCGAATTTCTTTGTGTACCCTGGATCCTCGGCGCCAGGCTGTCCTCTGCACCACCTCACCAGCTTCCAGTCCCTCCGTCTTTTATTTTTAATAAGAGAGAGCTTTACTGCTAACCTTGCCTGCTGCTCTCGCTTCTCTCTAACTCTAATTGCTTCTGGCTTTATTTCTGACATTTCCCATGTCATTTCCCCTCATTTTCTTGAAGACTGCTAGAAAAATAGCTCTAAGAGAAGCAGTAGACTTTTCCAGCGCCTGTCTCGCCCCGCGCAGTCTCTGCCTGGAGCTGCTGCCTGCCGCGGGGAGATGGTACCTTATTGCTCCTTTCAAGTCGGATTCCTTTGGCCCCGGGGCAGCGGCAGCTGCCTGACCTTGCTCTTAAGAGCCTCCCTCCTAAGCTGAGGAGGGCAAGACCTGCAAACCCGCATCACTCAGAATTATTCTGCCCTTGCTTTCGTGAAGGGGAGCTTGCTGCTCCCCCGGTTCCCAGCGCCACAAGGAGCCGGGCTGGGTGCGCGGCGTCACCCCTCAAAGCCCCCGCGCGCTCCCCGGGGTGCTCCGGATCTCTCTGCCCCTGGCAGCGCGGCAGGCGCGGGCGCTGCAGGGCAGAGGTGTGTGATTTGGGGGGACAGCAGCTACCGTGTCGCCTCCTGAATGTGCACCGACATACGTGTGCGTGCACACGGCTGCGTCAGCGCCTGCGCCTGCCTGGAAGGGAAGGACAGCTTTCTGCAGCGTGCCGTCTGCCTGGCTGCTAGCTGTGGCTGAGGACTTCCTTCCATAGCTACACGTTTTTTTATACTCGTTTTATATTTCAAACAATATGCCACAATTTTTACAGCATTTAGCTCCGGAGTGATTTGCAGTATGAGTAAAAATACCGTTTGCAATTTCTTCCCGATTGTGTAAAACAACTCATTAAAAGCATACATCCCTGCGCATTGGCACTGAGGAAACTTTATGGGCCTTGTAGTTACTGCCAAAGCAAACATTTTCCATGAATTTCACTCATCGAGTTCACGCTGTCAGATGTAGATTCAGCCGCTCGTCAAAGATGCAAGCCTTGCAGTCTGGAAAGTAATGAGAGCAGTAAGCAGTGGGAGTTAATGGCCTCCACTGAGGAGTCCTTACTCATCCCGCATCCACGCAGGGGCTGAGCTGGCTGCTCCCAGGTGAATTGATTGCCACAGAAATTCATCTAGTGTCACCGGCTATGATACTTAACAGCCACAATAATGCTTGAATAAACTGCGCTTTTATGCAGCGGTTTGTACCTCCTAACTGGCAGCAATTTCACAGATGAGGCAAAGGCAGCGGCGCTGGTCTTTAGCAGCCTCTTCCCCAGAGCATGAATAATTGTTGTAACAACGCTGGAGCCGTCGCCGCCGCGTTGCCTTTGTGGCGTCTCCGGCGGGGTGACGGGTGGGAGCTGCCGCTCGCTCGGGGGCTGCCCCCCGTCGCCAGCCGCCCTGCCAGCCTTCGGGACATGGGACGTGCGAGCTGCCGGCCGTCTGCTCCGGGCCTCGGAGCTTGGCTTTGCTTCACGTAACATCTGCTGAAAATAAGGAGTTGCTAATTTTCCTTCAAAGCCCAGCCTGTAAACGGGACCAGAGCGAGGTAGAGACCAGCTCTGCAGGTGGCCCGATAACCTTGTTCCTGCCTGTCCTCCCCCAGGTCTGATCCCCCAGGTCCCAGCACGGCTTATTTACATTTGTGCCTATATGTGTGTATACAGGGCGGTGGTGAGCGCCCGGAGTGGCTTCGCACAACAGCTCTGTAGGGTGTGAATAATCCGTATGACTTCCGACGGTCTGAGGTTCATTATGGAAACGTATGCATGCTTAAGCCTTTAAATATAGCTAATAGGAGAAGGGCTGGGAGGAAAGGTGATGGGAATCAATATGCTGGGCCGGAGGAGCGGGAGCTGTGGCTCCCATGCCGGGGCTGCTCCGCTCCGGGCTGCAGTATCCGTTATTCTCGTTAAGGGCTGGTGATGAGGAGGTGGGTTACAGCACTTCAAGCCCAACAGAGGTTGGGTTTGAGACCAAAACTCTTCTAGCAGGGTAACTCCTCGAAACCAAGCGCGTTGGGCAGGATCAGCGGGGAGGATGGTGCGGCCTCGTCGGCGCTTTCACCCCCTTGTTTAAAACAAAGGGTTTTTTCTTCCGTTCTTCCTTCCCACGCTGGATGGTACCACTGGGAGGGGGTTCCCCGGCCAAGCCCGGCGGCCAGGTTTTGTGGGGGAGGCTCCTGAAGCTGCTGCTTGGCCCTCCTTCGCCTTGGGTACACGGTTTTCATCAGAGTGAATATTTTCACTGGAATAATGTAAAACTCTGGACCTGAACTGCCTCCTTAAAAATGGGATTCAAGTTGATACGAATATTTCCTGTGGCTGTTCTTACCGGGACCTGCACCTACAGATTTTGATAGCTTACATAATTTACTGTGATGGAAATGTACTTCATCTAATTTCACTTTGAAATGCATCGATTAAATCAGAACTGCTGGGAGATTTTAACTGAGTCTCTGTGGCCTGAACTTAACCGTGGGAGGTTTACCTGCCTTCATCCTTCAACGTTAATTTGGTTTTATGAGGATTCCTCGTGAAATGAGGTTTTGTCTGCCACTGGATTGCTACTGCTTTCTGGGCTTATCAGTTCCCTTCGCTGGCCTCAGTGGCTCTTAGCTGTGCTAAAGCCGCCTTTCAGCGCGGCGTTGGATGCCTTTGCGTGGAGCCACGCCGGGGGACGTGGCAGGGACCGATGGGCGTTTCTGGCGAGGCTTCGCCTCTCTCTGGTGCTTCTTGCGCAGGTTGCCCAAGCTGGAGGCGAAGCGCCCGCGCCGCTCGTGCTGCGGGCGGCAGGGCTGGGCGATGCTGCGGCAAAGCCCGGGGCCGGGGCCGCTGGGTGCGATGCTCATGGAGCAAGATGGAGACCCGCAGCGGTAGCTCCAAGTGCAGGAGGATGTGTCCTCTCGTCCGTGCCGCGTGATTCAGCCTTTCTGGTACCAAGCAACAGCGATAAAAGGAAAAGAAATCCAGCTTGGCTGGAGATGGGTGAGCAGTTGCATGGAAATAAGCAGGGACAGGGTCAGCAAGCGCCGAGCACCCCGGGGCAGGAGGCCGAAGCACCGCCGGGGGCTCGCCCGAGGTCCTTCCCGGCAGAGCAGTGGGTCGTACATCCCCAGCGAAGCCTTTGAGCCTGGCTCTGGTTTTCTGTCTGAGACCCCTGACCGCCTTTGGGCCAGTGCCCCACCAACATTCAGCAGCAGAGGCTTCCCCAGCCCTCTGCCTTTGCTGGCTGTCTTGGAGAAATTAAATGGACTTAAAAAAAAAAAAAAGCTCATCGTTCATAAGGTGTTCATTTTCAACCCTGATCTGCAAAATGTCTCATTGTGACTTGGAAATGATGTGTAGGCAGGAGATACTTTAACATGTGATTTTTGTTTAAATTTGCTCTGAAGGTCTTTCTCAGCAGCTCGGCTTTTCTGGGAGCGTTGTTGCCTCCCCAGCGGCGCTGAGTCCGTTCTGCCGGTGGCTGCTGGTGCGTCCCGACAAGCGATGCTGCCGGTGCGCTCCGGCAGCGTCCAGCTTGCCCATGCTGCAGGCTGCTGTGGGGAGCAAAAGCCGTTCCCTGGCACTGCGTTTCGTGGGAAGCCCTGGCCGGAGCGGGTAACGAAAGCAGCTCGCCGGTTCCTAATGAAGAAGATGGCTGGCAGCGAGAAGAGGCAGAGCCTCGGCTGCGAATCTGCGCTTAGCCCCGGGCACAGCGTCCGTGGGACGGGGCTTGGCGGTTGCGAAGTGGCGAGGTGGGAGCGGCGAAGCTTTCCTCTGCCTGGCCGGGGTGCGAGCGCTGCAAACTCCTCTGGCTTCCAAATACGGGCTGAGTAAAAGCTGCTTCAAGAACAACACGTAGCCTGGGAGCGGTGACGTGCTTTCTGCAAGAGAAAGACGAGTCTGCACCCTTCAGGTGTAAAACCCGGAGCTTGCCGGAGCGCGCGTGCCCCAGCGCGAGGGGAGCGAGGGGGTGGGGACGTGCTGGCGCAGGGACGCGTGGCGGGGGGGTGACGGTGTGCCCCGGGGACACCGGCAGAGCCGCACGCGCCGTGCGAGGGACTGTGCTGTTCGGGCAGGAGAGCGGTTCGGTGGCGTTTACGACCTCGCGGGGATCGGTTGCTCCCATCCCTAAGGGGCTTTGGCCATGCCTCCCTTTCTGCAGCATCCCGGGATGTCCAGGAGAATCTCCCTGTGATACCCGCTCCGGCCGTGGTTTACGGCCCTATAAATAGGAAATGTGGCTGCGTAATGCTGGCTTAGTAACTGCGTAAAACTTTCGTGGCTCGGTGTGGGAGGCTGAGGGCTCGTCGCTCAGCAGACCGCATTTGAGGCTCTGTTAAGAGCAAACGATGCTAATTGATGTTGCCACTTGACTGTGTGTCATTCGGGTTAAAGACATGGCAAGGCTGGGGGGAGCCCGGGTTTCCCCCCCCCCGGGATTTGCCTGCCCGGCGAGCCGAGCCCGCCGCACGCGCGGCTTCCTCGGGGACGCGTTCCTCTAATTGCCGGAGTCCCGTGCGTGACCCCAGCCCTGCTCCCGGTGCTTGCGATAGCATCTCCGCCTCTGTCTGCAGGACTCGAGTAATGAAGCGTCAGTTAATTGACATGGATTAGGACATCCACTTAAGTACCCACCGAAACGTGGGTGATTAATGCCGGGAGCCGAGGCCACGTGGCCGCGCTTCCCGCCGGGAGTGTGGTCGGGCTCTGCCTCTCCCCAGCAGAAGCCGAGGCTCGGCTGAGCCGCAGCGGCTGGGCGTTACACACGGAAAGCGTTGCCATTTCAGCTGCTGGCAAGCGCTATTTTAGAAAGAGCTCCCGAGAAGAATAAACCTATTTTCTACAAGTAGTTGCCTTTCATGGGTTTTCTTATTAAGTTTTCTCTGGGAAGGATGCGGATGAGTTACTCATCTTCTTGTTTCTTGTTTCCTCTTTCCTCTTCGTAAGAGGCTCTCCACTCCTGTAGCGTCCCCCGACGTGAAATATTCAGGACTTGTTCTGGGTTCCCATCAAAATGACATATTCTCTGGCAAAATCAATTTTGCTAATTTTGATGGATGAGGATGGAAGCATTTCTTGTGGGCAGTTCCTCGGGGATGTTCTGCCCAGGCGTCCGGTGGGAAGGGATACGATGCCGTGTTCTTCCCTTTCATCCTTCCGGAGGTCCGGACCTGCGTGGCGCGAGGCTGCTGGCACGCGGACCCGGCGCGGGGGGGTTTGCAAGAAGCCGAGATACCATGGGAGATGCAATAAATTGCAGAGGTTTGTGAAGAGCAGCGAGGGATGCGGGAGGTCTCCTCTCGCCGCTGATCCGCCTGGCAGAGACCTCCCTCTCTCCTTCGGAGATAACGCTCTGAAAAGTTTAGTTGTTCTGGCAAAGGGGATTTTTTTTTTTTTTACGAGATGCAAAGCACAGCGATATCTGACTCTCTGGCAATTAGGCTCCGGAGGGTGTGTGCCCACAAACAGCACAGTGTTTTCCAGGCGCTCGCAGTGCCTCTGGTGACTCCTCTTCACCCTGATCCGGCAGGATTTCGCTCCCGCGGCTGCTGGAGCGGGAGAGCCTGTGAGCTGCCCGGACGCTGTACACGTGATGAGGTGGCCGTGGCCGGGAGAACTGCTCTTCTCCGTGGAAAAGGAATTGTTTGGTGCTAAAATGTGGATTTAAACCTCTGTATGAAGGGATCAAGAGTCTTTGCCCTGGATTTCATTCTCGCTGCCTTTGCTTTCTATTTTGGTTTGGCTTTTTCTCCATCTTTTTGGGCCGTTCTCTTTTCTCCACGAAGCGTGTCGTGCCGTGGGATGTCCCCGCTGCGGGGCCTGGCTCGGGCGGCGCGATGCCCTGCGCCGTGTCCCTCACTCGCGCCCGGCTCTCGTGCCTGTGCTTTCTCCAGGCTTTTCTACTGATGTTTCACACCTTCAAAGGGTGCTCTGCTGCTTCTACTGTTTTTTTTTTTTTTTTTATTTCTTGCTCCATAAAAGCCATCTGTCTGCTTTCAGAGGCTTTATTTCTCTCATCTTCTCCATTTCTGTAAGAGTTACTGGATCTTTTGAAATTCTTTATGTGTTCCCTGTGTTCGTCCCCGTGTACGGCCGCTGACGTTTCAGGGCGGGCTGTGCGTCCCTGGACTTCCCAGGAGAAAGCCAGGCTTGGATCTCGGTTACTCCGGTGTGAATCGAGAGCAGCTCTTGGAGGAGACCGCGGTGCCGGAGTTAAGACCCGAGCGGGCGGATTTCCCGGGGGACCGCGCGGCCCCGTGCGGGCATCCATCCCTCGCCGCGGGAGGGGGCGGCCGGGCCCTGTGCCGGACGTTTCCAGTGGGGTCAGCGCTTGTCTCCATTCCCAGGAAAGTGGAGCTCTTCGGGAGATCGTCATTAAAAAGATATTGGGAGATATCTTCTCCTTGGGTATTTTCCACAGCGGTAGCATTTCCCATTGATGCGGACATCTCGGCAGGCAGAGCGGTGGACTGCGATGTGCCGCTCCTGCGAAGCCGTATTGTGTTACAACAATGCAACAGGCCTATTTTAATTATTTTGTTTTAAAGTTCATTAAGCTGCTACTTTACACGTACTGAGCTAATGTATCTTATTTTTTTTAGATCAAAGCGTTTCCTGCGTAAATTGTAATGACACGCTTGAGCGCATTAATTTAGAAAATAAGATAAGTGCTGGGTTTGTTTGGCAGTGAAGCGGTGGTGTTAGAGGGCGGTGTAAGCAGGAGTTGTACCGTGGTCTTCCTCTCTGTAGATCCCTTCAGAGCGGGAGGGCTGGGTTGAAATAGTCACTATCTCTTGAAATCACCGTGCATTTGTGGATAAGCGGAGGAAAACCCCTCGTAAGGCTCCTGCTCCAGCCTGGGTCAGGCGGGACTATCGCAGTCCTGGCGCTGGTCCGCTCAGCTCCCGGCAGCCGCCCTGGGCTGGCGCGGGGAGGGCCCCTCTCCTGCCGTCCCGCTCGCACGGCCGGCCGCGGCGTTTTGTCAGAGGAGGCCTGATCGTCCTGCAGAAACCCGGCTTTGCCCACAGGTTGGTTATTCAGGGGGTGGGCGCGTGGCAAAGGAAGAAAATTCATCAGCAAAGCAGGGGAACAAGCAACTCCGTCATTTGTGGCTACGGGGGAAGCGCACCTTCCTCCCTGAGCCCGTACCCGCACCGCGGAGCCGCTGAGCTGAGCCGCCGTCCTCGTTTGTTCCGTCCAGCGTTAGGGAGGATCCCTCGCAGCCCCTTCCCCGAGCAGAGCAGAGTTCGTCCGTCTTCGGTGAGAGGGAGGTGTTCTCCGCTCTCCTGGTGCTGGTGGGAGAGGGCAGCCTGGTCCCGCACGCCCGGGGACCTCCCGGGTAGGCGCCAGCAAGTGGAGCCTAAGAAGCGATTTTGCGGTGCGCACGGGGTGGTGGGATACACGAGGAGGTTGAGATACAAGCTAAAAAGGGGTAAAAGGGGAAAAACCCCTAATTTCCTTAGGTTTATGGGATTTTTTTAATATCACCAAGAATGGAGCTCAAGGCGGTGACTCTTCGAGAAGAATTTTGGTGGATTTGGAAATCTGAGAGAAACTTCCCAGCAAGTTGTGTCTGAACTGAAGCTCTTGCTGCTGCCTGATCCCCGGCGCTGGTGCAGAATTCGGGGGGGACGGGTGAAATAAGTCGGCGACAGGTGCAGGTTTGGGCTGGGAAGCCAGCGCTCACAAACCCCCTTTATCCGGCGGGACAAAAGCCGAGTGTTATTTCCGACGGTTTGATGAAATGCCCCACTGTCCGGCCCTGCCACGCTAAATGCGCGCAGTGTTTGCTGGCTGGGTTTGCCGAGCAGCGGCGGGGGAAGCGGCGGCCGCGCCGTGCCCGCCGAGGGGATGCTGTAGCGGTACCCGGGGCTGCAGGGGCCCAGCCTGCAGCTGAGCCCCCCCGGCCAGCGCCCGGGCGGTGGGTGCCGGGGCGGGAGGCAGCGCAGGCAGCTCGGGGCGGCTCGCCCGGACCCCTGCGACGTCTGGCAGATGAAACCGCAGCCCGCTGGGTCTCTCTGGGGCAGCTCGACCGCGCATGGAGCTCCTTCTGCCGGAGCAGCGGCAGGTGAACCGCCGAGCTCCAGTTTTGCACAGAAATCTGCTGAAGATGTTCTCTGTCTGGAGGTGCATGCTGACTTCTGGGCTTCCCGCCCCCGGCGCTTTTCAAATCCTATCTGAAATAATCCCGCAAGACCGGGGAAAACACTCTACAGCAGATGTTGCGTCTGTTTTAGAGCAAGTCGAACGAGGCTGGCAATCTTGGACGACGTTCACCAGCTCTCTGTGTTAGCTGGGCTCCTGCACTCATCCTTAGGCCGGCTGCGGGCACCAGGCACCCCTTAGTCCTGTGGGCATCCATTTAAATGTTTAAAAATGGGAAATTAACTTCAAACCCAGGGTTGAAGTTTGGCTCGGCTTTGGCAGCGAGCAGGCACATGGCTGCTGTGGAGCAAACCTGCTTTTGCCTTTGCAGCAATGCCACGTCCGCCCTTTTTCTCCGTTTTCTCCTTTTTTCTCTTTCCCGCGTTGCTCTGCAAGACCGCGCCGCCTCGCACGGCGTGGGGCTGGGGTGCGTGGTGGGGTCCCGCGCCGGTGGGGTCCACGAGCCCCGGGCTGCTGCTGCGCTTGGGGCTTTGCCCTTTCTCTGCCTCCGGCGAAGGAGAGAGCAGCCGGGGCCGCGGCACTGCTGCGCCAGATCTGCTCTCTGACAGCCTTGGCAGGGTCTGCGCCTACCGCATCAGCATATTGGCGGTACCGCTGGGTATTAATTATGCCTTCCGCACTCGCGGCTATTCAAATGTTAAAATTGTTTATTTGCAGCTGGGCGAGCTCAAGAGAGAGGCAGAAAAGCCGCGCGCGAGCGGCTCCCCTCCTGCCCCCTTCTCCTCCGCGGGACACGGCTCCCCACGCGCAGGCGGGGACGGCTCCGGCGTCTGTCTCGGCACTTCTGTCCTGGGGAGGACCCGCTGCTCCCCGGCCCTGCCCGACCTCTTTCCGCGCCGTTTTCCCGGGGAAACGGGCACCGTCTGCCTGGCGGCGAAAGCGTGGTGGTGAGGGCTCAGCCTATTTCACCCTCTGCTGATTTCCCTTCGTGATAAATCCCATCCCCGCGGCTGCGGGAAGCGGTGTCGGCTTGATTACTTGTGGGGAGAAGGGGGAGAGCGGAGGAACTTAGGACTTGTTTTAAATATCACTTTTATTAGTAGGTAATCCTGAAGCTCAGTTCTGTAATACAGCTAGGTAGTGATGTGGCACATTTAATTTACCTAGGTGCTACCGCGTGTCAGCTTTTGTGCCTTAATTTCCAGTCCCGGCTTTGAGGAGCTTGGCAGCCATATTTTGTCAAATTTATAATTATCTTGGAAGAAGTCGTGGCTGCAGACGGCGCAGCGAATAGCGAGTTCCCGGTTCCCGTTGGCCCTGGGTTCAGAGCGACTTGTTCTCCTAACATGGCTTAGGAGAGAGGTGCTGGGGTCGGCGGTGCCCGCGGGGGTGCGGTGGGTGCTGTGCTGGGCGCCCCGCCGGGGTGGGTCGGGGGGTCTCCTGCTGATCCCGCGGCGTAACTCAGCACGTGCCTTGCGGCACCTCTCCGTGCCGCCGCCGTCCTCCCGGCCCGGCGAGGGTCCCGTTCCGCGCCGAGTGAGGGGGCGATGCTCGATTTCCATGGCGATGGCTGGGAGCGTCACAACAAAGGACAGTCGCAGGGATCGCCGAGGAGAGCAGCCGCGGCAGGCGCCGGGTCTGCAGTCCCCACCTCGGCGAGGACACGCGACTGCGGGCCAAGTATCTGCCGCCGCCGCCGCCGAAATGTTCCCCTCTTGCTCCAGCGTGAAAGTCACCCGCCGAGATGCAGCGGCCTCGTTCTTTCTCCAGCCAGCCAGTTCCTGCAAATACTCTCACAACGTGTCGTGCTCCCAGCGCCTTTGTAGGGCACGCAGCCGCGCTGCCGAGGATGCTTTTCCTAGAGCGTGGCGCCCGCTCTCCCGCCGTGTCTTGCCTGGGACGAGCAAACACCGCCCCGTCCCTCCGGCCGCGGCTCCTGCTCGCACTCCAGGCGTTCACTGGAATATTTTTGTCTCTGTCTCACTCGGTGTTGGGAGATCTGAAATGCTCGGAGTTCGTAAATCATCCCAACAAGGACATAACCTTGATTCCCTGTGCAGCACCAATAGATTACCTAACAGGAGGCATGAAATGGAAGAATGGCTCCATTTGTATAATTCTGCATTAAAAATCAGCCTATTCTGCATTTAATGCTGCCTGTGAAGTGTCTCCACAGCCAGGGGAGAAAGGGGCCGGTGTTGGAGAGCAAACAAGTACCTTATGAAAGGGACGCAAATAGGCACCTCTCGCCGGCGCTGCCCCGGGATTCACGCTCGAGTGAGCCTTTGAGGCTTCGGGGAGGTGGATTCTGTGCAAACGGCTTGCAAGCTGCTGGCGGTTCCTGTTCCGCAGTTTGTCAGAGCCGCTCGGTGGCCGTGATCCCGGTTAGCTGCTCGGGCAGAGACCGAACTCGGGGACTTCTGGGCGCACAGCGGTCGCCTGGTTTTGCAGCCGCTGGGTTAACCCGCATCCTGCCGCAGCATCAGGGCTCGGTGCCGTGTCCTCCAAGAGTCCCGGGGACCGGGGCGGAGGCGTTGCCCTCCCGCTCCGTGCACCTCCCTCGTGCATCGCCCGCGCTGGATGTTCCCGCTTTCCCTTCCCGCACGTGCGCAAGTGGCAGCGGCTGATTTCCAAGGCAGCATCCCAAAGCGGCGCTGGGCTTCGCAGCCTTCAGAGCTGCCTGAATTAAAAACCTGGGCGTCGTAGCGAGGCGGCAGCTTCTCTGGAAGCTCTGGCTCTCGCTGGGGCCCGGCAGAGCGGGCGTGGGAAGTCGCCTGGCGCAAGAGTGGGGTGGCACCGAGCCAAGGAGCGGCTGGGTGCCGCCTGGCTGGGTGCTGCCAGCCTGGGCTCGGGGGGTCTCGCTCCCATCGTCTCGCTCCACCCGGTGCTCCCCAGCCGCCTCTGCCCTGGGGGTGCTCCTGCCCGCTGCCTCTGGGTAGAAATGCAAAATAATGTGCGTGGAGTGTGGCAGAAGAGGGGTTTTACTCCATTTGTCCTGACTGCTCTCATCCTTTGTCTGTGCGTTGTCCTCCCTATGGATTTCTGTCTGACTTCCATATTGTACTGCTGGGCCAGCGCATGCGGCTCCATCGTTTCAAAAGCACTAAGCAGCCCTCCGTGCTCCTCGTGGGTTTGGAAACACGGCGCGGTTGACGCAAGCAGCGCTCGGCACCCGCGCAGCCCGTGCACGGGCTTCGGAGCGGCAGCGGCGCGGCAGGAGCCGGGGCCCTGGGCGATGGGCCCGGCTGATGCCCGAGGGGCAGCGGGTCGAGGGGGGCCTGGGGCCACCTTTCCCAGGCCGCTGCTTCCCGCGTTTATAAGGTAATCCCGGGACAGAGATAATCTTGCATTTTCAGCTCTGCAGCAATCCGAGATCACTCATTACCAAAGCATTTCTCTTGCTTGTGGGCGCTCCTCAAAGCGCTCGGGGGCTGCTGCCTGTACGTGAAGCTTCGTCGGGGTGGGAGGGATCTGGTCGGCCGGCTGTCCTGGTGGGAAGAGCCGCGTCGCTGCTCCCGCGGCGGCGGTGAGGCCGGAGGGGCCGGGCAGCGCCAGGCAGCGTCACCGCGGCAGCCCCGGGCAGCCTCTTCCCGACCCGCGAAGAGCGCGGTGAGCTCGCGTCCTCCGGCCTCCTTGAAATTAATCTCCGTCTTAATGCCAGCTTTCCTCCTCTGCAAAGCAAACGGCTGCATCTGAAAGGATTTGAAAAGGGGTTTTCATACCGGGGAGAACTTTGAAATGTGTCACGTACGGCAGGAATATGGTGACGGCTCTGGCCGAAATGCCTTCAACGCCCCTAGCTCCATCGCCTTTAAAGCAGAGCTTGGCCCCGGAGCGCTTAGCGTGCACAATTGTCTGAGTAGTTCCCTCGAAATCTGCTCTTGTGCTTCTAGCGAGGCGCAGGTAAATATTTGTAGTGGTTTCCCTTACTGTGTGAGAATACGGCCGCCTCTCCATCCATTAAACCACGGAAGCGGATTTGTGGTTTGCAGGAGCAAAGGCTTCGGATGAGGAGGGCAAAGAAGGGATTTCATCTTCTCAAAGATCTCCGCTGCTCTTTTCCGTTTTTTTAAACCCAGTTTCAGAGTTATGTTGAATTTTTCCTTGAGTTTGAGAAAGTATTTTGGGATAACGCTCCCATTCACGCCCAAGATGGGAAAAGAAATAACAGGAAAACTGCTCACACTCGCCCCATCTCTCTTTGCAGTGGAAAAAAAGGTGTGTGTGTGTGTGGAGGGGGACTGCTGAATAACCAAAATCCTGATTTCCAGAGGGTTCAGCGAGCGGCGTAAGCGCAGCCCTGCGCGGCCGACCCGCTGCACGGCCGCAGCTGGAGGCGGGTTTGTGCCATTTGATGTCTCCGCAGAGCTCGACGTCCTCCCAGCCTCCGCGCAGCGCTGACTTTCTGCTCGCGCCTCCCGAGGGGCGAGCGGCCGCTCCCCTGCCCGCCGTGGCCGTGGGCACGGGGACGCCCTGGGGGCGGCGTGTGGGGAGCAGCGGGCTGTCGTGGGACAGCCCGGGTTCTTTGGGGACAAACGCAAGGTGGTGGGACGTGTCCCCGCTCCCGGGGCTGCCCTCGGGACACGTCTCCCTCGCCGCCAGCTTTGGCAGGGTGCTGGAGGGGGGCCGGGGGAGCCGGAGGGGTGGCAGGGGGAGGGAAGCGTGGTCCTGCGGCGGAGCCCGGGGCCCCTGGCTGCCGCCGGCCCCGCCACGCGCTGCCGCATCCCCGCCGCCGCGCCGAGCACATCGCGCTGCGTTGCCTAGACAACGGCAACTCCTACACGCTGCTATTTATTCTGAAGGACACTTGCTCTTATCTGTTGTTGCAAAGCCCTCAAAAGATTGCATACCACGCAGAATTACTCCAAGGTAACCGGACTCGCTGCTCCCGTCCCAAAAGCCACCTCCTGGGGATGTGCCAGCCAGCGGGGTGGCCGGGAGGATGCTCCGTGGGTGACAGGCTCTTGGCTGGCGTCACCCGAAGGGACGCAGGCGGGCGGGTGTCCCACACGTTCTCGGGGTGGGATGGGGTGCTGCCGGGGGCTCTGCCCGCCTCATGCTGCCCCGAACGGGCCGTGGGTGTCCCCCACCGTGTCCCTCCCCATCGCCAGAGGCTCTGGCCTGGGGAGCGATGCCAGGAGCACCCTGCCTGTGGGCGCTGCCTGACCGTGCTTGGGCACAGCGTTTCTGGTGTGCTGGTGTAAAGCGTGTTGTATTTTCCTGCCTGTCTGCCCGATGCTGCAGGGGAGCAAGGCGGTGATGCTCGGGCAGGTCCCGCGCAGGAGCAAACCCCTGCAAGCTCGGGGCTGCCATCACTGCAGCTTGAGAACGTCACGAGCAAGCAGGAGGAAATGGGAAGAGGGGAAAAATCTGTTTTTCCTGCAAGCTGCCAATCCCGAGTACTGAGGACTGGCATTTTGTCTTCCACACAGCAGCTGGGATTTAGCGAGCACCGAGTTTGGGCTGGGCACATCTCCCCTCGCCTCGTCCAGCAGCTGTTAATAAAAGCGCCTCGTGCGCTGCTTCCTCGCGGGGAGCTGGAGGGGCTTGGGCGAAGTTTGGGTGTGCACGGGTGGTGCGAGCGGTGGTACCCGGGGTGAGCGCAGCGCCGGGACGGTGCCCGGCACCTCTCCTTCCTTGCCAGGAGACATTTCAGATGGTGTTAGGGAGTCAGGCGGAGGCTGAAATCGAGCCTGACGTGCCGCTGGAGCGAATACGAGCATTGCTAAGGTGAACCTGTGAGTGAATCTGTGTTCAGTGCTCGCGCTGGAAGCCCGAGCTCCTGGCTCCTTGCCGGTGGAGACGGGGTGTTGCCTGTGGCAGCGCTGATGCACGGCACGTGGGGGATGCTCTCCGTGCTGCCCCCCACGGCACTGCCACCGCTCTGCCGGCCTCTAAAAAAAACCCCACCAACAACATGGTTTGGGTGGTTTGATTTTTCTGAAGCCTTGAAATCCTTCCTCCCCCAGCCTGAACTATTTTGGTTTTTATGTTGTCTGTTTCTGGCTCTTCCCTTTCTCCTTCTGCGCTCTTTCCCTGCGTCACCTTATTCCTCCCCAAAATAAATGCTGTTACGCTTTGAAAAAATACCCAATTAGGGAAAAAAAAGAGATTCTCTGGGCAGAAAAAGACTGTGCCTGAGAGTATCCAGGTCAGCTCCTTTAGCTTCATTTGCTCACGCATGGAGGGAGTGTACAAATGCTTCTGTCAACCAGATGCACATTTTGTAGTGCTACCAAGGACTTTACAGGGCACAGTGCTGCGGAGGATTAGGCTATTTAGCCATATAAAGCTCTCATTAACTCCTGCTGAGTTCGACAAAAGTCTTTCTTGTGTAAAAGCTGAATAAAATGGAGTAAAGCTTTTTGGGCTTTGGCCTAATGATTTTTTTTCTGGAAAAAAAGAACAAGAAAAACTTGTGTATCAGGCATTTTCTTACCGCGAAACACCGTGCTTCACGTGGGGTAGCATCTTAGGGGAAGGTGCGGTGCCGCTGAGGAAGGGAGAGGGCTTTGGTGTGACCTGACCCGATGGTGGCACGTTACATCAAAGCAAAATTTTAAATAATGAGCCTGCTGACAGCTCAGCGTGATTTCCAGCTATTCTTTGGAAGCAAAAGCCGTGGAAGGGGCTGCTCGTCCTTCCCTGCTAGGCTAGGGGCTTCGCTAAGGAAACCCCCGGTGCGGTGCCCAGCAAGTCCCCGTGCCGCGGGGTCGCATTCGGCACTGGGTGCCGTGCTCCGCAGGAGGGGATGCTCCGGCTGCGGCGTGGGTGACCTCAGCGGGAGAGGGGTTACACGTGCAGGCGCGAGCGTGCGGCTGCTCTTCTGCTTCAGCTCGTGGAGGGGGGAATACTGCTCCTTGGACCTTGGCTTGGAAAGCTGGGGAGCAGGGGCCGGGCTCCCCAACAGCCCTGCGACATAGAGACCCCGGAGCAAAGGCTGTCGCTGCTGGCGCTCCGCTTGTGCCATCTGCTTTAGATAATTCATCTAAAACGGCTGAGTTTGGGCAATGCAGACGCTGGCCACTTCCTCAGGGCGTTTTGCAGTAAAACCCAATCTCGAGTCATTCGTGGCGGTCGCAGACCCACTGGAAAGCAGCAAAGTCGCATTTTCGGATGGGGGTCCTTGATCTGCCTTGTTCGCGGTGGTGGGTTTTGCGGTGGGAGGAGGTGGGGAGGGGGTGCGGGGTGCCCTGCCACGCTGTTTCGGGGGGTGCTGGCTGGAGCCCTGGGGGAGGACGATGGCACTGCTTTCCCGCAGTGCCGGGGGGTGTTTCGGGGGGCTGGGCTGGGGGAGCCGGGGCGTGCCGTGCCAGGGGGAGCGCTGGGTTGCTCCCTGCCTTTCTAACACGGTTGCTGTCTGTCCACAGGTCAAGTTGCCCGCTCGGAAGCCATGCTTGGATTTTAATAGCCATGTTCCACCTAGCCATGGACCTCGCCAGCTGCCAGCCCCTAGCCAGCGGCGCCGGGGGGAGGCTGTCGCCGCGGCCGGCGCTCCGGCACAGACTGTCCCGTGGCTCGCTGTGGGGTGCGGGGAGCGGGGAGGAGCTGCGGCGCCCCGGCCCCCCCTGGACCTGCACCCCCGTGCCCCCNTTAAACAAGAGCACTCGGGAGGCAAACGGCAGCTCTGATTCATCGCCTTTATCTGAGGCGCTTTCCAGCAGCTTGCTGTGCTTTTCCCATTAGCGGTATCCGTCCACAGCCCATCTCCCGTGATCTTATTTAGCGCGGCGCTCGGGCACGGCGATGCGTTCCCCCAGCGCTGTCTGCTGCGTGGACATGGATGGGAAAGCTGCTTCCTATTTATTTCAAATTATATTTGTTATTGCCAGTATTAAACTGTGGGAGACCGTTGTATAGTTTACAGAATTTATTCACTGTGCATCGACTGCTTTTAGCCTACAGTGATTTCCTAGTCGAATCAAAAAAGAATTTTATGGCCTGATCTTAATCCCAATGGCAGAAAGAGACAAGGCACCATAATGTTGTTCCTGACTTAAAGGAGTTATTTATAGCGGCGAAAAAACTCCAACCTACCCACCTTTTAAAAAAACGCTGGAATTGGCTGGATATATTAGCCAGGAGGGAGTATCAATAACGACTGCCGTCGTGAGCTGCGTGACACGCGTGATGAGATCGCGGTGCCGCTCTCCCCAGACCTGCCGTGGCTGGTGCCTCCGGCCTCGGTGGCATCGTCCAGTCTGGGGGTCCGGGGGGCTCGCTGCCGTCAGCCGGCTGCGGCAGCCCCTCGCCCGCCCCGTTTGCAGCACGTGGGAGGGTGGCCCCGGCCACGTGCTGTGGCTTAATGGAGCTGGCCGCCTCGGTTAGGCGAGGACGCGCTGCCGGTGCCGCCGCGTGCTGCCGGTGCCGCCACCCTCCCTGGCTGGCAGACGGGCAGAGAGCCGCAGCCCCCAGCCTCCGCGTCCCCCAGCCTCCCGGGGGGCTGCTTTAATCTGCCGGCTCTTAGCTCTCATTAGGGGCTTTTTCCAGGATCGGAGTTTTTTGCTAATTAACTTCTTTTCGCCGAGCGGTGAATGCGATAAACTCCCGGGGCTAAAGGACCTTTTTGATCTCAGCCCATCCACCCTAAATTGAAAAGCGGCTAAGCTCCGGGTCTGCTTTTCCTTCTGCCGCTGCAGCACCGCGGGACGAGCGTCTCGGGAGCGAGCGGCCAACGCCGTCTCGAAGCACCGGCCGCGGTTTTGCTGGCGATGCGCCTGTGCGAGGCCGTGCGTCTTTCGAGCCCAGCTCCTCTCTGTTATATAAACTTTAGCGGCTGGAAGTGTTTGTTCTCTGCTGGGAAAAACATATGGCTACAGATTAGGATTAGGTAACTCGCCTGTACTTTTTGTTTGCCTCAGCAAGCATTGAAAATCCCCGTTCTGTGTCCTGTAAGGCGCCGCACGCCGCGATGGGAGCCCGAGGTGGGTGGGGAGGGACGCTGCTCTCACAGCTTGTGGTCCCTCGCCTTTCTCTGGCAGCAGCCCCGTGGGTCCGGGTGGTCCCGCTTGCAGCACCCACGGGAGCTGGGGCCACCCTGGGGGCTGGCAGAGCCGCCCCAGGGCACCCGCAGCCGAGCGGACCCCACGCTCCTGCGGGATCGGGTGCTGCTCTCGTGCTAACGAAGGTGCTGCGTTCCCCCCGCGCCCCTCCTGCGCCGTGCCCTTGCTCCCCCCTTGCGCTGCGGGAAAGGGACTTGCTCCTGGGAGCCTGGTGGTCCCGGGGGTCCCGGGGGGTGCGGGCGCTTCAGCGAAGGCAGCAGCGCTCGCTTAGATGAGCAGTTAAAGCAGTCCTGCTCAGTTAGATCTTCCTCTCGCCCTGCTCCTCCTCGCTGGAGAAGCGAGAGGGAAAAAAGCAAGAAACAAAGTGACTCACTAGCAGCAAGAACAAGCTTAAGAAAATTCCTCAAGAATAGCAAATACTCTGCTTGCAGGCAGGAGAAAAGGCAGCCGAGCAGTTACTTGTACCGTCTGGAAAGAAAGGAGAGGCTGGTGGGTGCCGCTCTGGTTTGGTGGGTGCCGCCGTGCGGGGGGTGTTTCGGGTACCCACGGCTCAGGTGTTTGTGCCGGCGCCTGGCAGAGTGCTGATCTTCAGTATCTTCACCCAAGCGTAGTTTATGCTTATGCTTTTCAAAACTGTGCTTTCTTTCTTGGGGGCTGTCATAATCGTTTTATGGTGGAGCGCGGAAAGGAGAAATAATTAAAATTCCAGCGTGCTGCAAGAGGCAAGGGCTGGACGCAGCTTTCCCCGTGCAGGCTGGGCTCCTCCGCCGAGGCAGAGCATCCTCCTGGACTACGGGCTCAGCCAAAAAACAGGAGAAAAGAGAAGAATGAATCAGAGACCGTCAGAGTGAGGCATGAATTGCGCTTGCTGGGTTGTCTGAGGCTCTCCTTTCAGTATTATTAGAATAAAGCCTTCTTTAATTAAACCTTTAAGTGCTTTATAAGGCAGAAGACTTTATGTGCCGTCTGCTGCTCTTAATGGTGATTTGATGGCCAGCACGCAGTGAGTTTGGCGTTGTGCTCTGCGGGCAGTGGCTGGTGAAGGAGCGGTGCTGAGGAGCACCCCTGTCCCCGGGTTTGCCGGCCGGGGGTGCTCCTGCGCGGGCGCTGGCGTGGGCACCCGCTGTGCCGGCAGCCGGAGCCGAGCTCATGGTGTGCCCCAGCCCGCCCTCTGCTCCCTCCTCACCGCTGGCTGGGAACGTATCGGGAATAAATAATAATACAGAGAGATTCATTTCCCCGCTGGGAGATGACCCTGCCTTCAAAAAGAAGGTGCAGGAGAGGGGGCGCTGGATGCAAGGAGATAGCGGATGCAAAAGGCTTCAAAGGAATTAATTAAAGATAAAATGTGTTTAAAAGAAGACCTTGGGCGGTTGGGATGGAGCCGCCGCTTTGATCCACCACGCAAAGGCGTGGGGAGCCGTGGCAGCCGGGGGCCGAGAGGAGGCGAGGGGGCTGGACGGCATCTCCTGGGCCAGACCCGCCGGCCGCCTTTCCCGGGAGGTTCCCGAAGGATCCGCTGTAAGGCCGTGCATCAGCTGCGCGAGAAGGCGGCTCTCCCTAAGGATGGAGGGTGGTGGCTGAGGCAAGAAATGAGCGTGGCCGAAAGCTGAGCTCCCTGGCGAGGCGGAAGGGACTCTCTCTCTCGCCGGGATTAGCAGATGGCGTGCGTGTGTGCCTTCACCCACGTGTGTCTGAATGAGCCAGAAACTCTCCTCTGCTGCTCTCAGAGATATTTATTGCTCGGTGATATTTGCTGTAACACCTGAGAAGATAAGTCTCAGTGTCTTTAGCATAAGCCTCTAGGATCTTTGTTCTTGGCAAGAATATTTCGCAGCAGCAGCAGCAGGATATTCTCCTTTCATCAGTCCAACCCAAAATACCAGGAGGCTTCCAGGAACCTTGGGCTTTTTGCTGAAGAGCTCATTTTCACTTCAGGATGACTAATGCTCGCTGGGCTGGCTTTTGGAGCTGATCGCCCTGATTTACCAGGTGGAAAACCAAGGGGCTTTGCCTGCACAAACCCCGCTTTGAAGGCAGGAGGGGTGTCCGGAGGAGCGGCCCCACGGCGGTTTCCCAGCACAGCGGGTCGGGCAGCGGATGAACCAGCTTTGCACTGGAACAGGCTTTTGCGAGAAGACTCCTGCCATGTCTCCTCTCCTGTATCTGACCCTCATGGTTTTTGTAAATTATTTTTCTTACAAGCTATCAACGGCAGTAGGGTTCGTGTTACGGCAAAGTCTGACTGATCCCTCCTGGGAAAGGCCATTTGTGGCTGCGATTGCAGCAGAACGGCCGCGCAACGCTCCTGATTGAATTTTTCTGTCCGAAAGCAGTTTTATCGGCTAGATGAGGCTTTCGGGGATCAGATGGGTTTTCTGATAGCTGGGGAAGCTGTGACGCCTCTTGAGTCCAGCCGGTTTTCCCCAGCCTCTCCACGATGCTCGGGAGGCGGCGGAGGCGTCCCGGTGCCCATGGTGTGCAAGAAGAGCAGAAGGAGGCTTGTGGCAGGGACGAGGACGTGATGCCGAGCCCCGCGAGAAGACCCCGCTTCTGAGCGAGCCCCTCCTCGGGCAGCCGCTGTCCCCGCGTCCAAAGGCGGCTGGGGACGATGCCCGGAGCAGGCAGCCGGCCGGCCGCCGGGCTCGTGTGCCTGATTGACTGGCGTGGAGTGGATCCGCTCCGCTGGTTGCCGTCCCACCTTGCCCGCTCCGCTCCCCGGCGAGGCGGTACCCGACGCTCAGCTGCTGCAGACCGGGGAGGCTCTGCGGAGCCCGTCAGCCCGGCCGTTCCCCGTTCCGGGCTGGTGCAGCAATTCCAGCTGTATTTTGCCTGCCGGGACGCAGGCAGGGAGCCAGGCCACGCGCCGTGGGCAGCGGCGAAGCCACCCCAGAGGAATCCTTCGCTGGCACGGCTGTTGCGGGCAGCAGGTACTGGCGTGCCCGGCTGCCCGATGCGCTGCCGCACCGAGTGCGGGGCCAGGCGGAGGCGATGGCCACGGTGCCAGTCGTTGGCTTCTGCGTGGGCTGTGATGCTCACCGTGGAAAGTGCTTCGATGGTTATTTTGGCTGGGAACGGTTGCCAGAGCACCAATTCCGTCTGTGTTTCCATCACTTCCCTCTCTAAGCTCTTCAGCCGCTCCCAGGAGCCAGTTTCTTTTCAATGCTCGTTACTGGGAGCCCGTCCGGTCTCTCCCCGGCTTTGATTGAGGAGCGAGAGGGAGAGGCGTTAGGGCTGACGGTGCACGTGGAAATCCTGCTGCAGTCAAGGACGTGTCTCTGGCTCACCCCTGCGATGCCGGACGGGCCCTCCCTGCTCCCCACCACGTGCCGGCAGACCCGGCCCTGGCTTATTTAGGAGATTTACCCCTCTTTCGGCATCTCAACTCAAACTGGGAGTTGTGGGCAGGCTGAGGCAGAAGGGGGAGAAAGAAGCAAGGCAGCAATCCGCGCGGCACGCCTGCGGGAAGGGGCTGAGGTGCTTCATTGCAGCCCCCCTGGCTGGGTGTAGCAGGTATTCGGAGCATCTGCTGTTCCGCTACCGCTAACGGTAACTCAAGATTATGCTCTGCAAAATGAAACAGAGCTGTTTTTTCCTTTTTTAATTTTATGCAGCTTAGAGGCCTTGACGAGGGTCTTCAAAGAGTTGCGGCTCATAGCTGTTTTTATTGGGAAAATGAAAAATACGGTCTCCCCAACCAGAGCTGTTGAAATAAAGGCCTTGGGGGACAGAGGTTCTCTTTGTTTTTAATTAAGAGCTTATATCTCCTGTTCGCTGCCATTGCGCACTTCTGCAGTAGCAAGACATTAGTCTCAAATGGATTTTCTCATGGAATTAATTCTGTTGATGCAGAGCTGTCCAGGAGCCGTTTCATAAGGTAGCCAGAAAGGCCAAAACTCAGCACTTTCATCTCGGTGGCAAATGTATGGTCTTTAAAATAACATATAAAAAAAGCCCTGGCGTTTGCTTGCTTTGAGAAGATTGGTTTTTTCCCGGGATGCGGGGAATCTGGAGTTGCGTTTTGTGGGTTGATGCCGGCGGCTGCCGAGGCTGGGGCTGCTGCCCGCGGGGGTGCTGAGGCTGGGTCTCCCACCGCCGGAGGGGACGAGAAGTCCCCGGCGAGAGCGGAGTGCGGTCAGACAGCGTGGGAGTGGAAAAACCCAGCAATATTTCAGCGTTTCCAAGGGTTCAAAGAGCGCCTTTGAAGAGCTTTCCCTCCTGGCAGGCGACACATTAAATTCTGCTGCACTAGCAGAAGCGCAGGGGTTTGGACACACTTTCAATTCCATTAAATACTTCTCCTGTAATTACCCTCGAGTTAAATGGTCACTGCGTCAAATTGCCTAGTAAAAGCCTTGTAAGAGGGAGCCGCGCGGCCCCTGGCAGAGATGAGGCGGTTACAGCCTCCGAGGCCGGTGCCGGACGGGGCGGCCCCTCGCCGGGCATCCCTCCCCGATCCCGCGCTCCAGCCCCTGCCCTCGCTGCAGCTCGTTTCTTCGCCGGTTATTAACGTGAAATGAAATGACCGCCGCGTTCTGTAGCTTGCTGGGGTCGGAGCTTTGCCATTTGAAAGGTTTGCCACAGAGATGAACAAACAAAACCGAGCCACCATAATTCCTGCTTCCAGGTTCCTTCCCGCAGCCTGCCCCGCGTTTTGGGGGCGCAGGCTTTCGCTGTGAGTTACACACGCGCCGGAAGGCTTCCTGCACTGGGGGAGGAGGGTGATTTTGCTTTATGAGCTATTGATTTTATCCTCCAGGTCCCTTTCCTCCAGACAGATTGGGCTCCTAGGGCCGCGTTTAAAATAACGCTTCACTCTTCGTAGCCGTCTCTCTTTTTCATCTCGCCTCGCCCCTCGGGTAGTCCCTCACGGGCTGTTCCCCTCTCCCAGGGTGCCCCATCCATTAACACCTTCTCTTGCAGATTGCACATTTCTGCTCGATTTTGCTCTGTACAGTTCTACATATTTCTTTGAAGGCCTAGAGGAAAGGATCTGATATATTTGCAAAGTAAGAATAAAGACCTGTTAGTCTTTATTGCAGTGGGTATTGCTGTGGGGCTTCCCAGGGAATCATCCCAGTTACCCAGCCGGTCCCTTTCCCTCTCCCCATCGCTGCCATGGTTAACGCTGTTGGGAAGAACATTTCCCGGCCCCTTGAAATCCCTGCGGGCTCTAGTGCAGAATTAATGTGCGATGCAAAGGAACTTTCTTCTGTGCCGGTACATATGGCAACTTATGTGTGTGATGGAGTCTAAAATTATTCAGCCCTTCTTAAAACCCATGTGTCCTGCTCTGAGGAGCTGCCATCCTTCCCAGTGCTCAGCCACCTGCGATCTGTTCTGCCTGCACGCTTCCTATTGCCTAAGTGCAAGGATTAATTGCATCGTTAGGTTCTCCCGTGTCCCTGCCGCCTCTGCCTCGGCTCCCATCTTTGCAGAAGGTCTTATTTCCAACGCCGCTTCTCTTTGCAAAGGCGTCGGGCGCTGGGCTGTTTTTATTTTATTTTTAGAGTCTTTCCGCTTATCGTTTTCAGCAGTGTCCCACTGGGAGCTGCTCCAAGATTGCCACGAAGGACGCGGCGGGGCCGGCTGTGCCGGGGCGTGCGGCGCTCCTGGCCCGGCGCACGGGAACTGGGGGCTGGGAGCTGCCGGCTGCGCTCCTCGCGTCTGTCGCGACATGGCTCCCGTCACGACTGTCCTCCGGGGACCCGAAGCGCGGGGCCAGAAGTCTTTCTCCGCGCCTCGCCTTCAGCCGGTGGGGTGCCGGCGGGAGGGGGGAAGCCCTGTGGCATTTTCCCCGTGAATTCCCTCGGGAAACGCAAGCCGGAGGCAGAGCAGCCGAGGAGCAAATACTTTGGCGCTGGGTCCCGAGTCACTCGTGGGGGGTGGCCGATCTCCGCAGCCGGGGGAGGATGACTCCGCCAGCCCCCACAGCTCCGGGCTCGCCGGCTCCCGAGCCATCCTGCCCACCCGGAGCTGTGTCCCCACGGGGGTTGGCTTTCGGTTCGGGCTCCCCCAGCCTGCAGAGCCGTGAACGGGTTCTGCGAGGCCCTGCCGGGTCTCCTCCTCGAGGGCACGAAGCCCAGCGGCTGCTCCCCGGTGTCGGGCCCCTCGGAGCCGGAGCTGGTGCGGAGGAGGTGGGTGCCGGGTCCTCCCCGTCCCCTGCCACCACTGTCCCCAGTCCTTGCGTTGCTTCCCCTGACCCCTCTGTGATCCGGCAGCTGCTCCTGCCATCCTGCCAGCCCTTCTCCGGAGGAGCCTTGTCACAGCGTTTGAACCAATTGAAGTGTAATTGGGAGTAAATGGAGGAAATGGGTCATTTGCAAAATAGGTGCTTGAGTCGAGGGAGAAAAATAACCCTGACGCATCCCATCCCGCTGCGCTCGGCTTCACCAGGGCGCGGTGAGCAGCCGTCCGTCCGTCTGTCCGATGGCTCCCCGGGGAGGGAGCGTGTGGCTTGCAGCCCTGGGGAGCAGGGGAAGAACCCCAAAGTACGGGGGGTTTGCAGCATTCTGCACCTCCCTGCGTTGTGGTGGGCTCTCATCTTCTGCTGGCTCGGCACTGGGACTGTGCCGGGATCCAAAGAGCCGGCATTTCAGAAGTGTTGGCCTTCGGGAAGTCATTGCTCCTCCGTCCTGCCTCCAGAAAACCCCTTCGGCAGTGATGTCCGTGGCGTGGCTGACACCTGCCGCTGCCTCCTGCTCCGGACCACATCTGTCCTTAAAACCGGTCGGGACCCCTGCTCTTTTCTCCAGCTCTTCTCCCAGATCTCCTCCATAGCGTGTCCGCTGGCAAAGCCGAAGAAGCCCTAGAAGGTGCCGGGTGCGCGCTTCCTTCCAGAACCCTTCTGGTTTTATGTTGGAGGTGAATGCTTTTGCTCCCCAGACGCCAGATGTGGTTGCCGGGGCGGGCGCCAGCCCGGTGCTCCCCCCCTTCGCGCCGGTCCTTGCCGAGCAGCTCCCTCCCGGCAGCCTGGTGTCGGTCGCCGGCACGCCAGCTCCGGGCTGGGAGCGAAGCTTCCCCGCGAGCCATCGAGTGCTTGGCACTGTGTGTGTGTCGGTGAATCAGATTCGCCCAAGGTGACCTTGGTTTTATTATATTAAACTGTCAAGACTCACATTTCTGAGCATTTGATTTACGCCCGGGATGCATCCTGGCAGCAAAGTCCTCAGCGCTTCCTAAAAAGGTGTCACTGCTGGCTGGCCTCATTGCTCAAAATCTGGGACGTTAACGGGTCTCCGCAGCCCAAGCGGGGATCCGCGCCGCCTTCCCGGGGCAGCCGGCGGCGAGGCCTGGGTCCTGCGGCGTGGGCAGCACGGTAACGCCGACAAGGACGAGTTGATGGGGGATTTGAGCACGGATGCTGGGGTGGCGAGGTGGGGTGCTGAGGCACGCGTGCCCGTGGGCAGGGCTGAGGAAAGCCGGGGCAGCCCCTCCAGCCGCGGCGTGATGCGCGCCTGTGCTCCCCAAAGCTGGGAGGCTGCTGCGCTGCTGCTGGGGGTGGCTTTCGAAAGGTGACTTATGTCTCCTCGTGCGCCTGCACTGAGCGGTTTGCATCTCGCCTCGGGAGCCCTCCTGGGTCGCGGCAGCCTTGCGCAGCTTTTCTCTTGCTCTTCCCCAGGCCAGAAGCATTTTCCGTCGTGTTTCTGGGGGATTGGGGGTTCTCTGGAGCTGCGTGGGCTGGGAGGCTGCACGCCCTGGGAGGTGGCAGCTTTGCCCTGGGAGTCGGGCTGAGCTCGAGCAGCTTTTCTACCTTGATGAGTTTTGTCAGCAGCGCGCAGGGACCCAAAACCCCCGGGGCACAGGGGGGTGAGCAGGGGGAGACGAGATAACAGATTTCAAGGGAGTTAAAACTTTTGTCCTTGGAGAGAAGGCAGCAGAGCAGCAAGCGTGATCCATGGTTTAAAATACCACTGATAAATCTCGTCTGGCCTAATTACCCAGCCTGGTGCTTGGGCTGCCGCTCAGAGTCTTGTGCAAGCCTGCCGTGAGAGCAGGGTGCGCTGTGCCGAGAGCTGGGGAGCCGCGGCGTGGCCCCGAGTCCGCTGCTCGGGAGCGTGGAGAGCCCTGGGCGGCATTCCCGTGGGAGCGTGGTGAGCCCTGGGCGGCATTCCCGTGGGGATGCTCTGCACAGAGTCCCTGCGGAGAGCCGCGCTCCGGGCTGCGGCGGGGGCGCGCGCCCCCGACGTGTCTCTCCCGAGGGGTTTTTCCGCCCTCCGAGGAGGGGGCGCGCCGGGCGCACCCCGCTTTTGCCGGGGAAAGGATGCGCGTGCCTACGGCTGCCGGTGCTGGAAGAGCTGCTGCGGCCGGTTCGCTGCCGAGACCCGCGGCCGGGCAGGCGGGCAGCCGTCTGCCCACCCCCTCCCGGCTCTGCCGCCGGGGCAGCCCTGCCCTGTCCCCCGCGCCGGCCCAGCCGCGGCCCCGGCGCAGAAACCGTCCTCGCCTGCGGGCACCGGCCGGGAGCTCTTGGGTGGGAAGAAGCGATTTCCTTGCCACATGCACCCACACGAGCTGGGAGCGCTACGCGTGCATTGCACAGATGGACACACACATATATATATATTTTAAAAAAACTGCTTGTTTTCCTGTCATGCTAACATTTATTTATTAAAAATACCATCCATCAGGAGCTGCAACATCTGTTTGTGAAAAATAGCACATCCTTGGGCTGCAGCCAGGAAAATCATTTCATTACGAAATTGCAACTGTAAAGCAGCACAAAATCACAAACATACTGTACATTGAGATGCTTTTGTTTCCAAACTGCTCATTAGGAATGATACACGAGCCAAAATTACACCCTGTGTAAGGTGAATTAGGAGAAAATGAGCCCATCCAACCTTCTAAGCGAGCGGCGGTTAGTGCAGTAATTATTATCTGTGGTTAATCCCGCACCCACTGCCAGGCCGCGCTCAAGTTTCCCTTTCTGTCCCAGAGGGGATACGGCTTCACATCTCTTCCGTTCTTTGTGCCTAATTCGGGCTGACAAGGAACATACTTGAGAGGATAGGAAATGAGGAGCCTGGCTTAAAGATTATTTTATGTAAGGCAGGAGAGAGGATTGCGTTGCCGCTGCCGGGGGCTGCGTACGGCCCCGTGCCGGGGCTCGGGAGGCGGGGGGGGGTCTGTGTGTGGCGGGGGGCTTTGCTCGCCGCTGCCCGGGATCCCCCTTGGCTCCCGTCCCCACTCTCTCTTGTTTCTTTTCTCCGCAGGTCTGGCGGTTCATCAGATAATCACTATTACCGTGTCCCTCATCATGGTCATAGCCGCTCTGATAACAACTCTTGTCTTAAAAAACTGGTAAGGTCCCTCCTGGGTCTGTTTGCCTTGGGGGAGGCGCGGGGATGTGGGCAGGGTGGGAGGGGGTGCTTTTCCCGGGTCATCCGCTGGGCATTGCAGGAGAAAATGTTTTGGTTTTTTTTTTATACTGAGACCTCCAAGGTTGAAGCACCTGGGTTCATCTGTGCCCCTGCGGTTCCCCTGCTCTCACCGCGTGGAGGGTGGCTTTGGGGACCAGCACGTGGCCAGGGTCGGGTGGCCGAGTCCCACGTGGGACACGTGCTCGTCGCTGCTCCAGGATTGCCTGGCTGCAACGTGATGCCACCCGGTGAGGTCCAAGCCGCGCGTTCGGCCGCCGCGCGTGTCCCCGCAAGGGTGCCAGGACCTGCCCCGCACTGGGCGCATCCCCGCTGCCGCCCGGCCTAAGCAGCTTTGCTGCTGCGCCGTAAGCCTGGCTCAGCAAGCAACAATTGCACTTTCCGACCTTCCCTACGCCTCCGGGGACTGAAGGGCACCCCCTGAGCCCCCACCTCCTGGGGTGCTCCTCCAGCTTCATTTGCTCCCGTTTAGTCTCTTGACACGGCTGGGCGTATGGCGAAATAGGTTAGCGTTCCGCTGCAGGCGCTCCTGGCTTTGCCTCTTTTCCCAGGGAAACTGGCCTACTTTGAGGTCAGCGCTGCTGGTGCAATGACGGGGCTGCAGCTCGGGGCCGGGGGCAGAGCAGCCGCCGTTCCCTCCTCCGGTGGTCTCCTCCAGCCCCTCCGCCCGCCCGGGCTCTGCGGGCGCTGCGGCAGGTCGATTCCTGCGCCCGGGAGGAAATTAGAAAACCGGGTTGATGAAGAAGGCTGCTCGCCCCCCGGGATCAGAGGAGAACCTGTTGGCAGGGCTACGGAGGCATCTTAACCTCGGCAGAGCTTTAGCGAGGCTGCAGCTGGCCGAAAGCGCCGGGTTACTCGCCCTGCAGACGAATTTGCTTTGCTGGGAGCGGGCCCGTGGGGAGGCAGCCGGTGATGCTCGGTCTCGTGTCTCAGGCAGGATTTACTTTGCTAAACTTCTGCCCTAGTCGTAGCAGTATTTCAATGAAAGAGCGTGGAAAATACTTTCTAAAACGCTTCTGGGATTTTTCTCTAATAGTGGTCATAAGCAGCACATATCATTGATCCGGCCGACCACAGCTTGGCAGAACAGCTCGAGTAACCTAATGCTGAAGCCAAAAAGGGGAAAAAACCAAATACAGTGATCGGTATAGAATAGAAATGGTTTACAGTAAGTGAAGTTGGGAAATCACCGGAGAATACCTGCAGGCAAGTGCAGTCAGACCTGTCCCAGGCAGAAAAGCAGCACCCCGCTGCGTTTGCTGAGCTCTAACACTTGCCAAACTGCTTTGGTTCTTCACGCTGCGTGTTGGGCCGCCTCTGGCCCAGCTTGTGCAGGCGGGGGCCACCACGCGCTGGCCGCGGGCTCCGTGGCAGAGCTGACCCGGTCCCACGCTTGGTGCCCGGCCCCCTCGGGCAGGACGGGGGAGCGACGGCTGCGCGCCGTGCAAGTGTCCTTCTTGTCGTTATTCCTTCTGCAAACGTGCCGTGGGGAGCTGAGGGTTGTTCTAGTGGCTGTCTCTCTCGGTTGCATCAGCCGGTGCAGAGCAGGCTGTGCCCCGCTGCTGGCAGATGCTGCCGCTCCCCGGGAGCCTGGTGCTCCTGGCCCCGCAGATCTCCCTCGGCAGCGCAGGCAGCACCAGCATCCCCCGCTGCCCGCGGAGTTGCCGTCTTCCGAAACTCCAGTATTACGACAGGCACTTGTCAATCCTCTTGAAAAAAGTGACATCTTAATTAAATCAGTGTCTAGACCCTTAAATAGGAAGAGCTGATCCGGGGCAGGTTCCTGCTAGCTGGCGTTCTTGTTTCGCACGTACCGAACCAGAAGCCTGGCGCGGCCACGGGGTCCCGTTGGGGCCTCCGGAGCCGGTGCGGTCACCGGGGAGCAGGGCTGCACCGCCAGCCCTCCCTCGGCCGCGTCAGACCAGTTTCTGAGCCTATTGATGCCAGTAAGTGAAAACCTTTTGGTGCCTCCCAAACAGAAAGGGTTGAACCTCGTTGTTCTCACCGATGTCTTTTCACTTACAAACAGGCTTTCACTTCCTGCAGGTATAAACGTGTGACTTGCTAAATTATTCCCCTGGTGGTAAAAAACTTGTATCTAAAATGTAAATTTGGTCCTTAAAAAAAAAAAAGGCAAGCCAAACGCCTGCTCGCTTGTGGCTGAGCTTTCCAAAGTGCCCGAACTCTAATCTAATACCGAGCGATGTGTAACGGATGGCTGATAACGCGCGTTCCCCTGCCGAGCGTCATCTCCCTTCTTCTCTCCGCCGCCCCAGCTGCGCGCAGAGCGGGCGCCCGCGGCGCAACAGCCACCAGCGCAAGCTGGACCAGCAGGAGGAGAGCTGCCAGAACCTGACCGACTTCGCCCCCGCCCGCGTGCCCAGCGCCCTCGACATCTTCACCGCCTACAACGAGACGCTGCAGTGCTCCCACGAGTGCGTCCGGACCCCCGTGCCCGTCTACGCGGAGGAGGCGTTGCACTCGCCCGGGGATTATAAAACAACCTTCAATGGAAACAGGTGAGGCGGCCAGGGCGGGTTCGCTGCGGGCTGGGGAGCGCTGGCCCGCTCCGGGGGTCCGCTCCCCCTCTCTTCCCCGGGGAGATGCCCTGGGAGCACGTGGCGGAGCTGCCTTCCTCCGGCTCCCCAGGCGCTGCCGCGCTCGCCCGCCCCGCAGCTCGGCGCGGGCACGGCCGCTGGTGAGGGCGGGCAGTCGGCTCTGCCAGCCCTGGCAGCCTTCGGCACCGCACGTTTTTCAGGTCCCGGCTGCTGCCGCCAGCACGTAAATGCTGCTGGATGCATCTTCCAGCGTTCGTGCTGTCTCCTAAGTGGCATCGAAAGAGCTGCTGGATTGCGAACGAGCAGGGTGATTAATGGAGGAGCGGGCAGCAAGAGCCAAATGAACCATTTGTCTGGCGTGAAATAATGACGCGTTAACAAGAGGTTCATGGCAGCTGGCGGCGTGGTGTAAAAGATGCGAGCCCTTGCTCCGCGTGGCCCTCGCCTGCGGGGGAGGGAGGTGGAGGGGGGCCGGGTGAGTGACCGCCCCGCGCCCTGGGCTGGCTCCCGGAGCCCTCTCGGTGGGCGCCGGTGCAGAGCTTCACCGCGCAGTAAATGCATGTTCCCCATCAAACCTAGAGGGAGAATCAGGAGGAGAGTTTTGAGGGAGAACATGGAGTAACTAGCACTGCACGCAGCCTGGCTGGAGCGTGGCACGCGTGCCACCCGCAGCTGATGTCCAGAGGGACATGGAAGCCGACAGCTTAATAGACATCTTCTTAACCATCATCTTCTGCGTGCGCATGGGGTTTTGCTGGTTCACGTTTTTCAGGGTTTCCTCAGATCCTGGAAGGCAGAGAGTTGGATTTTCAAACCATTTCGTTGAACGTACGCGTGCGTTGCTTTTGATGTGAACCCCAGCCGAGCGCTGCAGGGGTGCAGGGGGGCCCTTGTTCTGGCTGGAAGGGGTTCGTCGCTTTTCTGCCATCAGGTGATGCTTTCTGGGACCTGTTGGCCTCGGTGCTTTTCTGGGCAGCCGGGCGGACCCCGCGCGGGCGATGGGCCCGGCAGACCCGTGCGGGACCCGCGGCGCGGGGCAGCGCTGCTGTTGGGCGGCTGGGGCATGGCGAGACGGGGAGGTGGTGGATGCCACCGGGAGATGCCCTGCTGCCTTTTGGGGTCAGATATCCCCCGAGCAATGGGCTGCACAGGGCTAAAAACATTCGATAGCAGCCCATCTCTTTCTTCTTTTTTCTCTGCTTTGCACCACCCTGGTTTCCAAGGCCAATAAGCCCATTCAAAGCATTACTTTAGAGATTTTTTTTTTTCCCCTCTAAAAAAGCTGATTTTTGCAGCAGGCCACCTCAGCTTGCTCCTTGTGTGTAACATGCCAGCACGTGCAAGCCCCTTTTTCTGCTCGCTGCAGACCCTCTTCTTCTGACCGGCATCTTATTCCCGTGGCCTTTGTGTCTGAGAAATGGTTTGAAATCTCCTGCTGACTGGCCGAAGCCTGTTTGACTTCTGGGGGCAGGGCAGACGCCATCGGGCTGTTTCCTGGTACGTACCGCGCTCCCCCGCGTCCATCCCGTGCCCACCGCCCTGTGCCCATCATCCCTGCCCGCGAGCAGCCGCTCTCTTCCCCGCTGGTGCCATCCTCCCGCTCGCGCTTCTTTTGGGACGTCGGACCCGAGCAGGGTGGCTCGCCCGGCCAGGGTGGCCGGACACATCTGCTGCCGTGGGTGGGACGTTGGGTACCAAAATGGCTTTTCCGCGGAGGTGAATTACAGACAGGCATGAGCTAAACGTCAGGGACTGGGATGGATGTGGACTTGAGAGCAAAGGGTCCCTGGGGCAGCCTTGAACTTCAGCCTGATCTTGTGGTTCCAGCCCACCTCTAAAACCTCAACAAGCGATAGCAATTTCCGTGCCGTGAAATGGCCTGATCTGTAATTAACCTCTTGTTGCATGATGGACAGCCCATCTCGTTCAGGGGTCGTGCATCTGACATGCATGCTCCATCGGTACCCGAAAGCTCATTTGGTGATGTTTGCTGTCATCAACACTTCCATGCTCCTGCTGCGAGAGTGCCGGGGTCCTCCTCCGCCTCCTCCGCCGCCGCCTCCTCCTCCTCCTCCTCCTCCTCCTCCTCCTCCTCCTCCTCCTCCTCCTATGCCCCCCGTTGCTCTGCGGGAAGCCGAGCCTGCAAGCCCATGTCTGCGGTCCCCGGCAGCAGGGTTCACACCTCAGATACTGCTGCAACCAAAGGAGTACAACGATGTTGTGCTGGTTTCAACAGTACCTTGTTGGGGGATTATTTTCCTTTTTGAGTTGGCTTGAGCCGTTTTCACCTCCTTGCATTGCTTGTGAAGGTGGCACGGCCGATAGCGGTGGCAGGAAAAGCAATTAGGGTTCACGGTGTGCCAGCTCACGGTGGGGCAGCGGTCCCCGTTCGAGCCATGTGCTCAGGTGAATTAATTGCTCTGTCCCAAGTCCCTGCTGTAATGAATCATACATTCACTGTAAATGAAATTTCCAGCCTTCCCTGACTGCAGCTTACTCGGAATAGCCTGTTTAACATTATGCTCAGCTATTGAACACAGAAATATAATTAGATTAGAATGGAAGGGAATAAGAAGTTAATGGTCTCGGCCGTGCTCGGGGCTGGGTCGGGGCCGGACGGGTAGGGGGGCAGAGCGAGGGGGCCGCGACTGCCCACCGGCCTCTGGCCCGCGGGGTCTCTCCGGCACGACCCGCTGCTCCGCCGGGGCGGCTCTGCCCCGAGAGCCTCTGCTGCTGGAGGGGCTTTACTATTAAATTTAAAAGGCTCTCACTCCCCATCTATTAGTGTTCTCTATTATTTCCCTGACTCGTCTGTTGTGGCCGCTCTCTCGGGGGGACGAGGAGCGAAGGCGCCCGGAGGGTGGGTGTCGGTGAGCAGGGGCAGCTGGGGGCAAGCAGGGAGGTTCTGCAGGGTCTTCCCCAGCAGCACGCGCGGACGCCAGCTTCAGAAAGCAAACAGCAATGATCCACTGTACCTTTTCCACCGTCAGCTTTGTAGTTTGTAATGTCTGACCGTTGGCTTAAAATGATTTTTAAAAAAAACCAACACAAAACCCCAAGCCAGTCGTACTTGGATGCCATCAGCAGCTCTCGTGCCTGAAGTAGGGGGAAGGAGAATGAGCAGCTCTGGGCTGCTGCCCACTCTGGGAAGCCTGTGCAATTCCCACCGCTCCTGCCCAAGGTCCAGTGAAACTCTGTGCCAAAGGCTGTGCCCTGGTCATCTCCATAGATTTCTTTAAATAGTCCAAAGCTGGTCCATTATGCCTTATTAAGTCCTTGAAATTCTCATTGACCCGTTTTCATGGAATCCATAACACGCATATTGACGTGCTCTGGAAAAATCTATCCGAGTCGTACCTGGAGCATTAGCTCTGTAATAGTGTTTCAATTATTTATACAGTTCTGGAAGCTGATGTTTGGTTTCATAAATGTTAACAAAATTACATTAATCCAAAAACTGTTCTCCGCACATGTGTATTTGCACCAGGGTATTTTTGAAATACGCATGCGTAAGCGGTACGTCATGGTGAAAACCAGGTGATTGCCATAGATGCCTTCTGTACGTGGGGAGTAACGTAGAGAATGTCACCAGGGCACAGGAGAAAGTGCCCTTGTCCCAGAATGGGGTCAACCCAAATCCTTTAGAAGCTCAGAAAAGGTCGCTTAATATTTTTTCCACGCCGTACTATTTCCCATGCGCATTTGCCCAGGTGTTCTGCCAGGGCATGGTTAGAGTGAGCCGCTGCGTGTCCTGGCGCGGGCTGTGCTCTGCGCAGCGGTGCTGCAGGGCTGTCCCTGCCGCCGGCTTCGCCCCGCAGCCCGTGGGGGTCAGCGCGGGCTGCCTGCAGCTTCCCAGAAGCCTGCGGCTGGGAGATGCATTGCAGCCCCATGCAAACAGCATTTTGCACGAATGCCTATGTGCCAGTTGGGCCATCCCACAGATAAAATGAATACTTCAAGTTTCACGTGTCGCTGTGTACGGTAGAACCTTCCAAGAGCAGATGGCGTTGAGAAGAGGTCCCTGGTAGACTGTCCCCTGTCGTCGTGGTGGCCTTGGACTGTCAGCGGACAGATGCTGCGACGCGCAGGAGGAGCGGTGGGACGGAGGATGCCTTTCCAGCTCTGGTTTCTAGAGGAGAGGCTGCTGGAAAAGGAGATGCAGCTGCTTCGGGCTGCACCGCTTGTGGAGGGATGGCCGTGTTCCTGGCTGGCTTTTACAGTAGCAGCAACGAAGCCTGAAGGTGACGGTTGATGTTGACCCGCTGCATCTGGGCAGAGGTGGAAGGATGCTCTGGAGCACGCGGAGCTTCCTGGCTGGAGGGGTAACACGCAGCTTTCTCTTCCCGGGTGTGCAGGGGACAGCACGAGGGGGGCGAGCGGAGAGTGGGGGGCTCTCCCTGCTCTGCAGGCGCACGGCCACGCACCAAGAGGGGTCAGACGCTGCACCGGGCTCCGCACCAGAAACCTCTCTCCTTGGAAAGGCTCAAAGCACTTCACAAGTTTTAGTTGATGGCACTTCACAGCTCTTAGCTGCCTAATAAGCAAATTAGTACTAACAGGCGTGTAGAGTCAGCGCTGGAGGCACAAGGTGGACGATGCGGCCAGGGACGGGGATGGCGGGGCAGAGGGGGCCTGCGGACGTTTCAACTAGATGAGCGGCGGCACGCCGGTTGGAATTTAACGTGGACTTCACATATTACAGTCCGTCAGCGCCGTGCGGGTACCGAACGGCGTGCTGCCTAAATGGCAGCCTGGCGTTCGACGACGCTGCCGGCAGCGTAAGGCTGGGCTGCGCGGCCGCGGGGAGCAGATGTGAGGGACAGCGCTGCGGAGCGCTCTCCAGCCCGGGGGGCTGCGGGCAGCGCCGAGGTTGTGTCAGGAAACCTGCTGAAGCTCAGCTAGTCGCACGCAGGCAGATGTTGAAGTTCTTTCCCGGGGTCAGATTCACCCCGTGCCGACAGGAGCGACGGGAGGGTCCGGTGCCGCCGGCGCGGTCCCCGCGGGGGCTGCGGGGGGCGGCGCGGCGGGGCCGTTCTCCTGCCGACGCAGGACCTGCGGGCAGCCCCCGTGCAGGTGCAGCAGCCGCGGCGCGGCCCCGGGCTGGCGTAGGTGAAGAGTAAAGCGGTCGATTAACGCAGCTGTGCCAGGCAACTCGCTGGAGAATTATCTGCACGGAGGTATAAGAAGCAAAACTATCTGTGCCCCGATCACGGCAGACGACAGAGGAGACGCAGCGCCCAGGCAGGGGCAGGAGCAGCCGCTGTTTTGCAAATGAAAAGGTGAAGCTTGCTGCAGGCTGGAGTGGCTTTGGCCAGGCACCACAGCAAACTGGCTGGTTTGGTTTGATTTCATACTGGCTTTGGGGCTTTCTGAAATGAAGTTTGAGATTTCACATTATTCTTGTCCTTAATCCCGCTCTCTTTGACTGAAAAACCCCATGGAATGAGATTATACAAAAATCTGTAAGGTTGATCAAGCGCTGACCTACTTTGCACAAAGAGGCTATTTGGAATACAATATAAATTTTACATCCTGCAATGCATGCGTTGCATTAAGTAGTATTCATCCAGAACTGTGTAAATGTTCAGCATCGCTGTCAGGGAAGTGGCGATTTGAGACCTGAAAATTGTACTGGTACAGTAACATTGATCTGACCCTAGCTTTTGCACAAAGCAGTTAAAATTTACAGTATTGTATGGTAATTCCATGCTTTGAAACAGCGAGCAGCTGCTGTGATGGCCCCGTTCTGCCTAACAGCAGCAAATGGTTTGTATTAACAGATAATGAGTCATCATAAAAAATCCAGGCTTGTCTTCGGAGGAAAAACAGCAGTCCCAACACAGCCTCGGTGCAGGAGATTAAGGACTCTGTAAAATCTGTCTTGCTAATTAAGACTTCAGTGTTGTTCTTGGAGATGGTATATATTGGGCATCTTGCTTAAAAATAATGCTGAAGAAAGAACCCTTGAACATAAAGCGTATTGCATTTCTAAATGCTGATAACCAGCTAGTCAGAGGTCATAGCGTAGATGAGGGCACATATGTTATGAGCACACTATAGGCAGCACTTCTGCATACGCTGTATATATATCTGCTGTATAGAAAGCCCGCACGTGGGTAGCTGTCTCAGGCACGCTTAGCTGTATTACAGCGTGTTTCGCTATATGTAAAGTCACATAGACGTAAAGCAAGTGGCCGCATGCTAATGATGGGGAGTAATTGCCTTTGCATAAAGGTTTAAAGATTATGCAGGGAGAGATATTTCAGAAGATGGCAAATAAATAGCTTAAGAAGAACTTCAATAGGATCTCTGGTTTTGATGCTTAACCAATTCTCTATTGATTTCTTTAGGGCATTTAACTTTAGAAAATCTTGTTAGTACTCATCATCGTCTCCTCATCTGCCAGAGCACTCGCTGCTCTTAGCCCAAGTATGAAAAGCTCCAGAAGGCGAGGATGCTCAGAAATAAATCACGCTTTGCAAAACGCCCTGAGAAGATAAAAGCGTGCAGTACGGCACACCGAAGCCCCTTGCTCACTCCCACTGCTCCCCAAAAGCACCCCCGTCCCGGCGCGTGCGTCCCCATTCGGAAGGCTGCCCCGCGAAGCACGGCTGAAAACGCGCTGGGCAAGGCTGGGGCTTCCCCGGGGAGGCAGGAGTCGTGGTCCCAGTCCCAAATGCAGACTGGCACCCGGGGAGGGGGAGGGCACTGCCGTCCGCGTGCTCCGTGCCCCGCTCCCCTGGGATGCTCGCCCGCTGCGTCGGCGCTTGCTGCCCCGAGCCCTGCTGTGCTGCTGCGGGAGGGAGGGGGAAGCCCCCGGGCTCCCGGGGGCATCAGCGGCGCGATGCGCGTCGTGACGCGTTTCCCTGTCGTGATTTAATCTTTGTTTTTCTTCTCGTCCTTAACAGGATTCCATTGGTGAACCTGTAAAAAATATTAAAAAATAATGGGTTACCTGTACCTACCATTTCTGTTTACCAGTAGGAGACTCACAGAGCAGCGTTCTATGGGCCAAATATATTTTTATAAAAATGAACACGCCTATAGGTAACTGCGTTTTTCAAGGAGTGCGTTTTTTGGAGAAGAGAAAGAAAAATGCGTGAGCAAAGAATCCCATGGAGGAAGAGGAACCGGCGAGGGACTGAGAGGGAAGGACTGAGCGCCTGGAGCCTGGACGTGGACTGTGACTCTGAACCTGTGCCAATAATACCATTATGTGCCATGTACCGATGCAAAGACTTCGCGAGAAGCCGAAGCTAAGTCGATAACGCCGAGGAACGTTGTGGAGGACGAGTGGGGTGTCTCTTCTGGTGGGGTCATTCATTCCGGTCCATACGCATACATACATATGATAGATGTAGAGAGAAAATATATATATATATACACACACAAACACTTTTTGTACTGTAGCAATTTTTGAAGATCTTAAATACTCATTTTTAAAGAAGATGTCATGGGCTAAAAGTCTCATTTCTTTAACATGTATAATGCAAACTAGGTGAACTGATGTTTTCTACTTTGGCAGCTTGCCTTTCAAACCTATATGTGTATATATAGGTAGACATATATACATATATATACGTGTGTGTGTGTATGTATAAACATATATATGTATGTATACATATATATATATATATAGTTTTGGTTCTTTTTGGAAATGTGTTTCCAGCGGTGGCAATGTGACTGGGCGGCAGCAGCGGGCGGTGGGGGCCGGCGTTGGTGCGCGCCGTGCTGCCGGCGCGGTGGGCTGCCGGCGGGGAGCGGCGGAGACGCTTCCCGAAAAACAGGAGCGTGGCTGCGCTGCCCCGTGGTTCCTGCCGCGCTGGAAGGGATGGGGAGCGCTCCGGAGGCTCTGGAACCAAGGCAGGGTGGAAACGGGCTGGGATTGCAGCTGGAAGGAGGCGTCTGGGCCAGATGCACGAAGCGCGTTCCTGCTGCAGGAGGTCGGAGGAGGCGAGAGGCCGCGGCGAGAGGACGGGCAGCAGAGGAGCTCCGCCGTGCCGCGGCACTCGCGGGCGCTCGGCCGTTGCCAGCCCCCTTTCCCCGACGCGGGGCAGATCCTGCTCCTGCTCCCCACAGACCCCGGGTCTGAGGCGGTGCTCGTGCACCGTTGTGTTCCCAAGAGCAGGGCAGCGCATCGCGGAGCGGGGAGCGGGCAGCAGGCAGGTCCCAGCGCCTGGCAGCTTGTGGCAGCTCGAGGTGGTGGTGAGGGGCACGTCCAGGCTCTTGTAGCCCCTCGCAGCAGCTCGAGGTGGTGGTGAGGGGCACGTCCAGGCTCTTGTAGCCCCTCGCAGCAGCTCGAGGTGGGGGTGAGGGGCATGTCCAGGCCCTTGTAGCCCGATGCATCATCAAGGTAGATGGGAAGAAGCCGGAAAGCCTGTGTCTGCCCTTTGTTTCGCAGAGCTGTGGTCCCCGCTGTTTTGGGTGTGACGCCTGGCCGGGGATGGGTTTTAGGCGTGACTTACAAAGGATGGGCCTCTCTTGGCACAAGAGACAAATTTCGGGAGTGGGATGGGGGAGTTCTTTTGGGAAATGGCTTCTAAATTGACCGCGACGCCAGAGCTTGCTCACCCCGTTGTGAGAAACAAGAAAGGGACAAGCCAATTGCCTCCCGACCCAGCCCAAGGCCAGGGAGCCCCGGGGAGCCCCTTCCTTCGCTCTCATGGTCTTGGCTGGGTCTGCCAAGGCAGGAGAAGACGCAGCCCGCTGTCCACACTCACAGGGATCATTTAATAGCATTAAGAAGGGAATTTTGCCCAACGGTTTGCCAGGGAAGTACGGGTTCCGCTGGCTCCGGTTTGGTGCGTTGCTCTAGAAACGTGTCCCATCGCCCGTGCCGCTCCTGCTGGGGTGGCTGGTTTTGGTGGGTGCTGAGGAGCACGCCAGCCTACCCGCAAGCCCCCCGTCCAAGTCTTTCCACGGAGTCGGGTGCTGCCATCGGTGCGGCAGTCCGCGCCGCGCCGTGCCGTGCCCCGTGGAACCAGCGCGGATGGGAGAGCCAGGTGGGAGGGGGGATGGCGGCAGCGGGCTGGGGTCTCCCAACCTCCCCAGTGTCTCACCATGGTTTGCTTCTGCTCTTTAACGCACACCCTGCTCCAGGCCCAGGCTTGCCCCCGGAGATCGTGCCAAGGCACGAGGTGGGTCTCGCTTGGGTTGCTTCGACGTTACACAGGTGGGAACGACAGCAGCGCTCAGACCAAAGTCCTCCAGTTCTTTTTGTAAACTGCCCTTCGTAAATATTAGTGATTTTTTAGAATTGTCCAGATACATGTTTCTACTTATCCACTGATCATGCAGCTCCATTTCTTTATTATAATGAGCGTGCAGTTAAAAAAAAAAAAAAAGTGGACACTTCTGGTAGTGCGCATAGCCACGTGTGCAGCCTCCTGTTTCCGTACCCTTTTCTGTCCTTTCCTGATGGAATTGCAGAGTCTGGTTTATTTTTCCCAAATTTTTGAAAGCTGCCCCAGGAAGAATTCTTCCTTGCCAGACCTGACGATCACCTGCGGACTCGGAGCGAACGTCTCCGAGTGTGGGGTGTCTGCTGGGCAGCGCTCGTGTCCAGGGCGTCGGGTGGGTGGGATGCCTCCAGCGGGGGGGGGGCGTCTCGCTGGAGGAGTGACCCCCCGAAGCTTTGGGCTTCCCTGGGAAACGCGGGGGGTGTTTGCCCTCGGGGTGTCCCAGGGGTCTGCCCCGAAACGGGGAGGCACAGCGGTGCTGGGGTGCTGGCAGCCTGACGTGCGCGCTGCGGGGGCTGCAGCGGGGTGCAGGTAAAAGCACCGCGAGTTCCCTTCTCTGGATTAGAAATGCCCGCGCTCAGCGGGTGCACAGGGCAGCGCCCGGGTGCTGCCCCCCCCCGGGGCTCTGCTAGAGCAGGCAAAACCCCTGCAAGGAGCACGGATTCTCCAGGGCGATCCGTCATCTCGCTATACCGGGGCTTTTGTGTTTTACTGATGTAAATGGCGCAGCCCCTGCAAATTACCCTTGCTGGCCCAGTATTTGACTTCTCCTCCTTTGTTTGACTTCGCTGGCATCAATCCACTCCAGCTCGGGAGCCGCCTCTGTGGTGCTTCACCATTGATCCTCCTATTTATTTGTACGAGCTGGCTGCACCCAGTAGTTCTTGTGGGTATTCCAGTGTAATCTCAATAGCAATTGGCATCACAAAATATATCTCAACTCCCTCGTTCCCAAGCGTTTGAAGCATCGTTCTGTATTTCTGCGTGTATGGAACCCGCTGCCTGAGGGGAGTTGTCCGGCAGAGCTGGGGGCTGGCAGGGCGCGGGCAGCGCCGGTGCCGGGGATGGAGATGGGGAGGCGCCTGCCCCGAGCCCGGCTCCCGGGAGATTCCCCGCGGAGCTGGGGGCAAGGAGAGGGAAGCGTGTGTGTGTGTCTGCGTGTGTGTCAGGGAGAGAGAACGAAGGCAAATAACTTTGACCCCAGACGACGGGAGCAGGTTTCTGACGGCAGCCCTTGCCTGAGCTTTCCACATAGTCTGCAGAAGGACACGTCCTGGTCGCCGAGAGGTGGGCGGCGAACCAGGGAACAAAAGTAGATGCACAATCTTCCCTTATTTATAAGGACCAACAGCACTTGCACTTTATCAGAGAAACCCTCCCGTCCCTATGCACGCCAAGCACACCGATAACTGCCAGGAGGAAGGAAGGAGGGAAGGGCCGGAGCTGCAAATGCGGTGATTTACGAGGCAGGATCCTAGCATCCCAGTGTCTTTCGCAGTAAAGAGGAATGAACCGTGGCTATTTCATTCCCCACCATTGATGAAAGCCAAAAAAAAAGAAGTGAAAACACGAAGTTGTATTTAAGCGGAATAGAGAGATGGGGCAGATCTTTTACACCAGGGAAAAAGCAGGCAAACGTGGCGTTTGCGGCCACGTTCCCTCGTGAGCCTTGCCACGTTACGGCCACGTCGTCTCGCCCCGAGGTCGTTCGGCTGCCGCAGCCACAGGCGATGGCCCCAGCTGGGCTCCTGCCGCCGCTGCCCGTCGCCCGACACAAGGCTTCGTCCTGACTGGCGGGAGTTGGGCCCGGTCTCATCGGCCTGGGCCAGCCCAAAGCTTATTCAGCAATAACGGGGGAGGTTTTGCAAACGCTCGTGCCACCAGGTACTTCGAATCGGCTGGAGCCGCTCGCCCGAGCGGCGGGGTCTTGCCTCTGTGTGGGCACAGAAAGCGCGTTTGGAGAAAGGGATTTCTCTGTTGCCCCTCAGAAAGCCCATTCTCCACCCCGATAGCGTTGTGCAGGTAGCGGGAAATGTTCCACCGTGAAATACAGCCCCGCGCGCTGGACGGCATCGTTTGCGTTGCGATGGATTGAGCAGCGAGGTGGTGAATGTGGCTTGTGAACGTCCCCGCTGTGCCCGGGGCAGCCACCTCGCTGCGGTGCCGTGCTGGGGAGCCGCGGGCGCGCGGTGGGACTCGAAGGATGTACGGTAAATCCAGGGGCCGGCCCGCAGCACGGGCACGGCATCAGGCACCTGCCACCGCCCAGCAAAACTGTGTTTCCAGTGTGCCCTTTCCTTGGAAAAACAGAGCTTTTTACCGTGTTTTGTTTCATTGTGGATCTGGCAGCTTGGGAAGAAAAAATGTTTTGCCCCTTGCTTTGCCGTAGACTTCCAGCTAGCTGCTTCTTGTTTCTTTTCGGTTCATTTTATGGATTTCTTAGCCCCCTAGTAGTTACTAAGAAACGTGTCACAGCTGCCAAACCCCCCAGACGTGTAGTGGTGTGTCTGTGCGGTGCCTGGGGCTCTGTCTTAGAGAGGGGATGGCTTGGGACGAGCCCTGCTCACCAGCAGCCTCTGCGGGGAGCCGGCAAAGCGGGACGGCGGCTGGGCTCGCTCGGGCAGGGCAGAGGCTGGCTCTGCCCCGGGCTCTGCAGCAAGCCCAGCCCTGCCCGGGCTGCGCCGGACCCCCGTCCCCCGGAGCTCCTGGCAAAGGCCGAGCAGGAGCTGCAGGACGTGCTGCCTCCTGCCGAGCTGGGGAGCGGGCGAGGGCTGCGGCCGCGCCGGTGGGCTCTTTCCTGCGCCAGACGAAGCTGCTGGGGGTGCTGGTGCGAGCCGCCGTGTTGCGGCACCTGCGGGTGCAGCGGGGTTGGTGCTCGAGCCCCTGACTCCCGCAGACCGGGGTGTCCCAGGGCAGCGGCTGCCGCGGCGTCCCCGGGCGCGGGGCGCAGCGGGTCCCGGGCGCCTGCCCGGCTCGCCGAGTCCGAGCGTTCACCTTCATCTGTCTTCCCGGCGGGGGACACGGGCAGCCCGGCGCGGCGGCGGTGGAGGGGCCCCGTGGGGCTCCGCAGCCTCCGCGCCGCGGTGGGAGGTGGGAGCAGCGGGAGCAAAACCCGCGCGGGAGGATTCCGGGTCACCTCTTCTCCATTGGCAGCTCGTCGCGAAGGAAGGTAGTTCAGCTCAAATGGTAGTTCAATAGTAGATATTCTACACATATTATATATTTTGTAAAAAAAACTTAAAATAAAATAGAACAAAAATATATATATACTATCTCAGCCCACCCATTTCAGGATGAATGTGGTTGGAATTTTCATTCAACCAGGTATAAAATCTGTAAGCGATTTTTTCAAAACCAGCAAGAAATCCCTCACCATTTCAGAAGTCCGTGGGTTTGGTCTCCAGATCTCATGTAACGCTTCTCACACATTTTTAAGAATTATTCTCAGCGTTTGTAGGTACATTTTTAATAGTGTCACAAGTGGAGATAATATTTACTTTGAGAAAAAGTATATGTTGCACAAAAATGTACACTAAGGGCACAGATTTCTGACCCAGATTCTTCTATTTTAGGTTCCGAGGGGTTTATTTTTTTGTTTGATAGGACATGTACAGTGAAGTTTACACTTTATTTTTATTTTGCCAAAAACCGTTTTCTAACATGAGACAGCTTTTACTTTGTAACCGGTTTTACGTCACTGAGTACTTCTTTATTTTCCTGGGAAAATCCCACACCGCGAGACACGGGGCACGTGTGCGATGCTCTTGCACGCGCCGTTCGCACGTGCCGCCCTGGCAGCGGCCGGCCCAGCGCTGCAGGCTGTCGCCGGTGGAAGCGGCCGTCGCCTTTTGGCATCGCGGCTGCCCGCGGCGCGAGCCGGGGCGATGGTGGGGTGCCGGGGAGCCGGCTGCCCGCGGGGCCGCGCCGGCGAGAGTTGTTTTCTTCCCGAGTGGTTTTTAATTCGTCTCTGTACTTCGAAGCTGTGTATTTGGAAGCACTGTAAATGCCACCCTATACCGATTTCCCTGTGTATATTTAGTACTCTGATGTTGCTATTAAAACTGATATGAGAACCGCGCAGCCGGGTGGTGACTGGGTTCCTCCGTGCGGCAGCCGCGGTCCCTGGGGAGGGGACGGGGTCGTTTCGGGGGCCGGGGGCCGAGCCCTCGGCAGAAGGAGCCCAGGGGCTTCCCTGGAGAAATCTCCCCGTCTCCCCAGCTGCGCATCCCGCGGGCGAGCGGCCGAGAAGTGGCCCTGCCTTCGTCCTGGGACAAGGGTCTCGCGCGTCCCCGCGGGGTCCCCCCGCGGCACCACCCGCCCGCAGACCCTGCGGCAGCGGCAGGAGCAGCCGGGTCCCAGGCTCGCCCGGTGTCCCCGGGGCTCGGGGGGACACGGGCGTGTGCGTTGGGACGAAGTGCTTGGCAGAGGGAAGCCCTTTATTAGGACAGTTAGGGAGCTAATTAAACGTCACTAATGATGTTTTAAATAAACAGCTCTGCAGTAAGGTAAGCAGGCGTTATCTAGGCTTAACCCAGATACATGTTTTACGTAAAGATACATTTTGCTGTGAGCGGATGTGTATTAAAATGCTATTTCTTCTGTGCAAATCTGGGTTGAAATGGGAGATGATGGTTCACACCCGGGCTGTCGTGCTCCCTCGTCCCTGCTGTCGCACAGCCACGCTCTGCTCGCCGGACGGACGGACGGACGGGGGGGCCCGGGCACCGCGCCGGGGGGGCTCTTGCAGAGCCGGCCGGGCAGCGGGGACGGCTTCCCGCGCCCTCCGGCGCTCCCCGGCCCCAGGGCTCCGAGGCACGGCGTGGCTGCCGTCCTTCGGAACGCCGTCTGACCTAGAAAGGGGAAAAAAGCCTTTTTCAGCGCCTGTGTCGGCTGTGACGAGGGATGACCTGAGAAGACAGAGCTCGGCACAGCCGCCCGCTGCTTTCCTCTCCGGGCTGTGGCAGCAGCCTCCCCTCGCAGCTCTCCGCGTCAGGCCGGCCGCCCGACGGCACGTGGAAATGAGGACCAGAGATGCCGCCTGTCCCCAGCCCAGCCAAATCCTCCCCAAAAGCTCTCTTCTGCGGGAAAATATATAGGAAAATAGGGAGGGACAAAGTGAGATGCTCTTCATTTTAGGGCCAAATTGCCAGCTTAAATCACCATGACAATGTGTACAAGCTAACAGGGTGCGAGCGGCCCCGGAGCTGCATATATCAGCCGGAGAGCTCTGTTCATTTCCAGATACAAGTGGGATTTCAGGGCGTGAAATACAGTGCTGGGATCTCATTCCTTTCCCTGCTATTCATCACAGCCAGAAACGTACTCGCCAGCTTGAATTGCTGCAAGCGTCGCTGCTGGGAGCACAGGGGAGAAATATTGTGCAGCGTGGGAGAGGGGACGCGGGGGACCAGGAGGAGCCGAAGGGCTCAGGCGGGTGGGTGCTGCTCGGATTTGTGTGCTTCGCTCGCACAGATTGCAACCTCTAACGGCCACGGGCAGCCGGTACAGCAGGAGCAGGCGGCAGCTCGTTGCTGCTCTGCTATTTGGGTGACTTCTCCTGCTTCGTGAACAACCGTTGCTGCGGGAGCTCCTGCCCAGCCCGGCGAGCTGAGCTTTCTGCATTGCAGCCAAAGGGAGGAACCAGCCAAAACCCCGTCCCCGCAGCCCTGCAGAGCCGGCATCCCTACGCCCCCGGCACGGAGCCAGGAGCATCCCCTCCTGCTGCTCGCCCCACCGTGCGCCCTGCGGGGAGGACCAGGGCACAGCCACCGTGCCCGGGTTAAAGGGAGCCTGGAGCAGTCCCCGGGGCCGGAGGGGCCTTGGCGGGGTCACCGTCCCCGTTCCAGCGCTGGAGGCAGCAGTCTCTGCATGCCTTCGGGGCTGCCTCAGCCCAGCAGCCGGGTGAGACTGAAAAATGAGGCTAGAAACAAAACACAAATGCACTGATGCTGCAGCACACAGTTCTGTTAAAAAGTAGGACTAAGCGTTATCCAAGTTTAATTATTATAATTATACCGGGGCGAAGTAATTGCTGGAGATATTTTAAGCATCAATCAACATGCTATTTTGAAAAACGAAGCCCTGATTTATCCGGGGCTAGGTAGTAACCATCAACATGCAACAATGCTGCCTGCGGAAGGAGGAGCCCACCAAGAAAGGTTTTTTTTAAGCGGGCTTATATATCTTCTTATTTGCAAATTAGGATTTTGGGGGCTGGGAAGAGAGACGAGAAGGGGGGAGGTGGAAAGGGGTCCCCTCGCCATGGGGAACCGGTCGTGCCAGCGTTCCCGTGTCCTGCAAGACGCATGCTAGGCGCCGGGCTCCCCGTGCCAGGCTGGGCTGCAGGAGGAGCATCGGCTTCGGGAAGAGGAGCCATGTGCGATGCGGTGACCCCACCTCGGCGGTGGCTTTGCGGGAGATTGGATGGGACTGGATGATTTAGTGATGCTGAAATCATTTAAGCTTGTTATTGTGGTTTCTATGGCTCTCTGGCTGGATGTAACAAATTGTCTGCATCATTTTCCAGATGGATCATTCTTAAATCATCCAGGACAGGCTTCAGGGCTCAGTACTGAGGCTGTAGAAGGCCCTTCAGTTCAATAACTGCTGGAAATGTGCTATATTGAGTGCTATTTCTTATTAAAAGTTTAAGTACCTCATCCGAGCTGATGGGTCTCACAGCCAAGATGTCCATGCTTCACACCCCTTCCAAATGCCATTAGTTGCCTCGGGGATGGGGACAGGGACGGGGCCGTGCGTGGGTGCCCGTGGCCGGAGGCAGGGTGGCTCTGCGGCAGGGTGGAGGGACACTGGCAGATGAGCTCGGCCGGTAGCTCATCCCAGCCCCCAGCCTCCCCCCTCCCTCGGCAGGTACCAGACCCCGGCGTGTGTCCGGCTCACGGCGGGTGGCGTGGCCCAAACGTGTCTGGGCTTTGGGCTGACAAAACCTTTTATTGCAATTGGAATTACTTGATTTATCAGAAAGTTCCATGGCAAAACGGGGGCGTTTATTACTACCATCATCAGTCGCTGAAGCAGACCATGGGTCACCCACCCTGGCCTTGCGCCGAGCCCCGGCAGCAGCCCTGCGGCAGGGCGTGCTGCCGAGGCGGCGGGGCTCGCATCAGGTTTGGCCGTGGATGTGCTCGCCCAATAAATGACGAGCGCTGAGAGAGCGTTTTTTTGCTGCCAGGCAATTTGTGCTAATAAGCAGTTTGAAGCAGTAAAGCCTCTCAGCAGAGAGATGAATTATGGCAGGAGGGCTTTGGAAAGGAAGAGCCCCAGGATGCTGCAGCGGAGGAGACCTGCACGAAAAGTGCCAGCGCAGCCCGCGGTGGGGTCGGTCCGTGGTGGGATAAGCCTGCAATGGAGTCAGCCCGTGGCTGGGGTCAGCCCGTGGTTGGGGTCAGCCCGTGGTTGGGATCAGCCCGTGGCTGGGGTCAGCCCGTGGTTGGGACCAGCCCATGGCTGGGGTCAGCCCGTGGCTGGGGTCAGCGCGTAGCTGGGACCAGCCCATGGTTGGGGTCAGCCCGTGGTTGGGGTCAGCCCGTGGTTGGGGTCAGCCCTCGGGTCTCCTCCGTCTGCCCAGCTGGGATGGGGAGCGCGGTGGCTGCCCTCGGTTTTTGCTGGGGACCCGCTCCCCGGCGGGACTCGTGTCTTCTCCGGAAGGCTCAGGAGGCGGGGGTGGATGCAATTCATAGGATTCAAATGCCAGGCTGGTGTTAGATCTAATCTCGGGTTTTATTGACGCTGATACGACCTGAGCCCCGAGACTGCGGGACCTGTTCAGCTCTGCCAGGAGTGACAGGTCTATATGTTTTTAATAAACTTACCAGAATGAAATCCTTGCTGTTGCTGTAGCTCTGTTCATCCTCCGAGCATGATATTAACGGAAAACTCACATTTATCTTACTTCCTTGTCAGGCCAAAACAGGGCCAGAGTTTCTCCGGGGTTATTATTATCTCTCCCTTGCAGATTTTCAAGCGTGAATCAGTGATGCGCCCGGAGCGGGGACGGGAGGCAGGGCTGGGGGCGGGCGCCCCGGGAGCCCGATCCTCGCCGCCGCCGCCACCGAGGGCCGGCGCGGGAGGTGCAGCCCAAAAGCCGCGCTGGGACCTCGGGGCTGCGGCGAGGCACCGTCCCCATGCAACGCCGTGACCCCGCGGCCGGCGGCGCGTCGGAGCACACAGCACGGGGCCCGATCCCGGTGCCCAGCGCCCGCCCGAGCAGGGTGTCACTCAGCAGCGATGCCAGGGGACGCGCGTCCGCCTCCGCGGGCGAGCGGTGTCCCCTCGGGTCCCGTCTTTACCGACCTGCCAAAGCGCTTCGACGTGGCTGACCGCGCTTCCCCTGCAACAACTGATTTCGGTCGGCTTAGATCAGGAAACTGGTGATTTCTTTGCCTGATATGTATTTTCTGTAGAAATACGTCACCCGGCTTCACTGGCCGGAGAGCATCGCCCGTTGTCTCCAAGGGGCAACACTAGCACCCGTGGCCCAAGAGTGGCCTCGGGGCTTTAGTTTCCCAGAAAAAGCCATAGTTAAGCAATGCGAATTCTCGTTGCTACCGAGTATTTCCCAGTTCTCTGCCGACCCGGAGGGCTGCTCTGTTCATGATGGTAACGGGGGGGACAACCCTCATCCCCTCTTTGCCTGAAAAGCGGGATCCACTCCGTGACAGCTCGACGCTTTCCTCCGCGTCTCCGCGCTCGGACCTCGCTGGCTCCGTGAGCGGGGCAGGTCTGGAGCGGCCCGAGCCCGGGCTGTGCCGCGGGGACACGGCCCCTTTGGTCTCACACGAGCCCCGTGCGGGGAGTCGGGGCGCAGCACCCCGGCCCGGGGCCGGCCGGGCAGCATCCTGATCGCCTGGTGGTTCGGGAGCCGGGCTGCCCTCCTCCCCCGGGTGCGCGTTTCCAATTACCAGCACATCTTTCTCTACTTCTCTGTGTTTAAAAGGCTGGCCAGCACTTTGCCCTCGGTCTATAAAAAGCACAGCTTGACATTTGTTTTTCCCTATCTATTTCTCATTCGTGTTTTCCTTCTCCTTGCTTCAGACTCCGTGCTGACATCCAGACCAACAGCTATACACACAGCAGTGGATCGCAGCCAGCTCCATTTATGAAATGGTTTTGTGAAGCCATGAGAAGAGCAATATCTGTGTAACAGTCCATAAACCTGTACATCGAAGCAATTAGCCATGATCACAGTCCCTGGTAAAGAAAAGCCCCACATTCACCAATTTGCTTTCAATCAGCCCAGAGAGCCGCTCAGCTGGGAACCGTCCCACAGCCGGTGACATCCACCGCCGCCGTTAATGCTTTGGGCTGGTGTGTTTGCACTGTTATTCTCCGGGGGTTTTGCAAGGCAGGAGCCCTCAAAATGTGGCCCTCCTGGGTAGAGAAATGGGGACGCGGGGGCTTTTCCACGGCTGCACATCGTACGTCGCAGGGGCAGGAGCTGGCGCGTGCGTGCTCAGAGGTGCTCCCTTATCCCACCAACGTCTTTGCAAGTCAGATGGAGCGTGTGGCTGAAAAACAACAGCCAGGGCTAATATGTAAAATGCAAATAAAACCTTTTCCCTCAGGGTTGGCAGGTTTTAGTGCTGTCTGGCTTCAAATAATTGACTCCCAAAGCCGCTGAGGCTGCCTCTCCTTGGGCAGCGCAGCGACTGCCCGTACTGAGCTATTTACCCCCCCAGCGTCTCCTCCACCTTAGGAGCGACTCAGTGGGGTACGGGGGAAGAAGCAGCCAAGAGCCCCCCAAAACCCTCTCCTGAGCCCATGTCTCTGCTCGGTGCCGGGAGCAGCCTGCGGGTCGCTTGTGCCAGGAGACTTGGAGCGGGGCGAGCGAGCGCTTTGGAGCAGAGCCTCTCCGGGGAGACGGCATGCGGGCAGGGACAAAGCCCGGTGACAGCTGAGTGACACCGAGCAGCGGCCGCCGGAGCCCAGGAGCATCCTTTCTCCGGGGGGCTGGGAAGAGACCGGACAGTGCAGCCTCTCCGGTGGCAGCCAGCCAAAAGCGCTCAGCACATTCAATGAGCAAAGAAAGTGGTGGGACAAAAAGCCCAAAAGATGCAGTGCTCGCTGGAGACCATCTGAGCGCGGTTTTATCACGCTGAATTGATTTGGAACGGTTTTCTGGCCAAGCACAGCCCTCAAGTCACGCTGGGGCTGTACAAGTGGAGTGTCAGCTTGAGCTAGGTTTGAGGACTGCGAAGAAAGAAAAGAAAAGGAAAAGTGAAGGGTCACAAGCTCCGTGAAATTCCTTCCCAGAGTCCAGCTGAGGCTCCCTGCGAGGGAGCTGAGCGGGGGGAAGCGCAGCATCCCCGGCAGCGGCGTGGCCGGCGCCACGATTCCCAGGGGAGCGAGGGAATAGGGGCTGTGTTTTCAAGGAGAAAAAGATGAGAAAAGGGAAAGGAGTAGGAGAAAGGAAGGAGGCGAGGCATCCGTAGGATGCAGCAGGAACGGTACCAAATGGGCACTTCTCAACTTAAGCAAAGTTTGGAAGAGCTATTAAAGCAGGAGATCAGTGAAGGGGGAAATTGAAATGTTAGGGGCTGGAACGGAAAATTAGGCACAGATAATGGCACAATAGCACTAGGCTTTAAAGCACCCTCCAATAACTTGTTGTGAAGAGCTGTAAAACGCTCCCATGTGAGATCATCTCTCTATCCAGGCGCCCGGCGAGCAAAATCTCCAAAGCGGCGGCATGACGGGCACGGCTGCCCTGGGGTCACGAGTTACTGCCGCCGCTCCCCGGCGTTACCGATGGGTGCTATAGATAGCAGGGTGAAATCCGGGGATGAAGAAGGGGCTAGAGATGCTCGGGCAAAGCAGCAGCGGTGAGACCTGAGGGAGCTGCTTTCTGCAGCCCTTTCCAGAAGAGCAGCAGGAGCTGGCTTGGCCGCCCGAGGCTCTCCGGCCTCTGCCCCTCTTGGCACGGCTCTGCAGGAGGAGACGGGGCCGGTGAGCACCTGCAGCCGGGCACCGCGCTCAGCACCGCCGGCAGCGCCGCGGCGGCAGCGGGGATTAGGGCTCTGCCTGGGGAGGCAAGAGGGTGCTTTGAAATCAGTTGGAGTCAAATGCCTTTCGACCTAAAGAGGATCCGTCTCCCACCAGCGCCTTCACCCGGCGGTGCAGCCGCCCCAGGCCAGGACGGCTCCAGCAGCAGCGGCCACGCACCGCGCACGGCCCGGGCTTAGCGAGCGCTGGAGGGCTCGGCGGGCGTCTGAAAGCTCGTCACTGCTTGGGGTGGGGGTACCCCGCGGTTACGTGAGCTCTGTGTCTGTACTCCCCGACCCAGCTGGAAAGTGTAGGTGGAGTAAGTCACTCCTGCTCCCTGACGGGGGCTCACACCTCTACCAGCACTCGCATCAAATGCAGGCGCACATGGAGTTAACACAGAAGCTGCTGCAGACCCTTTCCCCGCTCATGCGGGCTGTGGGGGGCGAAGGGAAGCTGTGACCACAACGCACGTAACGCACCGGAGGCTGCGCGTAGCCCCGGGAGCTGGACGGAGCCCCCCTGCGTGGTGGGGTGGAAACCGCAGCGGGGACGGACGGAGAGCCGGTCCATCACGCTTGCTAGCAAGAAGGGCTTTGCCATGGCTGCTAGGACTTGAAACACCATTCGGTCCACGAAGCAAGAAAATCCCTGCAAAGAAAACTGGCTGTAGCAGCCAAGCACAGCTACAGATGAGCCGCCTCTCGGCCAAAGCAGGGCTCTGGAAAGCAGTGGCTCTCGGCAGCCCAAGTCCGGGTGCTGCCTCGCAGGCGCCGGGGACCACCAGCACCCAGGACACAGTCATTTCAGAAAGAGAACCTCCCTGACAGCCCGTCGTGCGGCGCAGCCGGTCGCAGCGGGGCTGGGGAGGGCCGGTGCCCGCGGTCCCCGGGCTGGGCTGGGTGCTGAGTCAGCCCTTTCCCAGGTGGGCAGCAAGGCAGGCAGGCAGGCAGCAGGCAGCTGCCCGTGATTGGGCTGGGGGAGAGGGTATTTAACAGGCAGGTAAGGAGCCAGAGCTGTCTGTAGCTCAGCCCCTGCTTGTGCCTCCTGGGAGCAGCTTGTCCCTGGCAGGTACGTGGTGGTCGTGGGGAATTGCCCCTGTTTTCAAAGGCTGCCCTCGCTCGCTTCTCCTTCCAGCCTTCCAGCTCGCAGTGATAAGCCTGGTTTAGGGAGATGTGCTAATCTGGTAGTTGCTATGAGACTCACTTGATGTTTTTGATGCAGTGTGGAGGCAGGTGAGTCATTAAGAGGGATATCATGTTTTCTGGCACCGTTTGAGGAGCCACAGAAGCTTCCCGGCGGTCGGTGGGATGCAAACGCCGAGAGTCCCGGTTCCCCCTCTGCAGCAAGGGCACACGCTGCCCGGGGAAGACGGGAGCAGCGGCTTCTCCCTGTCGCAGTCTCTTTTCTTTGTGGCTTTGCAGACTGCCGATCTCCAGCAGCTGCTAGCTACATACAGGAGAATATTTCCCAGGGCTAATTCTGAGGAGGCGAGAGCTTAATGCCCGCTTCTCTCTAATTGCGGCTCGGTCTCCGCCAGCAGAGCCTGCGCTCCTGGGCTGCAGCCCGGCGGCTCCCACTCGCTGTCAGCGCTTGCGGCTCCTCTGCCCAAGAAGCGCAGACGGGAGCTGGCCGGGGGAGCCGCTGGCCCTCGGGCACGCCAGGGCGAGGGGCACCCGCGGCCCCCGGCAGCGGGACCTGGGGTGGGGGGTCCCTTCCTGGGTCCTGGGGGTCTTGGGCTGCGGCGCCTGCACCGTGTGCAGTGTCTTGCGTAACCGGCGGAAGGAACCTGCACAGCAGCAGTTTTTAATTATGTATTTGACTGTAATATTCTCTGTTTGAGTTCATGCAACGTTGGTTAGTTACCCCAGTTAATTAGAAATTTTACAGATGGATGGAAGGTTTTTAAACCACTGAAAAGAGCAGGGCATTCGAGGTGGCGACGGTCTCTCCCTGCGTTTGTTCTGGAGAAGCGAAGTGCTTCGGAGGAGCCGTGCCCGCAGCGGAGCCCCCACTCCCGCTGCCCCCCGGGTGGTTTTGCTGGCGGGGGCAGACCCGGCGTGCGGGTTCGGGGCTCCTCGGCCGGCGCCGGGGGAAGGAGGGATCAGTTCAGCGCAAGCTGCTGGCGCGGGCATCCCCTCGCGGGGATGTTAAATGAAGCATAATCTAGTGGTAATTGGCAGCCACGTTAAATGTGATCGATGGGCCCCCGAGGTGGGGACGGGGCAGTCGCCTTGGCAGCTCTGATTTAAGAGCGGTCCAAGGCCAGAAGATGGTCGATTTGGAGGGCTCGTTGCGCAGGTCCCCCGGCTCTTATCGACACACCCCGAAGCGCTAATTCAGGTTTTGATAATGAGTTTTTTTCCTTCCTCCCTGGCATCCCTTCATTGAAGTCTGATAGAGCAGAGGTTCGGGGAGGATATTAATACTCACCTTGACATTACCAGCTTATTGGAGAAATGGGTGTTTGCCCCCTCGCTGCCCAGGAAGCGCATCTCGGTGGAAGCTGCACCCTGGAGATGCCGAGCCGGCGGTGCCGGCGGCGGGCGTCGCTCTGCCGAGGGCTTTCTGTGGCAGCAACGCATCAGCCCACAGCGTTTCGGTCCTCTGGGGAAGAGGGATTCAAGCAGGGAAACATTAAAATAATACCTATTGTAAAGGAGCGTAACAGCGCAGGCTGTTATTTACATTTGAAGTAATAGCTCGGCGCTGCGGCAGCGTGAGAGGAGTCTCAGGGCTGCGCGCGAGGAATAAAATTGATGGATGCCCACACTTTCCGTGTGTATAAGGCTCACGACGGAGGGTGCTCCTGTGATTCAGCTGAGCGCAGCCGGCGCCACGGGGCTGCCAGCCCAGATTTTGGCCCCGTTCTACCCCGGGGCTGCCCGGTCTGGTGCGTCGTCTCCATCTCCTCGAGCCTGGCCAGGCTGCTGTCCCTGCGGTTTTCCCGTCCGGCTCCTCGCAGCCGCTCATCATCCCTGCTCATGGCTTGCATGGGAAGCTCTCCTCGCCGAGCAAACCTGCAGGAGATCCCTCCCCAGACAGCTCTTGTCCATACAACTTTATTTTTTTAAAGCCTGCATGATTTTCAGATTTGGTGCCATTAATTTACAGAAACAGTTACCACAGATGAAGGTTTTGAAATGGCTGGTGGTTCATGCAGATGCTAAAGCCTCCTCTGAAGTTTACAGCCCTGTAAATGGAATAAAAGTGTTTCTTTTTGAAGTATTTGAAATCAGTTTTATTTATGTAATCTGACAAGTTATTATGCAGTGTCCTTATCCAACTTCATGACTTATGGGAAAGATCCTCATATCTATATTTAAAATTACTATTAAACAGAATTTTTTGCCTTTTCAGCTGAGATAGAAGCACCATTAACAGTTGTTGCCCTAGAGCTCAAGTACTTCATTAGTTTAGGAAAATTAATTTTTTTCCATTAGATCTTCCTAGGATTCTGATGCTATATTTGCTTGTAAACTTTCAATAATAAAGAAAAAGTCTTTTGCTTGTTCTGATCTTTGGTTCCATCCTCTCTTTAAGGTTTTGGGTGCATGCAACCCGTGGCTGCATCGTTTGGCTCTGATCGAGTGCCAGGAAACATCACTGCTGTCGGGAGAGCTGTGTGTAGGCAGACTCAGACCTTGTAGTTGAGGGGAAGAAAAATTGCCGCTGGATTTGGAGAAGCTCATCTCGTACTGCTTCTTGTTTAGATTATTGTAATGCTCTTTCAAAGGGTTGCTGGAAAAGCTGAGATTTCTGTGGCTAGGCTCATAACTCACTCTAAAAAGCCGAAGCATGCTTCAGCAGCCGCGGTACCCAGGTTTGCTGCTCGCCCTGGGAGACATCGCTGCTTCCATCGCCTCCTCCCCGAGAGCGTGGGTGCCTGTTTGAGGGGTCCCTTGGGATCTCCCCTCTGCTGCTGCGCCTCCCCGGGCGGGCAGCAGGCAGGAGCCGGGGTCGGGGTGCACGCGGGCACCCCTGCCTGCGCTCGGGCACCCGAGCATCCCTGCAGCGCCCTGCCTGCGCCTCGCCGCTGCGCGGGAGCTGCCGTGCAGCGTAACGCGAGGCCACGTGCTCTCTGCTGCGTCGGCCCGTTTCTTCTCCTTTGCTGCTGGAATTCAGCCACAAAGCAGGAGGACCAGAAGCGAGAGCAGCCCCCCGAGAGCGCGGACCCGGGGCAGGGGTGTCCTGGCCTGGCTCCCGGCGTGCTGCCGCGTGGGCCGGGTACCGCAGCCAGGCGGGCCGTGAGCAGGGGCTGCAGTGGCTCCAGCGCTGAACGCAGGCGGGCAGGGGTCGGGGTCAGGCACCGGAGCCCCTTGCGCTGGCCGCAGCCCCTTTCTCTTTCCCAGCCTTCGCCTTGAGCAAAACCCCAGCTTCATGACAGATCGCACATCACCCTGGCTGGTAACAGGGCTGCTTTGCAGAGATAAGGGGTTTTAGTGCTGAATTGCAAACAAAATCCAGATTGAAGGGGGGGTGGGCTAAGAGGTGGTAGCTGTTTAAGGTGAGCTGATTGCCCGAGTGGCAGGTGCTCCCTTCGGGCACAATAACGCACGTAACAAAGCTTTAGAAGCCCAAGGTGTTGGTTACACCCTTTGACACCTCTCCTTGCAAGCAGCACAAAGGTGGCAGCTTTGAATCCTCCGCTTGACTTGGGGAGAGGGTAGCGGAGCGGCAGCAGGGCTGGGGTGCCTGCCCGCGGGGCGGGGGGGCAGAGCTGCCGCGTGTTGGGGGGCTGCGATGTCCCGGCTTTGCGCTGGGCGAGCAGTGAGAGGTTATGCGGGTGCTCTGCAGAGAGTCAGGAGATCAATGCTGATAACCAAAACCGATTGTCCGCAATGAAAGAGGCAGCACCGTGGGATCAGGGTGGTGCGGCGAGGTTCCTGCCTCCAGGTGATGCTTAAATATCCACCTCTTATACACACGGTTCAAATGAGTCATTTGGTCTGGGGAGCTGAGCGAGGAGGCGGATGGGATCTCGTCGCAGCGTTTGCGTGGCACTGCGATGCCCAGGCGGTAGGAGATGCCCTGGGAGCTCTCTGGAAGTTCACGGTGCTCCTCTTCGCCGTCCATCTGCTGCTCAAATCCTGCAGAGAGGTGGCTTTTCAAGTGAAGATTGATGGGAATTAATTTGGCTTTCTCTTCCTGAGGCCAGAGAAAATGCCAAAGACTCTTCTTGTGTATACAGCTACTTCTGGCAGGTTCGAGGTCTTGTTAGAAGATGCGTTACTGCTTTCGTGCTCCTCCAGCTTCGTTACAAAAGAGCTGGTAGCAATCGTGCGTATATACACATGTATTATTCCTAGACTGGAATATGAACTTATATTGAATTCTATCACATTTTCTTACATCTTTCTAGTTTAACTTTTTTCTTCTCCTATTTGACATTATTCCTACACTTTCTTTCAAAAGTTGATGGAGACGGGGTGCAGGTCTCCTTCAGACACTTGCATCTCTCCCAAGGATGCCTCCGGTGTTGTATTTGCAATCGCATAAGGGTTGCGGAGGTGAGGACCTCTGAAACAGAGCTGAACAGGGAGGCAATGGCTGTGTTTCGGAGAGCCAACCTGTGCAGCAGGATTTGTGGAGATGTTCCATACTTTATGGACAGCAGAGTAAATTGCTCTTTAATAGAATCCTAAATATTCACTCACAATATTTACATAAGCATGTAAATATTGCCTAACAGCTGCAAAGGAGTCATTAAGGACTACTTATGGAGATAATCCCAATTTTAAAATTCCTTTAATGTGCATTTCCAGAGAGATTACAGCCACATCTACCCCGTCAATAGAAAGCACATGCCGCTCCGCAGGGTTTGAGGGCAGACTGGGAAGGCAATCGAAAATAACTGGGCAAGACGTATCCGGATTAAGCTGTGTTTATTTCTGGCTTCCATTGGCTTAGTCTGCAGCCTAACACCATTTCAAAGGAATATCGTTTGTGCTAATTACCTACGGAGCAGTCAAATGCACAACTGATAAAATCAAGCAATGCCTCGATGAAAGGTTTTCCCCATCCAGTTCAGTCCGCTGGAGTTAGTTGTGCTGGCAAAGAAACGTCGGGTTTCCCATCTGCCTTCACGAGTGCAGCAAGGCATTGCCGAGTCGCTGCACTTGTACTACGTGAGCCAGGACTGCTGTTGGGCGAGTTATTGATCGTGAAGGTCTTTCTGGGGCCATTTTATTATTGTTTATTCGGCTTCCAATTTTATAACCTTCCTCAGCATCTCCTGGCAGGGACAGGTTTTGCCTGCGTTAGACTTCCCATCACAGCACGGAGTTCTGCCAAAGGCCCACGCTCAGGACCTTTGGCTGCGCTCAGTGGCTGCTATTTCTTCTCTATCTTGTGGATAAAGTTTGATCTCCTTTCAGAGCCTTGCTTGAGTCCCCTGTGCGAGCAGGCGTTCTCCGTGGCTGCTCCGCGAAGAGCCCAGATCCCATCTAAGAGGAGATGAAGGAGACAGAATTGCCAAACACCTTCTCACAAATTCGGCAATAGCACGGTATTTAATGCAAGTTAAAAAAAATGTAAAGATTTGAAGATCCTGACTCCTTCCCCTCTTTCAACGTTTCAGTTGGCTGTGTGTGGAAAGACACTGATTTGAGCTGGCAGCAATTCATGTTCGCTTTTCAGGACAACAAGGCATCAGAGAATAGGCAGGAGCGGAGCTCGGCTGGAGTAGCTGGGAGGCACGGGGGAGGGATGTGCGGGAGCTGCTCACAATGGATTCAAATGAAAAAAGGAAAAATTAGGCTGCCGGTCTCTACCTAACAGTGCTCCCGGGCTCAGAAATGCTCTCACAGAGGTTTTTGTGAGGTGTTGCTTTTCATTTTCCCGGAGGGGCAGCAGAGCTGTCGGGAAGGGCAGGAGCGGGAGATGAGGAGGGGCAGGAGCCGGCGGCAGGTGCCGGCGAGGGCAGCGTTTCGTCCGCAGCCTCTTCGCTGTGCGGGTGGCAGAGCAAAGCGGAGGGCATGGGCTGCTTGCAGACTCCATCTGCAATCTGCTGGCAGAGCTGGCGGCAGCAGCACGGACCTTTTTTCCCCTTCCCTTAAGCTTACGAAATGGGAATCATGAAAAGACAATAAATATGGATCGTGTTGCTTTATGAGTTTGCTGCACGGAACAACACTTCAAATTAAGCACGTAAAGCATCGCTGAATGTAAAGAGATAACAATTCTGGGTTGAACAGAATGCACAGTCGCCTTTCCTTTTCCTTTCTGTCCTTTCCTTCCTTCCCCAGTCCCATTGAAGCCTGGACCCCTTCCCTATTCCTGCTGAGCTGGGAGCTGCTGGCTCTGGGGGCTTGCCGCGGCGATTCCGATTTCTCTAATTCCTTGACTCTCTAAGCGTGAGACTCCAGAATCTCATGATTCGACAGATGAGCTCGGACTGCTGTAGGCTTTCCCGGTTGCCAGCCCGCAGTCCCTCGAGTGAGCGACGGCGTGCCGTGGAAGGTGGCGATGCCCCAGCCTCGCCGTTGCCGCAGTGCCAGCGCGTCGCCTGTCAATTATTCATAGGTCACAGCAAAGCCCAGCTTCGCCTTTCCATAGAAACCCTCACCCTGCAGGACTTGTACTTCTCCTGGTTATAAATATTTGATTGTGGCTGGGATCTTGGTACGCTATGAGCTGCGGGGGCAGCATCGGTAGTCGCCCCCCGTTCCCCTGCGATCTCCCCGCGGGGCTGGGTTGAGGCGATCAGGGCCAGAGCTCGGCCCCAGCCGCTCGCCTGAAGTGATTACTTGAAGTTTTACACAGCAGCTTAGACCCAAATCTGCCCGGTGAGAGTGATTTCCATAACCTTGCCCTGCCTCTGAATCCGCAGAGGTTTACAGAAATAAACCTGTTCGGCGCTGGAGCTGATTTGAAATGGCTTCACTGCACAGCCCGGCTCCACGGGGCCAGCGGCGTTCCCTTTGAAACCGCTCCGGTCCAACGAACTTCTGCCTCCAGGCTGGGCTCTGGGCTGGCAAGCTGCCCTGCAGCGAGGGACTTGCTTCAGAACGAGCCCAGATTCAGAAAAATGTGTGGCTTCCTACCCAGACAAGCCTTGCGTTCTTTTCTGCTTCAGCCCGTGCCCCGGCAAGCTCCGGTTCCAGCCGGCGATGCCCCGGCACTGCTCGTCTGCAGCTCCTTGGCCTCTGGAGCAAAGCTTTGGCCTGGGAGGTCGCTCCCTTGAGCTGGTCCTGGCGACGGGGGCAGAAACCAGCCCGGAGTTCCTCTGGGCAGCGCCGCGGAGACGCTGCGCGGGGCTGCGGCTGCTGGGGGAGGGTGCTGTGCCGGGGGCAGACCCGCAGGCGGGCATCGGGATTCGGCTCCGTTCACGGGGTCCGGGAGCGGTTCGGTTGTCCTGCCCTGCGCCGGAGCGGCGCTGCGTCCTCTGCTCCGCGAGGCTTGCGGCGGGGCGGGCAGCTGCTGGGACGGCTCCTTTTCGGGAGCCCGGCGCTCAAGCCCCTCGTCTGCTTCCCACCAAGCCTAATTTTCATCCCCTCCATAGAAACCGTGGTTTTCCTGGGCTGTCAAATATTGTTTTGCCTGTTCTCCCAGAGGAGAGAATGAAAAATTTCAGAGTAAACACTTGGGAATAGGTGTAGGGGAGAGGAACCAGGACCCTCAGGGTATTCTCACTCTCTGCCAAGACTATACTCGCTCCTTTTAATTTCAAGAGGTATTTATAGCTCCTGCCTTCCTTTGCAATTATCGCCGTGACAAGGCGGTGGAAAGGAGGAGAAAGCAGGAGGGAACGGGCTCTGCAGCCCGTGGTCGGGAGCTGCCTGGTGCTCCCCCCTGCCTCACCGCCGCGGTCCCGCCTGCGGATGTCCGAGGCCGGGCCGGTGCCGCAGAGCTCGGGGCCGGGGAAGGCGTCGCGGGGAGACCCCTGAGGGGCCGGGGAAGGTGCTGCCTTCTCCCCTTGCGAGCGAGAGGGAGCCCGGGGAGGGCAGAAAAGCAAAAGCCAGAAAACAAGCTGCAATTTCAACTTGTAATTTTATTTGGTATGTAATAGCTGAAGCCATAATTGTATTTGTGGAGCTGAAAAGTGAAACGAGATAAATGGTTTAATTTGAATCGATATTAATTTTATGCAATTTAACTTTTTATCACAGCAAATACAATTATCGTACTTGGGATCCATCAAGAAAGAAAAAGTCTTTTTAGCTCAGAAAATGCTTAGCTAACCAGGCAGGGTGTTTGCAGGCTGAGAGAATTGGTTATTACTTCAGTTTTGATCAACTGCACGTTCCTGTTTGAAAGGAGCCGGTGCCGCGGGAGCAGGCGGCAGGCTGGGCTCGCCGCCGGTGCTGCTGCGGAAGGCAAGGCTCGGCAAAGCACCGCAGCGTCTGCTTCGCTGCCTCCTTCTCCCTGGCACTTCAGGCCACCGTGGTAAGGGAAATGCCTGAAAATAAGGAATTGGGCCTCTAGCATTTGCTAAGAAATAAGAAGCAAGGATCCGCGCCCCTTCTTTCTGAGTAGACATCCAGGCAACAAGTCGTTAAAGCGCTGCGGGCTGAGGAGGAGCCTTGTTCGCATCCCTTCTCCCCCTCGTCCTGCGCAGGAGCAGCCCGACACGCGCCGTTTGCGATTGCCCTGGGGCTGCGCCGATGCGGGGACACCCATCGCACGCCTCGCCGTCGATAATAAAAGGCTTCTTAATTACGGCAGCCCGCATCTGTGCGCAGTTTCAGAGCTGCGTTCAAAGCGTTCTGGGTGCGGGGTGGGGTTCAGCCCACCCCTCTCCCGCGGTCCGTCGGAGCAGAGCGGGGGAGCCCGTTACTGCGCGGGGGCTCTGGCGCGGGGTCCGGGGCACGCGACCCACCGGAGCGGACCCGGCACCGTCGCTCTGAGCCAGCGTTGGCTGCTGGTGCCAGCGGGCAGGGCTGCAGGCAGGTGCAGGCAGGAGATGTCGAATGCGTTTCTGGTTACACCCAAATGCACGTTTGTGAATCACGTAACTGGAACCGAACAAAACGCTGTGGCTCCACGGCGAGCCTTCATGTCTTGCGATCACCTTTTCAAAATATCGAAAGGCTGCTTCTGACAAAAATGATCTTTTCCTTACAAGTCAAAGCTACGTACTGCCTTTTTTCTGAGTTCCAAGACATGAGAAGGTCACCAGAACTTGGCTTCAGCAATGCCCCCGGGTAGAGCCGGCGCTGAGCTGGTCCAGCACGGGTCCGCCAGTGGGATGGGGGGCTGGGCAACGCGTGCTTGGCGGCATCCTCGGGGACCAGCCGTCTCAATTCGGCGTGGGAGCCCCATCTGTAGGCACCGGCTTCTGTCCTGGGAAGCTTGGCTTTACAAACTCAGTGTCAGCTGCGCAGCAAAGCGTCCTTAAAAACCATCGGTGCAAACCGTTCTAAAGTGGAGTCCTCGCAGGTGCCTGTTTTATCTCTCTCTAAAGTGTCTCTCCTCAAACCACGCACCAGTCAAGGGGCTGCGTTACTAATGCATAGGCACTAATTGGGAAATGCTGGTACGGTCTCGTATACACCAAGGACGGCTTCTTGAACAATCATCACCGTAAAGTATTAAACACAGCGTTTATCTTTCTGAAAATTGGTACAGGCTTTGAACATTGATTTTTACCTTAGGGCTAACGTGTTACTTTGGGGAAATGGCTGTAGAATAAAGGATGTTTTGATGTATTTTGCTTTAACCTTTTTAAATACATCTCAAGCACAAATGCTGACTGCTCGTTCATTACCTGTTTTTGATCGCCGGCAACATTTGGAGGAGGAGAGGAGGGGGATCAGAGGGACCGAGCGGTTATTGCTGCCGATAGCAGCTCGTGTCCGCGGGCTGCGGCACAGCCTGCCTCCCGCTCGCTTTGGGCTCGGGACGCGCGTGCCGCGGGGACGGGCGCTGGGCAGATGCTCAGCCCGCGACCGGGGGCCGGCGGGACCAGCTGCGGCACAGTCTGGCGTGTCGTCTGCGTACGGCTCTCGGTGCCGACTCGCGATTCATCCCCTCTAACTTCAGGCAGCCAGAAGCTTGGCGCATCGCTCGGGCTCGGCTCCCTCAACATCCCCTGCAAAACCAGAAGCGCCTGCGGGGACCCAGGGGTGCTCGCCGTGGGCGCCGGGTGAGCCGGCTGCGAGCACAGGCGCGTCCTCCAGCGCGCAGAGCGAGCCAGACATCGCTGCGTCTCCTGCCTGGTGCCGTGACCGCATCCCGAAGCCTCGTGCAGTGCAAAGCCCGGGGATGGGGAAGTCCAGAGTACACAAAGTCGGGAGAAAAATCTCCCTTTGGGCTTTGCGGAGCTCTCGGACAGGCCCTCGCGGGCGGCTGCGTCTTGACGTGCTGGGACAGAGATGCTCGGGCACTGACGTAGCCAAAGATTTTTGGCAGTAAGAGCTGGACATTCAGAATAACTCGTTCTTTTTGCACAGGCCTGGGGGAGGTCTGTCTCTGTTACTTCTCTCTGAGAACCGAAGACAAACCCAGCAGAGACAGATGTCTGAATTTTAAGGTCATTTTTTCCCCTTTTGTATGGTAATGTATTAGCTGAGCAGAAGCAATCCTCAGCAAGTGCCTTAGGACAGAAGAGCTGTTTTAAGGAATTGGCTGAGATACTATCTTTCACTTAAAGTGCAATAAATAAATATACTTTCCTTTTCAAAAAACATGGGAAGCTATGCCATGAATCTTCCAGAAAGTTAGAAGACCTTTGAAGCATTCGATCTTAGACATAATCAGTCATGTTATGCATTTAAAAAGCAAGCAAACTGGGAAGCCAAACTGCGAACCTCTCTTTAACGTGCAAAAGTTTTGGAGAGTTTCATTTTTCACGGTGACTGATGGTTGAGCGGGCCCAGCCTCTGGCGAGATCTGCATAAAGATTGCATTAGGGTAAAATTTATGATTTTGAAACATGTCTTTCACATGCTCTACTAAATTCCTCATGTTCTACACCACCTTCTTACCGGCGCCAGGCAGGTACTGTACAACAGCGAGGCTCCGTGCTCCCGACCGCTGGTGCTGCCGCGCGGGTTTGGTGCTGCGGGAGCGGCGTTCGGCTGCGTGTGGCACCGACCCCCGTCCCTGTCCCCACAGCGAGGGGCTTCGGCTGCCGCTGCGCGGGGGTCCCCACCAAGCCTCGTACCCTCGAGGAGCTGGGGCTGCCACGACACCTTGCAATGCAAGTTAACTCCTCGTTGAAGGTGAAATGGTTACTCAATTTAAACGACATATCTTCACACCGCAATGCTTTTCTTTCCCGTAAAGAGTCAGGTAGGAACCATCAATGGTTTAAATGGTTTAAAGGCTGCTGACCAGCCTTTTGAGCAGCAGCACGACTGGGGTGTCGCTCACCCCCGTGCGCTGGTCCGAAACCAGCCGGGAGGGGCAGAGCCGGGAGCAGGGACGGAGTCGAGACCCCAGCACCGACACGGAGCCGGTGCCCTGTGAGGCAGCGTCACTCGCTCCAAGTGCTGCAGGCTCCAGCGGAGCTGATTTTCAGGGGTTTCATCTCCCTAGCAGGAGGTCACAACGTTTTTACTGAAGAGAGGCAGCTCAGCGTCCAGCGACGCGGCGAGCTCTCCTTCCCCGCGGGCCAGGGCCGGGACCTGGGAGGAGCCGTGCGAAGGGCTCACCCTCCAAACAGCCACCGCTAAATGCTCGTATTCATCAGCAAACACAAAACGAGGGAGCCGAACCAAGCAGGCTTTTTTCAGGACAAAGCCAAGGGTATAAAAGACCATTTGGAAATAAAACTTATTTGGGATTCATTGTTCCCTTGGCGCAAATCTACTTTTAAGGTAGAAAAGCCTTAAGTGCAAAAGCATGTACTGCGTTCTCCTGGAAAGGAGCATGTGTGATTTGCATCGCTTTTAGTGCAAAACCCTCCCGAAGGTGTAGAGCGAGGCTGCGACAGTGTCCTGCTTGCAGGGGCCCCTCCTCTCGCCCGGGGACGCGGCGTGGGGCGGCAGGTGCAGCGTCTGCCCAAAGGCTCCCGAAACTTCTGCGGGAGAGCAAGCAATCCTGCCCAGCGTCTCAGCAGGCTTCCCGAGACCGGGGACCAAACACAGCCCTTCCCTTCACCTCCCGTGTTTCTCCTCTGTCTAATCATTAATTAGAGCGTGTGTCTGCGTTCCTGCCACGGCGTTTTCACTTGAAACGCGGCAGAGGTCACGAATTCCAGAAGCAAACAGCCTGGCATCTGTTTCTCATGAAACCTCACCAAAAGGAGGCCAAGCAGCAAAGCATTTCAAACATCTCCGTGAGCTTCCCACGGCGCGTGCGGTCCGTCCTCGGGCACTGATGTGCCTTTGCCCGAGCGCTGCCAACCTCCCGCCGGGAGGCTGCTGCTCTGCCCCAGAGCTGTTCCTGGGTTTTAAGAAGGAAGGGGGGAAAAAAAAAAAAAAGAAAAGAAAAGGTGGATTAAGGATTTAAGCAGAGGCGTCTTGGTGATGGAGGCAGCTGCCTGGGGTGGTGGCTTTGGCCGGGATGTCCTCGGGGTGATGGATCTGGGTGCCCAGCGCTGCCCTTTGCCCACCCGTCCGCAGCCGCCAGGCGTGAGAGAGGGAAAAGCAGCCGAGGTGCGAGCGGGGAGGGGGGTTGGATGCTCTCGGCGCTGGCCGCTGCCTCCCTGACGGCATTCACGCACCGGCGACCCGCTTCGGCGCATCCTCAGCTGCTGCCCTTGAAAAAACTGCAGTTAAAGCAAAGGGAAAAGGTACAATAAGCTCGATATAATACACACAGTCCCGCATCTGCTCAAGCCGTTCAGCAGCGCTTTTCCAGCTGCGTTCCCCGGGCTTCAGGCCGCTGCCCGGGCTGCAGAAGCACGAGCGTGGCTGAAGGCTGCTCTCCCCGGGCAGCCCGTGCAGCAAACGCCCGGGGAATGCGGTTCAAAGCTCATCGACGCTCGGTGAATCTCGAGCTGGGTTATAACGATGTTTGTAGTCTGAAATAAGGATGAAATACAACGTGTTGTGTCAACAGCTATTGCTTTCTACGGCATTTGCCAGGCTAAGGCGGCAGAGCGCACAAAAACTCTGAGAGTTAAGTGGAATAAGGTGCAACGGCCCGTTTCCCGGTGCTGGTATTTCCCAGCAAGTTTCCCTGATTTCAATAATGTAAAACACTTCAGTATCTTTCTGACACTTTCACATCAAAACATAATTATGTTTCACTATTCAAATATTTAGAATAAAGTTCTTTACGAATCCTTGCTACATTAATTATTCCTATTAATTATGTATGCATTTATAAATAGCAATATAATTAATATTTAACAGTATTTTTATTAGAGAATTTCAAAAGTGTGTTAAAAATCTGCATATCTGAAACACTACCTTTCAAGTCAAAGGACAGTTTTCTTCTTCATCTTCTTCCTCGCTCTCTGTCTTATCAGCTCAAACGCTGTCCACGCTTCTCCCCAGGGAAGATATTCTTAGTTTTGGGGTTTTGTTTTTTAATCATCATTTGTAGTAGGATGTATAAATTGGGTGCTGCTAATTAGAGCTGATCGCACGCATGAGCTCTTCCCGGCTGGGAAGCCGGGTGAGGGCTGTGCCTCTGCCCCATCCCGTCCCTGGGGAGCGCCGCACCTGCGGCTATTGCAGGGTAATTAATCACCGTGAGGCTGATTGATTTCCTCCCAGGAGGGCTGTGCAATTCCGAGCCCAGCACGGGAACAGGGGTGAGGTCAAGAAGAGGGGTCTCGGTCCCACCAAAACCAGCGAGGAAATGCAGGCTGCCGGTGTTTGCCGAGACTTTGAACGGGCTGTTGATTTGCTGCAAGGGAAAGAAAGATGACTCAGGACAGGGACAGAGAACCCCAAAGGTTCCATTTGTGACCCAAATAACGAGCCTGACGCTGTGCTCCCGGTCCCAGGGAGGGGACCCTGCCGCCTCCGGGCAGGCGTTTCGCGGGTGGCTTTGTGCGGGGAGAAAGCGGAGCGAAGGCTCCTCTGCCGGCGGAGGGGACAGGGCAGGGGGTGACACCTTTGAGGGAGGCAGCGTGCCCCCGTCCCCGGGGCTCGGCCCTGCGCCGGCTGCGTTGCAAACGCAGCCCGAAACGGGAGCGGGGTTCCCTCTCCCTGTTTACTCCATCGCCTGGTGCAGGAGCGGGTGCCCGGCGGTGCCCGGTGCCCAGTGGTGCCCGGCGGAGCCCGGCGGTGCCCAGTGCCCGGCGGTGCAGCCCGGTGGTGCCCGGTGCCCAGTGGTGCCCGGTGCCCGGCGGTGCAGCCCAGCGGTGCCCGGTGGTGCCCGGTGCCTGGTGGTGCCCAGTGCCCGGCGGTGCAGCCCGGCGGTGCCTGGCGGTGCCCGGTGCCTGGTGGTGCCCAGTGCCTGGCGGTGCAGCCCGGCGGAGCCCAGTGGTGCCCAGTGGTGCCCGGCGGAGCCCGGCGGTGCCCAGTGCCCGGCGGTNGGTGCCCGGCAGTGCCCGGTGCCCGGCGGTGCAGCCCGGCGGAGCCCAGTGGTGCCCAGTGGTGCCCGGCGGTGCCCGGCGGTGCAGCCCGGCGGAGCCCTGCCAGCCAAGCGCCGCTGCCGGCCACGCCGGGCTGCAGTGAAGCTGCTTACGCAAATCTCACGGCTGCCGGGACGCAGAAAACGCGAATCAGCACAAACCCTCCCCGCTGCGTCAGGTATGTGCGTTTTCTCTGTTATCATGACGCAATCCAGCTGCCTGCAGTGCACGCATTTTATTTTTATTTGCGATGCCTTTTACTTTCCCCAGGGCATCCCCCGTCGCCTGAGTGTGGTATTTCTTGCCTCCAAATATCAGCGTGAACATTTCTCAGCAAGTGCATTTGCTCCAGCTCGGAGATGGGCCTGGACTTGACTCATCACTTTTTCACTGATTTCTGAAAAGAAATTCCAGGGTTTGTTGCTGATTTTATGCGGAGTGTAAGGTCCCAGGAGCAGCTGGTGTACTCAAATGGGGCATAGCATCTACCTGGATGTCTAAATTACGATGTTTAAGTCCCCGCGATGGCCAGTCCTGTCTGCCGGCTGCAGCCGCGCTCGCCGCAGCAAGGGGGTCCCAGCCGGGCAGTCCGGCGGGGTTAGCACCCCAGAGTGTGGGTTTGGTAAAACTGATGAAACCGTCTTCTTAAGAGAATGCACCTCTGTCAGAAGAGAAAATAATAATCACCTTTTCTCCTGGCCTGTTCTGTGGCGTAGAACAAAAGAAGAAAAAACCAAGAATGAACTAATGGAAAATTTCAGTACAATTTTAAATTGAGGAGAAGGAAATAGAGCCTGTCTGTCGGCGTCCCTACCTGCTGTAGAGCCCGCGTTATCCCAGCGGTGGTCCCCAGGCCCCGGGAACGGTCCCCAGCGAGCGGGTTGCTGCGCTCCTGCCTTGCATCTCGAATTGTTCCCAGTCTTCCATCACCTTGAAAAAATCTGCATATGGTGATGACACTTGGGTCATCAAGATTAATAACGATAGACTTCTGCTGGTGTTTAGTCAGGGAAAAACACCTGGAGCTGCTCTTTTATGACTGATTAATTAGGGGGAAAAAAACACTGTGCCTCTAATTGGCATTTGAGTTCTTTCTGAGTTTTAACATTCATGCTATGCAAATATATCAATTCCTAACAATGTCTAACAAGATCATTTGAAAATGAGTCTCCCTGGGGGATTGCAATCACGGCTTTGGGAAAGGCCTAAGCCTCTTTGCCTTCCGTGTACTTAGGGAAATCGGTGGAAAAGTTGGTCTCTCCCTCTCGGCGGCCGACGCGCGTCCATCGGGCGCTGCCGCGGGGCGGGGGGCAGCCCCCACCGGCCCCCGCCTCTCTGTCGCCTGCTCCTAAGCGTTGGGAGAAGATGCTCTTCGTCTAGCGCTTGCTTCAGCGCCTGTCAGAGCAAGGGGGGGGCTGCTGGTCTTTTTTGCCTTTGTCTGCCCCTTCGCTTCGTCCCCGCTCGCTCCCCGCAGCCGCCGAAGGAGCCGGCGATGCTGCTCCTGCCGCCGCGGAAGAGGAGGCTGGGCTGCGCCTCCGGCCCCTCTACTCCCCGCCTGGCACCAGATGTTTCGGCAGAGGGAGCAGAATCGTCCATGATTAATTCATCCTCATGAAAAAACCATGTCTGACTCGGCTCAGAGCTGGTTTTAAGGGTGTTGCGTAACTTGGCTCTGGAAGGGAGGCCGCCGGTGCTGTCTCAGCAATACAAGGTGTTCTTGGAGGTCTTGTTTACACCGGAGTGATAAAGCAAGTCCTCAATGTATTTTAATGTGCTAATTGGGGGTTATTACGGCCCTTTTTATTTACAATTATATTACAAATGTAATATTCCGTCTCATTTTACTCTGCACTAAGAGCTTTGAAAGGATGATAATTACCTCTCATGTAAACCTATACTTATACAGAAAAAATGACATGTGAAATGAAAGGCCTGAAGAAACGGCATAATCTGTGTTTGCTTTGCGTAGACACGCAGGATACGCGCCCGCTCCGCTCCTGGATGTATGCAGTATTCACACTGGAGCAGCTCCTTAGTGCCACAGACGCGCTGCCGCGTTCGGGCACCGAAGGCAGCGCGAGGGGACCCGCGTCCCTGCCACCTCCCTGCTGTTTGCTTAATATTAAGGCAGCCCTCTGCATGTAAATGCTGGCTGGGAGGGGATGAATAATTCATCCCCTCGTTTTGCCTCGTTTTCCTGCCCGGTTGAAATCCTGTGTGCGAAGGGCATCACCGCCTGCCCCGGGGTCTGCCGCAGCCTCCAGAGGAGAGCTGAGATGTCAGGGGAGTATTGCCTCCCTCCCACGGGATCGGGGCTCCGAAGCTGTTGGGTTTGGAGGGTTTGCTGGCGACGGCTTGCGCTGCTCCACGCTCGAGATCGCCTTTGCATCTGTTCGTCTCGTTACACGGAGCGCGTCGTGCTGCAGCGTGAAAGATTAGCCACGGATTTAAAAAAAGCCAAAAAAAGTACAAGTGCAAGGCTATAAAAGCACCAAGTTGGCGAGGAGCGAAGGAGGGTACCGAAGCACCCGGGTACGTCGCAACTCCCTCCCTGGGTAGCGCGTCGGTTCCCTGCGCCTGCAGGAAAACTGCACCAGCTCCCGGAGCTGGCGAGGGAACTCGTTGCTGCAGCTCTTCCCTCTCGCTGCCTTTTCTGTTCCTTTTCCCCTTTTTTTATCTCCAAGGCCTCAGGGCGATAATTATTTTTTGACTGGAACAATAAGCCAAAGCTCTGTGACTGGCAGGATAAGTTTGGGTTGTTATTTATTTTAAATGACTAAGCTGATTTGCTTAATGCTCATCCCTCATCTGGGGATGCGGCGGGGGCGGCTCAGCTCGACCTCTCGCTTTGCTGCCGCGGAGGAAAGGTAAATATTTCCTTGGGCAGAAGGTTTCTCCAAGCCTTGTGAGACGTGGCAGCCGCTGCCTTCCAGCGCAGGGCGAACCTGCTTGGATGATAAAGTAAATTTAGTAGGGACCCTGGCCCCGCCGCTGTCACCGCTGCCCCGGAGGTCCTTGCGAGGTCCGGTACGGCGTGAAAGCCTCAAGGGACAGGGCTGATCCCGGGGAGAGGCAGCCGTGAGCTCGGGGCTCCCGATGGCACCCTCGTCTTCCCCTGGGCACGATGACGGGGAAGCAGAAGGACGAGGGGGGCTGTGCTGGGTCCTCTCCATCCCCAGTGCCAGGACTGAGCATCCCGCGGGGGAGCGAGGCCGGGCCCCAGCGCCCACGGCCCCTCTCTGTTCAGCAACGCCGCCAGCCAGGGCACGTCTCACTTGTGCCGAGAAGGAAATTCTAGCTAAATTTGGATTTTTTTTTTCCTTCTGTTTTTGAAGTTTGCCAGGAAACTTGCTAAGGAGGCTAATACGGAGGTTTAAGCCTTTTCAGAGCAAAGCCAGCTGACCCAGTTAAGTCACCTGTCCCCCGCCGTAACGGGATATCTGCTAAAGCCTTCGGCACCGCCGAGGAACCGCTGCAAATCCTCCCTGACAGCGCGCGGCGTTACACCGGGAGGGAGGACGGGGTAACGGGGTGAAGCATCCTGCAGGCTCCGTGCTGGTTACACCGGGAGGGAGGACGGGGTAACGGGGTGAAGCGTCCCGCAGGCTCCGTGCTGGTTACACCGGGAGGGAGGACGGGGTAACGGGGCGAAGCCTCCCGCAGGCTCCGTGCTGGGTGCACGGGGGGGGAGGACGGGGTAACGGGGGGAAGCGTCCCGCAGGCTCCGTGCTGGGTGCACGGGGGGGGAGGACGGGGTAACGGGGCGAAGCGTCCCGCAGGCTCCATGCACGGCCGCATCCCTCCCTGCAAGGTTTACTCCGGTCCCAGGAAGGATTGAGATCACCCCTTTATCTTCAGGCTCGCCCAGAGCGCTGGAAAAGACTTGCCTGATGGTGGAAGCAGCTCTGCTGCCGCTCCGCTGCACGCTTGCCTCTTTTGTTTTTACTTTATTTTCCCAAAGCATTCCCCAATAAGCCGGTCTCTGCTTTACAGCCCCGGCAGGCAGCAGCGTTGCCGCACGGCTGGCTGCCGCAGCTCTGCGGGGCCTCCCGCGCTGGCGCCCGGCTCCAGCGGACGCTTCAAGGGCGCTTAATAAAAATCAGCCAAACTACTTCCAGCATCCGAGCGTGTCGCGGGGCGGCTCTTGGGGCGCTGCGGTGGAGCGGCCTCGCACAGAAAGGGCCGTGCAGCCGCCACGGGCTCGCCGAGCATCCCCTCGGCACGCGTGCTGCCGGGGCTCTGCGTCCCGCCGGCAGCCCCAGGAAGATGCTGACGAACGACGAGGGGATGTTTTACACCTACGACGGGCCAGGAAGCGTCTCTGGTACGAGCTGCTACAATCCTCCCAAATATTTGTGTTGCAACAGATGTTACTTCATACATTTTCTTTCCCTTAAGTCTGTGGTTATTACCGAGAGGCAGAGATGCCAGGTGGGACTCTAACTACCAAAATCAGGACTCGTTCAGTGCTTTGATGACATCCATTAGCTTCAGGGTGCAAGTGCCAAGATTTCTCCAATTATGGCAGGTAAATCTCTCAGTCTGTAATAATCTCATTCGAAGTGGTTCAAATTAGTTCAATTTCTGTTACACGGAGACATACATCCCTATGCACCTATATATGTGTTGTAGAAAACTACTTGCTACGCTGTGACTTTTGCCTATAAAGTCCGTGTTTACAGATGCACTCATTTTTCTGAAAAAAATTTCTTTTCTGCTGCCGTCCATGTGATGATCAAGGCCCCAGCAAGTCGCCGGCCCAGGGAGCTTTCTGCAAGAAGAGAAACACCTTCCTGGAGCGAGCCGAGACCTTCCAGGTGGCCACTGAGAACTTGTTTCTGCATCAGTGGGGGAACAAACCTACGGAATTATAAGTGGAGGAAAAAAAAAGCACCAAACCAGTCAATTCCAAGACATGGAAGATGAATTTCAGCCTGTCTGGGGAGTCTGTTCCTTCAAGGACTCTGTAGCTGGGTGAATAGTAACACGGTTTTCAAGTACTTTGGTGGTGAGGGAGGTGCTGGGTGCTGCTCGCTGTGGTCCGTGGTGGCTGAAGGGCGCGGGGGGGCTGGAGGGGCATCCGAGGCGATGCCTCTGCGCTGGGCAAATTCCCCTTGAGCAGCTCAGCCCAAGCGGGAGAAGAAGGGGACTTCAGAGATCAGCTATACAGGGGGAATAATTCACGGGCATTCTTGATCTGGAAAGTGCTTCATTTAAATCTAGTCGAGAACTGGGACGGTGGCCCCGCGTCGCTGCCGGCGCTGGGCGCAGACCGAGCCGGAGCGGCCGTGCAGCGGGCAGGGCTGCCTGCGCCGGGAGGAGCCTTGTTGTCCTTGCTGTGACTGTGGGTGGATAAACAGCCACATTTAATCTTCAGGGCTTTTGCTCAGACACCTTTCATCAGAACTGTATTAACTTCTTGTCTTTTTTTAATGAGAGAGTATTAAATCCGAGAGGATTTGCAGCAGAAGTGAGTTTCATATCCCAATTTCCGCACCCAGGAAATCAACTACTGAGTCCAATCGTTGTCAGAAACAGCTACCAAAAAAAAAAAAAGAGAAGAAACTCAAAATCTGCACAGAAGAAGAAACACAAAGTCTTTGGTGTGAAGGGAAGAGGCGTATCTCCCTGGAGAATATGATAATTTATAATGAAACATTATCTACAGACCCATATGTTACATTTTCTATTTATGGCTAATTTGCTTAAGCATTTATAATGTGCACCCCAAGGGAGGACAATTTGTCTTTGGGCAGCTGGCTAGCCAGCGAGGGAAGAAACAACACGCTTTTTCATCTGAGCACGCCAGCAGCCGGGAACAAACAGCACCCGCTCGGAAAGGTGCTTCGGGGAGGCTGCTGCTCAGAGCCACCCCCCGCAGCCGGGACGCTCGCCACGGCGGAGGCACCCCATGGACGGGCACGAGCAGGGGGAGCCGGCCGCCCTGAGGGTCCCTGGGTCGTTGCCACAGCCCCCGCGCTCGGGGCTGCCCCCAGCCGTGGGCTCGAGACGCTAACCTTACAATTTCTGGTGGAAAAAGCAAGGGGCCAGCTTCTCCCGAGGCGCGGGGTGTCCCCGGCACTTCCCAGGAGCGTCTCGTCCCCTCGTCCCTCCTGCTGGGCAGCAGGCTGGGGAAAGGGATTGTCCCGCTGGTGCCGCCGGGTTAAAGCCGGGAGCGGTGCTGAACGAGAAAGCCCCGCAGCAGCCCGAAGAGCGTGTATGAAAATGATGAATGCTCCTCTCAGCCTTGCTACGAGGCTGAGGAGATCCTGGGATGTAAACATGACAGTTTATACGCCGGGTATGACTGCTCTGCTCTTCCCGGATAATATTCAGCCACAAACATTTCAATCACATCCTCAGCGAGGGGTGGATAACCCAGATGACTCTCTGAATCACTCTCTGCATCACTAAAATATTTTCAGATCTGATCCTAGACGTCTCAACAAGATGTTCACAGATCAGCCCAGGAATACGTCTCCCTGCCTCTGATGTTCAAATTTTGCCCTTGAGCTCTCAGAGCAAAAAAGAAGATTTCAAGATTTCCTTCTGTTATTCGACCCAGATGGCTCCTCGCGAGTGCGCGGAGCTCGTCAGGGCACGGGCCCGTCCGGAGCCCGGGCTGTGCTGGTCCCCGCGCCCCGGCAGCCGCGGCCCCGCCGCAGAAGATAACTCCACTTTGCCCAAGCAAGGCTTGGCTGCAGAGCCACAAGCTGCTTGTGGGAGCGACGATGCGATTTGGCTTCGGGGTGAGGTGGTGGCTGTTCTGCTGAAGTCAGAGTTACGGGTGCTCTGCGGGGCTGCGGAGGCGATTCATTCCTAATCCTGTCATTCCTTCTGCGCGTGTGGCTGATGACATGAGGGTGGAGTAAGATCGTTGATTTATCGGCTATCAGTGATGTCAGTAATAAGTTTAACCATGCTTTTCTTTCAGGGGATCGGATTTCAGAAATCTGGATTTCTGCTTTGATGATCGCGTGTGTACAGGCACCATTAGCTGGAACGTAGACCCTGGGTGAAAGGAGCAGGTAGCGCTGGAGCTGTGCGTAAGTGTATGTGTCTGCCGGTAGCACGTGCGCTTCATACATGAAAGAGTATGTCAGTCAGCTCCTGCTTCTCTCTGGCCAGTTACATCCCCGTCCAGCTAGTCAGCAGTGGAGGAGAAGCTCACCCTCTCCGAATACTCAGATGACAATTTTATGGATACTTCACACCCCTGCAACATCAATCCAGCTCTCAGCTTTGCCCAGGTTATTGATTAAAAGCGTATTAACGATCAATAGCTGGTCTAATTGCAGGGCTGCTGTAATGGCCACCTCTCACAGCTCTCGGCTCTCACCACGGCCGCGATGCTTGGGAGCAGCGGCAGGAGCGGCAGCAGCGGCGGCAGCGGCAGCAGCAGCGGCAGCAGCAGCAGCAGCAGCAGCAGCATGCCGTTCCCTCTCCCTCGCCCCCTGGAAGCTGTACAGCTGCCTGATGTGTGACCAGGGACCTAACATCTCGATTTCAATAGAGGAAATCAAAGTGAACTATCAAAACTCATTACCATTTTTATCTCCAATGCTGCAGATTCTATTTGCTATAATTTTATTTGAATCTGAACGCACATTGGATTTGTACAGGCAAGAATACCCTCACTTTCTCCCCCTTCTTTTTGTTCTAAGCAATACTCAGTTGTAACCGTAAGTGGAAGAACAGCAGCCACACGCATCCCTGTCACAGCCAGGCTCGGGAGAGAAAAGCGGGTTTGAAGTGCTGAACTCGGGGGCTGCAGAGTCGCTGGGAAGCCTGGATTGAGGAGAATGAAGTTCAATAATACAGGCAAGCATTTTAGTGTTTTTAAGTATTTTAAACCAGTCAGCAGGTGTACTCGCTGGTGCTTTTCTTCATCTTAGTGCCTGTTGTCTCTGAGTTGTGTAAAGACAAACTGGAAAGATGGGCTCCGTTAGGCTGCTGCTGGGCTCTGGGAGCCCCCACGTTCCCCAGCCCTCGCACCGCCAGCCCGGGCATCTTCTCAAGCAGATGCTGGAGCTGGTTCCTTTTGCCAAATGCAAAGTTTATTGTCTGTTTTTACAGTAAATGCTGATGCTGTTTCTCCAGTCCCCCTCCGGCGCTTTCATTGGGTGGGCTCCTGCGCTCCCTCGGGCTTGTGCTGCCGTGTGAGACGCACGCAGCGCCGGGTGCCGAGGGGAGCCGGGTGCCGAGAAGCGGCCTCTTTCCCTCTGCACCCTCGAAAAGGACGGGCTGGATCCCCCGTAGCGCTCAGGCTCCTTCCTCAGCCTTTGGTCCAGCCTGGGACGTGGGTTGCTGGTGCTTAAGAGCATCATCAAGAAACTCGGCGCATCCCACCGGGGCTGTTGAGAGCAACCGCCGGGAACGAGACGGTTCAATTCCCTCCTCGGCAGAGGGATGCCAGCCGGCAGCGTGCTGGAAGGAGCCCGCCTGGCAGTTACCCCCCCAGCGCCCCGCCGCGCGGGGGTCCTGCCGGGGGACCCCGACACGGGCACGGCCGGGTGCCCCGCAGCAGCCGCCTGGGTCTCGCTTCCCCTCGCCCACCCGGGACGACTCATTTTCACGCCCGCCCTCTCCCCGGGAGGAGCCGCGCATTTTCCCTCACATCACGTGCGAACGGCATTTCACTGCAGCCCACGTGCTGGTTAAAGTTAGAAACAGATTAACGCCGTGCTAGCACCGAGACGTCGCTCGGAGCAGCTCGGAGCAGCTCGGAGCAGCTCGGGGTGAGCTGCAGAGAGCCGGAGCGAGCTGGGGTGAGCCCCCCCGAGCCCCCTCCGGCAGCCAGGGGCTGCCAGGCTGGGACGGGGCCGGCGGCAGGAGCATCCCACGGGATGCCGGCGTGCGGGATCGTCCCCAGCCCCGGGGTTCCTGCGGCAGCAGCAACACCAGCAGCACGTTTCCTGCACTGCTAAAAATAACCGTCGAGTGGCAGATTAATACACACCTGTAAAGGCGAAGAGCTCAGATCTTCCTCCAAGGCTGGGCTTTGATGTTTCCCTCAAAAACACAAGGAGAAAGTGCCGGAAAGGGAGAGCCACACGCCAGTACTTTCAGAGCCCAGCGTGGGGCTGTTACAGCTGCTGAAGCCGTGGTGCACTGGGGCTCATTATGAACAGTTTGTGCTTCTCCGGCAGCAGCCTGGCCACGGGGATGGAACGAGCGTGGCCACGGGAGCAGCTCCCCGTGCCCCGAGTATGAGCCCGTCCGTAACCGCCGCTCCAGCGGCTGCCAGCGTTGCGGGCGCAGCGATGCTGTCGGCCGTGCCGGGGCGCGCAGCTTCCTCACCCGCCAGCGGCCGCTCGACGAGAAAACGCTAATAGGAATTAAGAACCAAAAACGTGAATCATGAGGCGAAACGTCGCCTCGGTAATTTGAACATGTCTGAGAGAGGAAGCGAAGGAGTGGGGGTGGCCACCGCTTGCACCTCTCCCCGCCTGGGTACAGAGCCGGAGCTCCGGGATCGTTTCCCTCCTGAAATAAATGATGCCCGGTGGTGTTTGCGCTGCCGCTCGCCCGCGGTAGCCGGGAGAAGGAGAGCGATGTTCCCTGGCCTCCCAGGTGCAGAGGCAGCTGAAGGCAGCGACGGACACCGAGCTGGGGGACGGCGCAGCGGGCAAACGGAGAGCTGACACGGTGGCCCGGAGAGCGAAGGCTCTGGCTGGCAGAGCAAAGCCTCTCCTCACCCGGCCCCCGCTTCGCCGTCGCACTTTATAGTCGGACTGAAAACGGGAAAGGACTCAGAGCAGCAAAAAGAGCCTTACTCTCAAGGCAGAGAAGATGCTTCAGTGCAGCTTGCTCTCCGGCACAGTGAACATTTAGTCTCCGAAACAGTTCTCCACCTTCCAGCTATTTATGAGTTTCCCTGAGACACGGTTCTGTCTATCGATGCGCAAAAATTCACCCTCTGCCTCCACATGTTGGGGCTTCGTCTCACTGTAGTTAAGGCTCAGGACGCTGAGGGGTTGTTTATCCAGCACTGGCTGCTCTGAGATTTCTGCCCGTGTGCCACAGATGTTGACGCCAGCTGTAGCCAGTCTGAGAATGCAGGGAAATAATTTACAGCCGGGAAAAGACGGTCCGGCTGAATGCAGGTAACTTCCAAAATCTTTCCTAAGATGTATTAGGCAGCTTTTCGTGATCTCTCTGTATAATTTGTCATGGTTATGCTGCTGTAAATTCCGCCTGGCAACAGGTGCAGCAGATGGTCCAGGGCGATTTATATTTTAATGCTTAGGCCGTGCATAAAGGCACCATATGTAAAACCAGAGGCATAGGTATACTCGGCCTCTTGCTGAAAACCAGGCTGGCTTTCTGGCCCGTGTCTTGCTCGCTAGCAATATCCTGTCCGAAAAAATAAAGTCCTGGCATTTCTTAATTGGGCCGCGATCCTGCCGTGCGCCGCAGAGCGCCGAAAACCTCAGCCCTGTTAACTGGAACTGCCCCTTCCTCCCCGCCGGGCGGCTGAGCTGCGCAGGCATTGCCCGACACCTGCCGCCGCGGCACACGGCAAGGTAACAAAAACTATGTAGTGAAGTAATAAAATGAAAAAAAAAGCTATCAAGCAATAAGCAAAGTAATTAATAGTGAGGCGCTGCACATGGGACACGTGCATGACGGGTCTTCTTTGTGTGACTGGGAGGCGCAGAGACGCACCGCAAGTTCAGTGGGATCATTGATGCGGAGGAAAATAATCTGTAGAAGGCTTTTGGGCCAGTTTCCTAGAGAAGGCACTCCCTGTCCGAGCGGGATTCCCGCTGTCACTGCTCTGCGACCTGGGACACGCGGTGCCTGGCACGTCTTCGCAACTCACGCTCAGCCTGCTTTCTGCCGAAAAAAATAGACTGACTGACCAAAGGGGGATTGACGGCCGTTGCTTAGGAAGGCGCCTGAACCCAGCCTGCTGCTCTGCATCCACGCGCCCATCCTCACTGCCAGAAAGAGCCATTTTCTTGTACTTGGCTTTCCACAGGCCCTCACCGTGTAGGAAAAGTCCTTCAAAAGCAAAGTCTGCTCTTGTCTGCCGAGGCAACATAAACCGAAACACAGGGCACTGCCTGCTTGTTCCTTAACTGTGCAAAACCTCAGCACTTGGCTGAATTACTGCTAGACGTCGTGCCAGGATTGCACGCAGGTGCCTCTGCTCTCCCCTGTGCAGGTACGTACAGGAGGAGATGCAGGCTTCCCCAAAATGCCCTCCTTTCTGGTGAAATCCTGTCCCCTCCCCAAGTTTTAGCACGGGAATCTAATCTTTTGCAATGAGCAGAGGTTCTTTTTTGACAGCCAAATTAATATTCATTATTCATCAGGGAAGAAAATGCTGAGCTGTTTATCATTGCTTCATTAGATTTAGCCAAATACCAGCTAAACATAATTACTTGCATAAACTCCTGTGGCAGGGCTTGAAATTTGTAGTCAAAAAGGAAAACTGGAGGAAGGACAGTGGAAATCTGGCTCGTGGGTCCGAGCTTGCCGCTGGTTTTGAGCCGTGGTGCTGCTGGGGGGGGACGGCCACGCGGGGCACCGGGGGCAGCCGAAAACAGATGTGTGCTTTAGAGAGTATCTCCCCGGTCTTTGCCATCACCTTGCTCGTGCATAGCCAGCGAGAAAACACACACGCTACCCAGCAGCCAGCTACTGAACGGCTCCGTTTCTGCCTGGCCGTGCTGCAGCCCCAGCCAGGGACGCGCCGGCGCGAGAGCCCTCCGGCCCCAGGAGAGAGCGTCCTTGTTTGCTCTCCTTAGCTACCGGTTGATTTTGTTCTGGTTTATCACAGCTCCGTCCATGGAGGATCACAGGGAGGCTCGACCTCCCTCCAGCCCCCCCGGGTACAGGCCAGAGTGGGGCCAGCAGCTCCCCGGGTGCCCCCATTGGGTTTTGTGGGTGGGGAAATGCAACCCATTCCCCCTTCCCACACACTTAATTAGCTAATCAAGCCCTCCCCCTCTGCTTCCCTGCCAATAAAAGCAGTGGTACGGGGCTGGATGTGCCCCAGCTGTGATGTCCTGCTGAAGCCCTGTTCTGTCCCAGCCCACCCAACGGAGCCCACCCGGGGATGCTGTGGGATGCTCTCCAGCGTGCGTGGAAGGCAGGTCACCTCTCCTCCTCCCCCGGGTCCTGACCAACATTAAATACCTCTGACAGGTACCCAAAGAGGGAGCAAAGGCTCTTCTCTGCCTTTCGGATCCACTTGCTAATTACAAAGTGTGTTCACTTTAGCACCCTGCTATCCCATAATTGATGTTGGATACCTCTCACAATGAGCCTGATTTAAATGTATACATGTTTCTCCTTCTCCTGAAACCCTGCTGGCTGTGAGACACCTAATTAACAGCAGAGCTTTCAAAGTCTCCCTAACAAATGCATCCCTGTGTTTCTTAGCACAAGGAGTCTCATTAGTGAAGCTGCGCTTTGTGATTATTTATACCCCTTCTATAATTAAAAATTCTGAAAGCTAATTACAATTATCCATCAGTTTTTCAACATACCGGGACTAGGCATCTTCACCTTTTTTTACCATTGGTTTTCTTTCTGAACCGGCATCCCCCTCGTCCCCCTCCCAGGCTGCACCGCTCCGTAACCTCCTCTTCAGCCTCAGCTCTCCTTCCCGTCCCGCTTCGTAGCCGCTGGGTATTTGCTTTTGTTATTTGCTTTGCTCCGTTGTTGCCAGCCGTGGTGTTTGCTTTGGTAGCTGAAAGTGGAAGCAAGTGACAGCAATTGCTCCTGGCTCCCGAGAGCCGAGGGAGCGTGCAAGGCGCTCACACGCGTGTGCAAGGCGCTCACACGCGTGTGCAAGGCGCTCACACGCGCGGCGGCCCCGCTGCAGCCCCGGGGAAGCAGCGCGGCGGTGCCGAGGAATCGCACGTGGCAGCAGTTAAGGTTCCCCTCCCAGGACCAGCTGCCGACGTGGCACTTTCTCTGCAGGTTTGGGCCAGTTACTCCCATTGCCATGGCAACCCAGAAGTTGAGCCGGGTGCTGCATCCCCCATCCCTGCCCAGCCTCCCCGGGGTGCGTCGCCCGCCCACCGCTCCCCCCTCGTGTCGTGACCCCCCGTAGCACCTTTCGGGGTTTTGGAGCGGGACTGAAAAGGGACTGTGAAAAATGACTTTCGAATAGAGCATGTTCCCTGCACGGCTACATCTGGGAAGTCATAATCTTAATATGAACATCTTTAAATATCCTTACTAATGGGCTCATTCTTTAATTTCCTGAAGCAATGACAGTTTCAACAGACCCTATATCACAGCTAAGATGGGATCTGTCACTGAATGGCTGAATTATATTTCATCCTTTATTTTTATCAGCTCCGCTGACTTATTTATTACATTTAGAGTCTCGGCTAGCTTTTGTCTGGCCTGTACTTTGCTGCTGCTCATAGAGGGAAAAAAGCCATAGTTTATAAAGCCATTTTCACAGCGTCCCCATAATTTTAGGCCATGTCTGAGGCTTCATTTTGAATGAAACTCTGTAGATAAACTGTTATTCATGGTGAGGCCTGTGACGTCCTTGGCAGCCCCCAGAGAACGCTGCCTGCTTATAAAGGGCTTTCCCTCAGATGTATTTTTGAAGAACAAAGGGCAATTTTCCCATCTTCGCAGCAGCCCACGAGGCAGATGCCGCTCAGGGTGTTATCTTGCAGCATTCTTTTATTGAAAATGTAATAAAACCCCGGGCTGCCTGCGGCTGGAGAAGGAGCCCTGGGAATTGCTTCCTGCGCAAGAGCCGGTGGGTTTGCAGTAGGCGGCTGCTCCGCGGGTCGGCGCCGGCCCCGGTGCCAGCCGGGCTGGTGGGCAGCGCCTGGGCGGTGGGAAAGCCCCCGCGGGTTTCCCTGCAGCGTCCCCGGGGGGTCCTGCCCCGCCGCGGCTCTGCCGCACGGCAGCTGGCCGGTTCGCCCCGGCACACGGGCGAGAAGGTGACTTCCCACGCGACTTGTCCCCCGCCTCGCTCCTCCGAGAGCCTCGCTCCCAGCAGTTCAGCCTGAAGCGAAGCCAAGCCAGGCTTTAAGCATCTGGACATTACGAATACGGGTGTTACGGAGCCAACAGAGCATTTGGTTGTGGTGTCCTGGATGCGTTCCCGTGCTCCCTGCTCTGCTCGTATGTTGGCTCCGGGGTCGTGCGTGCCCCCGGGGTCGGTGAGCATCTCCCAGCCGGGCGCTGCCGGCACCGCTCAGCTGCTCTGCGGCACCGGGATGGCCAAGTGCCATCTGCGAGCCTCGCCGGCCTCCGCTCGCCGAGCGGTTCAGGGCAGCTCACAGCGGGGCACGGGGACGAGCTGCTGGCAAATGTCGGTGACCTCCAGCCAGCCGCAGTTTTGGGGACAGGGAATTTTCCAGGCAGACAAGGAGAGCAGAAACTAGCTGCGGGAGTGGAGGTGAAGCACACGAGCTGCTCCAAGAGCTTCTCCCGAGACCTGGCAAGTGCCAAAGTTAATACATTTAATATATTTTGTATGCGCTATGCCAGGCATTAGAAATGTGCTTGTTCTGTCATTGCTCTGAGGCAATCACGGTGAAACATTTGTCCTCTGAGTGCACAGGGAAAAATTAGAGTGCCCTGAGCTGAATTGGTCAGCCAAAAATAATGTACGGCTTTATCCTTGGAAGGAAATTGGGCATTGATTGGAGGACAGAAGTTCAGTGCAATACTTAAAGCAATGTGACATTTCCATACATTAGGGAAGCATGCGTGGTAGGCATATTTCAGACTGTAAATCACCGGTTACCGGTCGTGCTCCTTCGCATGCCTGCGCCCGCGGTCGGAGGAGAGCGGCTCTCGCCAGGCACCGTGTCCCCGTCCCCGGCTCAGCGCATCGCTCCGGCACAGCGCTGTCCCGTGGGAGCAGCCGTGGTCCCGCCGCGGAGGTCGCTGCAAGGATCGGCGATTTAGCACCGCCGTAAAACCTTGAGTGGAGAAATGACGGGAAAGCTAATACAGTCATTACCACGTACTGACTTATCAGTTGTGGGGGGAAGAATGGAGCAAATTAGCTTTGGCGTAAATGCAGGCAGCTGCCAGCCTGGACCCAGCCTGCCCCACTGATCCGCTGCCTGCCCTCCACTGCTGAGCTGTGCTCAGCGGCGGGTGGCGTGGGACGAGGCAGATACGGGGAACTGCTTCGGTTTTTAGGTGTTGGATTTTGCATCAACAGCGTACCTCCAAGTCTTTTCATGTTATTAGAAATCTCCTTAGCAAGTGTTTATATTCCTTCAGTTCCTATGCCAACTTCTGGCTTAGGTAATTATGAGATTGCTTCTATGGCTGCTGACACAACGGTGGGAGTATCTGAGCTTGATTTCTTCCCGGAGAAAGGCTGAGCAAAGACCCAGAAAAGAGCCTTTGCCAAAGCACCCTGCTAGGACGAGGCACCGGCAGCGGCGTGCGCTGCCTGCGCAGGCTCCCGGCTGCTCGGCCCGCCCGGGCGTGCTGCAAGCAGCAGCCCAGGAGCATCCATCCTCCGCTCTCAGCAGCGTTTCCAGTCGCGGGATGTGGGAGGGACGACCTGTTGCCACACGTGAAAGGCCTATACAAAAATTCAGCCTGCGGATTTCCCTGGGAGCTTGTCTGAGGTGACAGCTCCGACAGCCCTGAGCAGGCTTGCGGAGGTAATTGCATTAGTTCCCGTGCATCAATCTGACGAAGTGGACGTTCAGATTGGACTGGCGCTCGCAAGAGGAAATTCGCAGTCGGCTGAGCAGCAGCTGTGTCTGTGTTACCGCACAGTAGCAAAGCCGCTTTGGGAGCCTTCGGGATACGTTCCCGCAGCAGCGGTGCAAGCGAGCTGATGTGCGGCGGGGCGAGAACATGTTCACCGTGGCCTTCCTCTGCCTCGCCTCACCGCAGCCCAAACCTGGAACAGCCACAAAGCAGCGAGTGACCTGGAAAAAATGCCGAGGTGTCCGCCTCCTGCTCTCCGGTGGACAGTCCCTTAACGGCGTGTTAGCTCCCAGTGCCAGGCCGGCGCTGCCACAGTGCGGGCTGCTGCGCCCGGGGTGACCGGCACAGCCGTGCCCAGGCTGGGATGCTCCTTTGGGGAGCGGCGGCCGTGGGGGGAGAAGCCACCCGGCCCCTTCGGCCGGAGGTGCTTTACCCATCGCAGCCCATCCAAGCCGTGAGAAATTTCCCTCAGCTCTATGAATATGTAAAGTAACTTGCAGGATCTCTACCCTTCTTAGGGATGGTAATGATCTCTGAATATGAAATTAGGAATAATTATAATCCATTCATCCCTTTAATAATGAGTCAAATACTTCCAGTGCTCGTTGGCAGACATTCTCTGAAAGTTTTCCATCCTGCCTGAGCCGAAGCAATTTTCCTGCCGGCTGAGTTCGCAGCTTTTCGCCTGGCAGCAGCCGCGGGTGCCGCAGGCCCGGGCGCTGTGTCCGCCAGCCCCTGCGCCCGCCGGGAGCCCGCAGAGCCTCCCCGCAGGCACTGGCCGGGGCCGCCGCACGGCTGGCGGTTCCCAGTTCCTCTCCCTGCGTGGGAGAAGGCATTGAGAAGTCTCCTGGGTTTCACGTAATTGATTTTGTTGTGGTTCTAATTAGCAAAGCTCCAACTCTCAGGTAATGAGGGCGTTGTCTGTAGTTTATTTATGTTTTTCCATTTAAAGTGCATTGGTTTTTATCTCGTTGCATTTTTCCCCTTCAAATAACTCACTCGTAATTACCTGTTCTCATACGGGTAAGATGCTTCCATTTTGTCAGCGTGGTTTTTAAAAGGCTGCTCATAGCGTGAATGCCGGAGACTCAGCACCGCGTGACGCAGGTCGTGGTCCGCTCCTGCACTCGCTGTCGGGGAGCTCCTCCGTCTGACGGGGCATCGTCAGGGTCCCCAGCTCATGGGCACGAAGCGTCCGAGAGCTGCAGCTATGAGGCGATCTGGAAAGGCAGAGTGCTTTTATTTCAGAGCAAACTCTCCAATTCCAGCAGTAACTTGAGGAATTCCCAGGCACGTCCGAGGACAGAAAGCCAAGTGCTCTGTTCCCAAAGCTAATATATATATAGACAACAAGAGAAAAAAGGAGCTTATGACTAAACATTACAGTAGCCTGAAGAGCACAGCAGTATTTTAAGCTACTGCCTGCTATCTTTGGACTGTGACTCTCTGATGAGTAACAAAATATTTGCTTTTTTCGCTTTATGGGTCTGTCATTTCACCGGCAGAATCTTGTCCTATTGACCTGAAGAACCTCAATTTCAAAGCTATTAAAACCTAATTTTCTATACCAGGCTCCTGAGACAGGCACTAAGTTTCATAGAATAATTCATTCCTTCCCTGTGAGGAAAAAAAAAAAAAAAGAAAGAAGAGAGAGAGAAGAGAAAGGCGTTGGAGCGCCTACTGAAAGGGAAGCCGGGACGGAGCCGCGCAGCCGGGCAGCGGCTGCCCGCGTGTTTGCTGCTGATATTTCCCTTCGCAGTGTCCTTCCAGGAGAGGAGCGGATGAATGCCCGTTTAGCAGCCACCGAGCGTCGGCTGTATTTGCACAAGACAACTGCCGTTTACTGATAAAACACAAAGCGGGGCCGGCGGTGCTGCCTGCGGCCGGGCGGGCAGGGGCCGGCAGCCCGGCTCATCTCCGCTCTTCTCACGGGATGAAGTAGGCTTCCAGCCGCCTCCTCCTCCTCCTCCGTTTGAGACCTTTGGGTTTGCTCTGTCCTAGGAGCTCGGGGCTGGTCTATGACCGAGCCCAGAGCCTTGCGTGGCCACCGTGGCCACTTCGCTCCTAATATTCCTGCAAGGCTAATGGGCTTCCAGGGAGGTGCTGTAAAGGGTTTGTGGCTGCTGGGTGAGTCAATCCCACATCACTGCCGCTTTCTTTGCCAAAATATCAATGTAATGGAAGAGAAAGGCATGACAGAATAACTCCTGAACGGCATTCCAGCACCTGGAAGAGGGTTTGCCGAAGAGCAAAGCCACCATCCCAACAAGGGATGCATTTTCCCAATCCATCAGGAAGGAGCGGATTTCGAAGGCTGATGCCAACCTTGCTGCCAGGACCACGCTCACTGATTTCGTTCCTGATCAAAGTGCACGAGGAGGAGGGGGACAGTCGCAGCGAAGGAAAACATGCTGTTTTCTGGGGCTGGCATCTCTTGGTTACTGGGTACCTGACGACTGAGCAAATATCCCCAGGCTGCCTTCTGTACGAGGAGCAAAGGGAGCATTTGGCTGGGGGATGAGTACGGGGGGGACCCAGGGGCGTGGGGAGGGCTGGGAGTTGTGTCCTGGCAGCAAACTGAGCAGAGTAAGTTGGGAACTTGGAGACTCCCCACTCGGGTATCGGGAAACCAGTGGGAAAATGGCGTTGCTTTGCTGGGCTGTGCTATGGCGGGGCCGCGCAGACGCCCCGGCTCTCCCCTCCTGCCGCAAACCCCTCGCGGGGCTCGCTCGGGTGCCAGAAGCCCTGCAGCTGGCGGTGCTCTGCCGAGCCACCGTTTAATATTCTCAGTCGTGATAACACTGTGTTGGATAAGTGCTTTTTAAACCCTACAGATAGATCGAGTATCTGGAGTGGCATTTTAAAAGAGAAAATTGAGACAAGATTCATTACAGGCACCAGTAAATGTCAAACATTTTATCAACTGTGTAAAGTGCCGTGTTAAGCTGTCTTTTCCCCCCAAAGCTTGATTAAAACTATAAATGCCTTTTTAATATTAATATTATTCTCTTCTCCGTGCTGCTTGTTTGGTTATTTGCAATGGCAAGAAAGGGCTGGTGGTTGGCGGAGGAGGCAGCGTGGGCAGGAGAGGCAGGGGTGCAGGCAGCCGGAGCCCCGCAGCTNGGGTCTGTCATTTCACCGGCAGAATCTTGTCCTATTGACCTGAAGAACCTCAATTTCAAAGCTATTAAAACCTAATTTTCTATACCAGGCTCCTGAGACAGGCACTAAGTTTCATAGAATAATTCATTCCTTCCCTGTGAGGAAAAAAAAAAAAAAAAAGAAAGAAAAGAGAGAGAAGAGAAAGGCGTTGGAGCGCCTACTGAAAGGGAAGCCGGGACGGAGCCGCGCAGCCGGGCAGCGGCTGCCCGCGTGTTTGCTGCTGATATTTCCCTTCGCAGTGTCCTTCCAGGAGAGGAGCGGATGAATGCCCGTTTAGCAGCCACCGAGCGTCGGCTGTATTTGCACAAGACAACTGCCGTTTACTGATAAAACACAAAGCGGGGCCGGCGGTGCTGCCTGCGGCCGGGCGGGCAGGGGCCGGCAGCCCGGCTCATCTCCGCTCTTCTCACGGGATGAAGTAGGCTTCCAGCCACCACCTCCTCCTCCTCCGCTTGAGACCTTTGGGTTTGCTCTGTCCTAGGAGCTCGGGGCTGGTCTATGA
>VZTQ01015269.1:209519-303617 GCA_013400755.1 Pelecanoides urinatrix
GTGAGCAGTTGCACTGTGCATCGTCTGCTTTGTATATTCTGTTATTGTTGTTGTTCCCATTTGCTATTATTGCTGTTCTACTTCTGTTTTATTTCAATTATTAAACTGTTCTTATCTCAACCCGGGAGCTTTCCTACTTGTGCCCTTCCTGATTCTCCCCCTCATTCCACCGGTGGGGGGGCGGGGGGTGAGTGGCTGCGTGGCATTTATTTTCTGCTGGCTGGGGTTAAACCACGACAATTCTAAAAAGTACTTATGTTACAGATGCATCTGATGTTAAAGGGTGCGGTTTCTGATAGCAAAACGAACTCATGAAAAATACATGACCTGGAGCGTCTCTAGAATATTTATTTATCCAGCAAGTCTCGCTCGGGGCGTTATGGTGCTGCTGAGGGTGCGCAGCGCTGTCGGGTGCCAGCACCAGCGCCTGGCACCTGAGGAGCTCTGACTTGCATCGTGGCCACAGGATAAACCAGGGCATGCAAAGACTGCCCTGAATAGCCATCGGGTCTGCTAACGAGGTTCTGGGGGCAGGCGAGAAGCCTTGCTGGCGGGCAGAAGCTTCTGCCCTGCTCGGTTCGCCCAGGCTCCAGGGGACTGCGGTTCCTCCTGCTGCTGGACGAGGCTGAGACTGTGTTTTTCCTGTGTTTTTCTGATATTTTCCCTGCGAGTCACCTTCAGCCAGGAGCTGGTCTGGCAGCTTCAGCCTGGCTTCCTTTCCCTAATTTTCCCTAACCACCGCCGTGCTGTCGGATGGACGTGCTGACACAATGAGTTGTGCTGGGCTGCGGCGCAGCAACAAGGCTAACAATTCATTTCCTAGGGAGTGATAGGTGAAATAAACAACAGTAAACGAATTAACTGTTTGGGGATTAAGGCTGCCTGTGCACAAACAGGAATGCCCGTGCTGGCCGGTGTTTTCGGCTCGCTCCGGCCCCGGTGAGGCGGGCGGGAGGACGGCGCAGGCACCGGCAGCCTGGGAGCCGAGCCCCGGCTGCCGGCGGGAGGGGGAGAGCCGGCAGGAGCCGTGCTGAGCCCCAAGCACGGGTCCCATCACCTCACTGCGAAATTGTAAATTAATCTTAAATTTACACTGCTGTGCTAAATGTACAAACTGATCCTTAAAGATCAGCACTTTACCAAANAGGGGTTCCCCCCACCCCACCTGTGACGGGGTTTGGTACCCCCCTGTGGGTGCAGCCCCTGCCCCTCCACAGCCCCTGACCCCGGCGTGTCCCCACAGCATCCCGCCTGCTCCGCCGCAGAGCAGAGCGAGCCCAGCTGCGTTTCTTTCACCGAGATGATGAGAACCAGCTTTTCAAACAAATTATTCATTTTTGTCCTGGTTCTGTCTGGGACAGGGTTAACTCTCCTCCCCATAGCTGGGGCTGTGCTGGGTTTGGGTTGGTATGACAGGAGCGTTAGTGGCCCATTGACACTTTGGCTGTTGCCGCACCAGGGCGGGGGGAGCACCCAGCTGGCCAATGGGGTGTTCTGTACCATGGGACATCATGCTCAGTAGAAAAACCAGGTGTGGGGGGGCTCCCCCCCGGTTCAGGACACGCAGTCGGCGGTCAGTGAGCAGTTGCACTGTGCATCGTCTGCTTTGTATATTCTGTTATTGTTGTTGTTCCCATTTGCTATTATTGCTGTTCTACTTCTGTTTTATTTCAATTATTAAACTGTTCTTATCTCAACCCGGGAGCTTTCCTACTTGTGCCCTTCCTGATTCTCCCCCTCATTCCACCGGTGGGGGGGCGGGGGGTGAGTGGCTGCGTGGCGTTTATTTTCTGCTGGCTGGGGTTAAACCACGACAATTCTAAAAAGTACTTATGTTACAGATGCATCTGATGTTAAAGGGTGCGGTTTCTGATAGCAAAACGAACTCATGAAAAATACATGACCTGGAGCGTCTCTAGAATATTTATTTATCCAGCAAGTCTCGCTCGGGGCGTTATGGTGCTGCTGAGGGTGCGCAGCGCTGTCGGGTGCCAGCACCAGCGCCTGGCACCTGAGGAGCTCTGACTTGCATCGTGGCCACAGGATAAACCAGGGCATGCAAAGACTGCCCTGAATAGCCATCGGGTCTGCTAACGAGGTTCTGGGGGCAGGCGAGAAGCCTTGCTGGCGGGCAGAAGCTTCTGCCCTGCTCGGTTCGCCCAGGCTCCAGGGGACTGCGGTTCCTCCTGCTGCTGGACGAGGCTGAGACTGTGTTTTTCCTGTGTTTTTCTGATATTTTCCCTGCGAGTCGCCTTCAGCCAGGAGCTGGTCTGGCAGCTTCAGCCTGGCTTCCTTTCCCTAATTTTCCCTAACCACCGCCGTGCTGTCGGATGGACGTGCTGACACAATGAGTTGTGCTGGGCTGCGGCGCAGCAACAAGGCTAACAATTCATTTCCTAGGGAGTGATAGGTAAAATAAACGACAGTAAACGAATTAACTGTTTGGGGATTAAGGCTGCCTGTGCACAAACAGGAATGCCTGTGCTGGCCGGTGTTTTCGGCTCGCTCCGGCCCCGGTGAGGCGGGCGGGAGGACGGCGCAGGCACCGGCAGCCTGGGAGCCGAGCCCCGGCTGCCGGCGGGAGGGGGAGAGCCGGCAGGAGCCGTGCTGAGCCCCAAGCACGGGTCCCATCACCTCACTGCGAAATTGTAAATTAATCTTAAATTTACACTGCTGTGCTAAATGTACAAACTGATCCTTAAAGATCAGCACTTTACCAAAACGATGCCGTTAACTGGTAGAGATATTAACTGGTGCTTCCTATCTGTCTGTCACCTCGCACCGATGCTCAGCCTCAGCTACATANGGCGTGTCCCCACAGCATCCCGCCTGCTCCGCCGCAGAGCAGAGCGAGCCCAGCTGCGTTTCTTTCACCGAGATGATGAGAACCAGCTTTTCAAACAAATTATTCATTTTTGTCCTGGTTCTGTCTGGGACAGGGTTAACTCTCCTCCCCATAGCTGGGGCTGTGCTGGGTTTGGGTTGGTATGACAGGAGCGTTAGTGGCCCATTGACACTTTGGCTGTTGCCGCACCAGGGCGGGGGGAGCACCCAGCTGGCCAATGGGGTGTTCTGTACCATGGGACATCATGCTCAGTAGAAAAACCAGGTGTGGGGGGGCTCCCCCCCGGTTCAGGACACGCAGTCGGCGGTCAGTGAGCAGTTGCACTGTGCATCGTCTGCTTTGTATATTCTGTTATTGTTGTTGTTCCCATTTGCTATTATTGCTGTTCTACTTCTGTTTTATTTCAATTATTAAACTGTTCTTATCTCAACCCGGGAGCTTTCCTACTTGTGCCCTTCCTGATTCTCCCCCTCATTCCACCGGTGGGGGGGCGGGGGGTGAGTGGCTGCGTGGCATTTATTTTCTGCTGGCTGGGGTTAAACCACGACAATTCTAAAAAGTACTTATGTTACAGATGCATCTGATGTTAAAGGGTGCGGTTTCTGATAGCAAAACGAACTCATGAAAAATACATGACCTGGAGCGTCTCTAGAATATTTATTTATCCAGCAAGTCTCGCTCGGGGCGTTATGGTGCTGCTGAGGGTGCGCAGCGCTGTCGGGTGCCAGCACCAGCGCCTGGCACCTGAGGAGCTCTGACTTGCATCGTGGCCACAGGATAAACCAGGGCATGCAAAGACTGCCCTGAATAGCCATCGGGTCTGCTAACGAGGTTCTAGGGGCAGGCGTGAAGCCTTGCTGGCGGGCAGAAGCTTCTGCCCTGCTCGGTTCGCCCAGGCTCCGGGGGACTGCGGTTCCTCCTGCTGCTGGACGAGGCTGAGACTGTGTTTTTCCTGTGTTTTTCTGATATTTTCCCTGCGAGTCACCTTCAGCCAGGAGCTGGTCTGGCAGCTTCAGCCTGGCTTCCTTTCCCTAATTTTCCCTAACCACCGCCGTGCTGTCGGATGGACGTGCTGACACAATGAGTTGTGCTGGGCTGCGGCGCAGCAACAAGGCTAACAATTCATTTCCTAGGGAGTGATAGGTAAAATAAACGACAGTAAACGAATTAACTGTTTGGGGATTAAGGCTGCCTGTGCACAAACAGGAATGCCCGTGCTGGCCGGTGTTTTCGGCTCGCTCCGGCCCCGGTGAGGCGGGCGGGAGGACGGCGCAGGCACCGGCAGCCTGGGAGCCGAGCCCCGGCGGGAGGGGGAGAGCCGGCAGGAGCCGTGCTGAGCCCCAAGCACGGGTCCCATCACCTCACTGCGAAATTGTAAATTAATCTTAAATTTACACTGCTGTGCTAAATGTACAAACTGATCCTTAAAGATCAGCACTTTACCAAAACGATGCCGTTAACTGGTAGAGATATTAACTGGTGCTTCCTATCTGTCTGTCACCTCGCACCGATGCTCAGCCTCAGCTACATAAACGCCATTTAGCAGAGTCACTTAAAAAGACGTGTAAATCAAGAGGAAAAAGGCATGCAGAGAGAAGCCCAGTGAGCGCTGGGGGGAGTCCGGAGGTTGCTCAGTTGTGATAAAATCGGTATTTAATGATACCGGGCAAGGCTGATGTGTGCTCCGTGGGCAGGCTATGATTCAGTCCCAGCGACTTTGCCTTCAAGTGCTCTCACTTTATAAATGCGGTAGTTGGTAACTACTCCGTCATCAGTGAACAGCCTCGATGGGTTTGGGGCACGGCGGTCTCCTGCCCTGGCGCCGGTGGGAGCAGGCACGTCTCCCCTCGCACCCGAGGGATGTCCTCAAGGGAGAGACACAGGGTGGAAAACACTTTCTGAGGATAATTTCATCCCTGCATCAGCAGTGATACTAACCCGCGCGTTAAACTGGAGTATCAGACTCTTAAATCTCATACCGAGAGCACCACTGAAGTGGATGAGAGCCAGACATTTAATTACCGTAGCAAGGTTTTAATTTATTTTTTAGGTATGGGCTGGGAGCGGGAGGTTCACACGAGCGCAGAGAAAACGGATGGTTGGCAACTCCCATCTGTGCAGTCCTACAAATCACCCGTGATTCACAGTTATATAAAGCTTCTTATATAGTAAACAATCTTGTTAATAAAAGCAGAAGTACAAGGTCCAATGTAATCCAGCGAGTGTGACTAACTGGATTTATAGGCTCACTCTCCATGCTCGGTGCAGAAGCAGAAAGATTCCTCAGATCTTACAGGAACTAATTTTTGCAAAGATCCTCAGCAGTGATTGTTCCCCCCGGAGAAGGGACAATGGCATGGAAATAGGTTAGCGTGATTTTTTTTTTTTATTTTGCTTTCCCAGGGTCACAATTTGAACAGCCCACATGGGTGCCACGCGCTCTCCACGGCCGTGGGCTTTGCATCTGCGGAGGAGGGTCCGGAGCCCTGCTCCCACCTCGCCCCAGAGCCACGCCGGGGAAAGCCCGGACCCGGCCAGCAGAGCCCAGCTCGTGCGGGGACATTCGTCGACCACCACCCTTCCCTTCCCTCCCTCGGCCCTTCCTCCTGGGCCCTCGGGCCGTTTTGGGGGACGCGGTCGGTTTGCTCCAGAGGCGATGCTGCCCACCCCAGGCGGGTCTCGCTGCGGATGACTCCCAGGCTTGGCTCCGTCGCTGATGGACGCCCCCAGCACGGCCAGCCTCGGTGTTTTCTTGCTGTCTCAGCGTCAGGACAGAAAGCTCTTTTTCGTTAAAACAGTGATTATGGGGTGGCTGTCGCTCCCAGGGTGCTTTTGCAGAGATGAATGTGTTGCTGTGATCCATAGAGCTTCATGTCTTCCCTGTAGCCAGAGCTTTTCCAGCTTTCCATCTCCGGTCTGGGGCCTGATGAGCTGGGTCCTCGCGTTCCCGTGACAGTTTTGTTCGTGCCGCTTGTCGCCCCTGGAAAGGGAACAGTGAGATTTGGTGCACGGTCTGGAGAGAGGAGTGGGCTTTGGGGAGGGCTGTTGAGAAGGAGGCTTTGAGAACAGCGAATATTTATAGAATGTTACAGCAATGGCATTTGCAGATGATTTTGGATATTAAGGGAAAAGAGCAGCATTTGCTTTCCCAGCTACGCAAGGTGTTTGTGCTGACAGCCCTCCCTGTCCCCTCCCGATCCAGCGAGTTCCCATCATTCGCTCGTAAAACCTCGCACGACTTCTTCTTGTTCTCGGAGGCAGCAAGAGGGAGAGTTGTGTCCTCCCGGCGGCACCGCCGGCCTCCCTGCTGCCTTCAGCCTTCCCGAGCCGGCAGCCCCGGTGGGCGCCCTGCCTCGGGGGTCTCGGTGGTGACCCCCAGCCCCGTCCTCGCCCCCTTGCTCAGGCCGTGCCGCTCTTCGGAGGAGCAGAGAGTGAGTGGAAACAATCACATTAATTGAAGCACCTGCCAGACCTCCGCCTTCGCTCAAGTGGAATACAATTTTATAATTACATGAGTGTGCTTTAATTATAGATTTGAAGAACTAGAGGTTCAGCTTTGGCGCTGCCAAGGAGGAGCCTGTTAATTGGCTTATTTGATCGCCCAGCGCCGGCGCGTGCCTCGCGGTTTCGCGGGTGCGGGAGGCAGCATCCCGGGATGCTCCCCGGGGAACGCCGCTCCGCTCGCTTTTCCCCGGCCCTACCAGTGTCGATTCAACCGTCGTAAGCTCAGGTGCCATATGTCCTCTTTTCCTACAGCCTTTTTAAAGTGCGAAGAAAGAGGCAACTGTGAGAGATGGCACTTCCACGCTCGGTACCGCAACATATGCTTTTCGTGGAAAAAAAACTCAGCCTATTATAATACAGGCAACAGGTAGTGTGACATATTGCCGGGCTGTTCTGGAGACTTGGAAAGCACGAGTGATGGCCTCCGAGCCTTCCCAGCGTGTGTTCGGGCTCGGTCCCGCCGGGGAGGACGCCGATACCGCGGCTCCGGCAAGCCCCCGGCTGCAACGCCCCGCTCGGCTGCGGGGTAGTCGGGTGCCCGGTGCGTGCAGCGGCTGCTCCCAGTACAACCTCGGATACCGCAGATCCAGCAACGCAGCTTAGCTCACCGATACACACCAGCTTTCCAGCTCGTTTGGCAGCGATAGCTCTTCGGGCCGCTAATGTACAAGATCCAGCCGCTGGCTGCGGGCTCCCCGCCTGCCTCATTTCCCATTTCCCTCTTTCCTTTCTTTAAAATTCTGCTTAACGCTCCCCAGGCTCGGAGCCACCGCAGCATCCCCGCCGGCGGCCGTTCGGGCCGGCTGCCTTATGTAAGCGAGGGAGGGACTTCGCAAAACTTCCTCCATTCCAAGGCTTATTTAATTAAAAGCCAGTTTTATGGTGCATGAGCTAATTATAACTTTTTAGCCTGGAGGATGAAAATGAACTTGTTGCTTATAATTCTATAATTCAAATCTACTGCAATTAGTTTGGATGCTTAGAAACTTTCAAAATAATTCACCTACATAAACGTGCTTTGCTGAGATGATTTTTTGTGACTTGAACTTTTTTCCTATGCTTATATGCAAAGGAAACTGCCCAAGGATATGTTTCTTGCAAAAAGTAGGGATGCTGAGTCTTGCAACTATTATGCTGGTGAACAGTAATAATTATCCACGTTTTTTTAATCATAAAATTAATGCCGCAGTGTAAGATATCCCAGGCAACTGGGCATTGCAGAAGGGGAAAACTGCCCTGGGGAAACACCATTTTCTCTGGTGAGAACGGCAGCGATTTCACATTGGGGCAAGTTCTTGAGACTTTAATTTGGTGTTTTCCTTAGAAGTACATAGGCTGGACCCTACGATTGAAGGGGAAAGGGTGGGAAAAGCAAGGGGCCGTAGGCCCCTCGTTAATGACCTGTGGGAACTTTCCCTCTCGGGCAGCTCCGGGGATCCATGGCAGCAATAAAGACGATTTCAGGGTTTGGCCACAACACTTTCTAGTAGTGTGGGGGATTCGGGGCGGTTCGAGGTGCTGGCGGAAGGGAGGCCCGTTAGCGCACGCTGGGGTGGGCGAGGACGGCGATGCCGAGCGCCCGCGGCTCAGGTCCAGGGGGATGCAGCGTGGTCCGACGCGGTGCTGTGCTCTCAGTTCTCCCTCTCTCCACGGCTGGAGGCGTTTGCTGTTGTCTGTGACAGCGATCGCAGAGCCACCGGCCAGGAGGCTGCTGCCCTCCCCTCTGCGGTGCCCGGTGCGTTTGGGTGCGGGTGGATCATGGCCCTTCCATGCAGAGATCCTGTTGTCAGAGCGTGCGGTCCCTTTGCCACAAGACAATGATCATTCGAAATGACATCGCATCCCTCCTGGCATCTACGCTACAAATCGCAGTAATTCTGTGTCATAATGAAGCCAATTAGCGCCGCGGCTCTGCCGGCATGGGAGCGGTGGGAAGGCGTGCTGGTGTCCTGGTTCCGGCTGGGACAGGGTTAACTTTCTTCCCCGTAGCTTGGGGGTGGGTTGTGCTGAGGGTTTGGTGTGAAAGGAGTTAATGGCCCATTGATGCTTTGGCTGTTGCTGGGGGGTGCTCGGTGCAAGGGTCTCTGCGGGAAGATGCAACTCTTGGTGGCTGAGACTTGTTACCACCACGCACCGGTTGGGATAAAAATAACTTCCAGGTTTTCAAGGTGCGCAAATGTCAGCTTTGATCGGCACAAGGCGAATCGGGAAGGGCAGGGCCCCCGCTCAGCTGGCTGCTGGCAGCACTTGCAGAGCCCATGGTAACACCGCCAGCGACAGCGATGTGTTTAAGCATATGCTTAAACATTGTGCTAATTAGGGCTTGGGAGAACGTGTGCAGTAATTACATTTTTTTGCCGTTAAAACTGCAGCTACTATTATTGTATAAATAGATGGAGCAAAAGCAAATATGTTTGTTTCTACCTTACCTTGTGCGTTAGAGGAAGAAGCACCAGCTGCCTTAAAAAACGTATTTATTATTCACTCAGAACACACTTGAAAAAAACAGGAATAAACAGCAAAGTCAAAATATTTGGTTTCCACAGCAAGCTGAGGCTGCGGTAAGACTTCTTATGGCACAGAAGCTGAGGAGCCGCATGCAGCAGAGCCGTGGCGTAAAGTGAAGGGAAGAATACTTCGAGATCAAAAGGTTCCTGTTCAGCTCGGGGTGCTTTGGCATCGAGCTGTCACAGCGCTGAGTTCCATCATTCCAAGGGTGCCGATGCGCGCTCCGTGACGGAGCCAGCCACCCCCACCGCTCCCGCGGGAATGAAGCTTTTCTGAAACTCTCCTGTATGCTGGCTTTTCACACCCAAAAATCTCCAACAGCCCCTTAGGTGGCTCATTTCAGCAGCTGAGATGCGACCTTGCAGCACCCTGCGACCGCAGCCGGCGAGGCGGGCGCGCTCAGCTGCGGCATCGCATTCACTTTGCTCGCGGGACGGGGAAGCCCTTGGCAGGATTTCCGCGGCCGGTACCTGCTCGGACCCCAGGCTTGCTGCTGCTGCAAGCATTCCTGGAGGGGATATCCGCGGATATTGGGCTGGAAGGAGAGCTGCCTCCCAGCAGCATGTGGGTAAATTATTTAGGCACTGAGCTTTTCTGAAGGATGCTTTTTCACGGCGTAGCGGGCGACCGCTCCCGATCCCATGATAGGCACTGGTCGCGTGTTTACGGCGATGGCACGTGTGGTAATGACAGGCATTTTGTCTGAACGCGTTTAGGCATTTTCTCCTATCATACTGGGGCTGTTTTCAGTTTAAATGATGATAATGGGGTTTGGAGAATGAGTTATGGGCAGCGGGGAAAGCACGAGGCTCCGGAGAACAGGAGAACTTTGCCTCGCGCCAGCGCTGCGGCAGGTGACGGCACACATCGCCTCGTGCCCTCCTCCTCCTCAGGCGTTTCTTCTGCCTCTGCTTGGCCCGTTCCCATCCTGGGGAGCTGAAATAATAGGTAAATAATAGATAAATAATAAATGCTGCCACTTATTATTTATCAGCAGCTCCCAGCAGCAGGGACCCAAGTCCCAGCACCATTTCGGAGCAGCAAGCCCATCTCCATGACCTGCTCGCCAGCCCCAAGTTGGCCAAACTTTCAGGTGCTTCAGAGCCCGATTACCCGGGGCGGGAGGTCCGGAGCGGCCGACGGGCACCGGAGGACAGCCGAGGCGCCCGCGGTTCCCACCACCCACCTTTCGCACACCGGGAAGCCAAATAATCCAGTTTGCCCCCACCCCAGACAGAACAAACACGTCATAAATATTCATCTGCTCAAAGGAAAGCATTAGCCCTTGTTTCCTTGAGTGGAACTAGCTGAAAATTGATGATCGTTTTCTGAAAAATGTAAGATTACGTACACAGAAGCAATTATATATAAACTTATTAATTATTTAACAGCTTGTTAATGAGCAAGTTGCAGCCTCGTCGCTCGGGCCGTTCCACCCACTTGCTGCCACGGGCGGCCGGGCAGGGGAGCCGGGAGACCCAGACGCATTTCACGTCTCAAGCGCTGGCCTTCGGCCGCCGAGCCCCGGGCGGTGATGGTGGAGAGGCCGGTGCGGGGCCAGGGGCCCTCTTCATCTCCAGCTCCAGATGCCTGCTCGCAGCCTGGAAGCATTAGCTGCATTATACGCTCTTGAAATCCTCATTACACATGCATAAATGGAAATAATTTGATTTTCTAATGCAAGCGAACAATTTGCATTGATAGCAAATGCATGTTCCTTGAGCAGTACTGGTGTGCCAGAGCAGCCGGCACCGCTGGCCAGGCTGCCAGCGCCCGCTTCGAGCCTCCTGCAAATGGGGTTTCTCACTTTTATTGGAATTCTCAAGCTGTTACGTGCGATCAGCATTAACTGTTTCAAGCTGTTAGGTGTGGGGGGCCTCGGTCGGGTCCTGCTGCATCACAAGCACTCTGCAGTCACTTTGGAGGCAACGGGACTGGCAAAGTTTATCTCCAGACCTGTTATGGTGCCGCTTGCAGAAACACCTTTTACATCTTTACGACCCATGCCAGAATTGAGCATGTAAATCGGTGCGTGGCATGTGGGGATTCGGGGTGAACGAAACCCAGCAAGACAGCTTCCTTGAGCTCGGTGGAAGATTTGTGCATAATAAAAGTAAAAACTAATAACACTTGCAAATGCAAATAAGGGGAGGTACGTCACTCATGTTAAGCAGAGTATGTGCATTACTTACAAATAGATTACTTATGTGTTAGTGGACGTGGAAAGCAAACTATTTCCATGTAATTTTATATGTGGATTCCTTTCCATGAAGAAATACCCCCCGCCCCAGCCCAAGCCTCCATCGTGCAGCACGTGAAGGACGACGATTCCCCAGCTGAGGAGCGGGACCGGCCGGGCAGGGGGTGGGCGGGTGCAGCCCTCGCCTGGGAAATTAAACTCAGCTGCAGAGGAAACTGCTTCGATGGCAGAGACTGAAGCTATAAATTACCTTATCAGAGGGCAGGTTGCCTCTTAGTGCTTTCACGGCCTTTTTCTTTCTCTCTGTGTTGTTCCAGAGCAGAAAAGCCTTGCTCTTTCTCACAAAGCAAAACCTACAAGCCCAGGGAAAGATGCATTTCCCTGCAACTCTGCATTAAATTGGCATTAGCAGAGAAAGGCAGGAATATCTCACAAGGTGAGCGATAACAGGGTGGCCTCCGGGCGCACCGTGTCCTTGCTCCGCAGCAGGAGAGCACCAGCTTTTCCCGTCGCACGTGCTGCTCGGCGCGCCGGTGGGGACGTCGCTGCCCAGCCCGGGCTGGTGCCTGGGCTACTCCCTCGGGAAGGCAGCTTGGGAAAAGACGGGAGCAGGTCAGGAACCGGCAGAAACGGTGAGCAAAGCCCGAAGTCGTGGGCGGCGGCGTGGCAGGACGGGCGGCGGGCGGTGTGGCTGGGCACACACTCGCGTCTGCTGGGTTTGGCTGATGCTCCGTTGCAGAAGCGCCGGGCAAGGCTGTCCCTGCAAGGCAGCTCCTTGCAAGGAGCTGATCAATTCGTTTAGACTTTAATTCTCTTTCCTCTTCAGACAAGAGGATGAATTAAAATTAAATGTAATCTAGATTATTCGAATTTAATACAATCTGCTTTCAGGTTTCAGAACCAGGTTGACAGCAATGTTTTTTCCCCTATGAGCTAATTTGCTTATTTCTAAAGGAAGAGATGCAAGATCTCGTTAACGGAAGTCTGCAGAGACTGTGTTTTAATTTCAGCCAACAGGAAAGCTGTCAGGCTGTAATGTGAGCAATGGAAAAATTATCAGGGGCATTAATGGAGACGCATAAATCCCATTAGCATAAATGGGGACAGATAGGCAGGGTTTCCAATGTCCCGGTGATCATTATTGGGGAAACGGGATTCAACCTCAGTCAGGAAAAGGCATTCCCATTATTTTAGTGATCATTATGAACACAACGAGCAGAATGGACGAGACTTCTTTGCATTTTAAACATTCAAACCTGCTGCGGAGGCTCGCTCAGCCCCAGCCAGGCAGGGCAGGGACCCTCCGGCGGCAGCTGCCCGCAGCCTCCCGGGTTCATTGCCACGGGCAGGCGTCTCCTCCCGAACCTTCAGGGCTAAAAAGTTCTTTTAAAAGCTGCTAGCAAAAGCTGTTGGCAGCAGGTATTTAGATGTCTCGGTGGAAAGACTTCCTGCAGAAAATGTGTAGGTTTATGGGGAAAAAAAAGAAGTCCTATCACATTTTTGAATACCTGTCACTGATGAGGAGTTTCATTGCATTATTCATCCTGGAAACTGTGTAAACCAAGCAAGTTAAAAAGAGGGAAATTGCTGCTGTAAGCTGAGTTGTTTTCACATGCAAATGATGGCTTTTATTCCTAGCGATAGAACTGCTAGATTTTTAATTTTACACACTATGTGCTCGGTTTGCCGTTTGTGCAGACACGGCAGTCCTACGGCTCTGACTGGGGTCTCCCCTATTTCCATTGCTGTTGAGCAGCTCTCAGCTCTGTGACAATTTAATTAACCTGCCCTATTCTGCCACGTCCCTTGGAGCAGGAGAAAAGGATCCAGACATCCAGGGAGATACTTCTGTGCCTGAGCACATACGTCTTCTATACAAAAGTCACAGAACAGCAATTTCCCCACCTGGAGATCCCATTGTGGGTTTTTAAATTATAGACCGCTTTCATAAACACGATCAACTGCTCGAGTTAAAGAAGAAAGCAATCTATTAGACGGACGGTGTGCGGTCACGTCCAAGCTGACGCTGCCCGCGCGGCTCCGGGGGAAGCTGGGCGCCGGGGCTCGCTGGAAGTACTGTGTGTCGTCACGTTTGACAGCCGGCTGAAAAACCAAGGTACTTGCACAAGGGCAAAGGAATTTCAGAAGTTCAAAGGTAAGCTTTGACCCTGCCGCTTGTCAGTGTGATGCTCCATAGCTCTAAAAATAGAGCGTCTCTAACGGAGGAAAGATATTTTTGGAAAAGCTGGTTACTGCAGCCAATCTCGCATCGTTACTGCACCCCCTGCTCGGAGCCTTCCTTTAATTTCCTTCTGCACGTCAATTTTATGAAGTGCCAAGAGCTGGCGCGTGCCCTTGCAAAGCAGCAGCCTCTGCCTGTCCCCATCCCCGCTGACCCTCGGACAAAGGGACCCCCTCCTCCCCGGGGCGCGGATCCCACCCCGGCGGAGGCGAGGCTGGGGGTCCGTATCCAGCCTGACGTGACGTGTTGGCTGTTTGCAAGCCTTAACCAACCCCCAGGCCGTAAAGTGTGGCCGGGGGTATCAAACCTGGCCAAGTATCCGTCTGTGCCTACGCACCAGGGCTCGGAGAGCTCGGCAAACTCACGCGGAGGTGCAGGACGCGGCAAAGGGAGGGGAGCGCACGGGGCAGCGCCGCGTCCCCCCTCCCAGCTCGCCGTCGCCGCGCAGAGGTGCCGGGCTTTCAGAAGCAAGTTAACGAGCTGCTTTCAATCAGGTAGTAGGGCCGGCAAGTGATGGGAGTCCCAAGAGATGCAATTAGTCATCACTTCACTCGAGGCACTACAGTGAAGCCTGGTTTGAACCATTAGAAAATCTGGTCCCGTGGGTCGTGCACGTGCCTTGTAACGAACTGAAGGGAATGCCCCCGCCAGCTTATTTACTGGAATCACTGCTCAAAACACACTTTGAGAAGGACTCTAAATATAGGGAAGTGGGTAGAACTTATGAACTCCAGCTAAGAAATCTGCTCAGAGAGAGCAGGCGCGCGAGGTGTGTTTTTCTTTTTGTAAGTGAAAAAAGAAAAATGTACTCTTCTTGCTCTTGGCTCCCAGCAGACAGCTCTCGCCAGCTCCGCCACGTCCCCCTGGTAAGGATGGAAACTGCCTCGGATGTCTCTTAGGAGTGCTGAAATTAATACCGTTCTTCATTGGAAGTGGCATATCCAACTACTCCCCAAAAGGTGAACATTAATATTCTGATTTTCAGTTGTTAGACCCGTGCTCTGGCCTCCGAGCTGCAGAGATGGGGGAATGAGGGAGGAAAGCGCGGCTCTGGGTGGGAGCCGGGTGGTTCGGGTACCCCAGCTCCATCCCCGCAGCATCTGGTGAGGCCTGATCCTGTCGGAAAGGTTGTGCCGTGGCGGCTTCCACATCAGATCACTGTCTCAGAGCGTTTTCAATGCAAGAAATGGAGAGAGAAATCTTCACGGATGCAGCCTCATTATCTGTGTGGCATTTAAGGGTCATTTATACCCGACGTCTCGCCACTTGTCTGGTAGGAAATTGCGTTGTTGGTTCCCCTGCTCTCAGCTTCTGCGGCAACTGTGTCAGAAATATTGAAATAAATCGATCCGACTTGAGTTCCCTGTGCATTTTTATTGCCGGATTATCAACGCAGGCAAGGCACTAAATGAGTTACGCTGGCGGGAGGAGGAGGAAGGCGAAGGCGCGGTGGCCTGGCTGCCTGCGCCATCGCTAAAAAGGGCTTTGGGCGTCTCAGCAATCACTGGGGATCCGGCTGAATTCTCTGTACCTCGAGTTTTCCTTCTTTTCTTTTTTTTAATCGCATCCTAATCAAGGAAGCAGCAAAAGCTTTAAAAAAAGAAAACAAACAAACAAAGTTAATGAGCAGCATCAGGGGAGGAACAAAGCGTTTTCTGGCCAGAGTCCTTGGCATGGGTAGGAAATAGCTGCTCCTCTTGGAGAGCGTTTAGTCCGCTGTGAGCTGCCAGCCGAGCAAGTCAAGTGAAAACCAAGTGCCTGGAAGCCGAGTTCGCTGCAGCTCCCTCTGCTTCGCTCATTTAGTGCCTCAGCCTTAGCAGCAGGTACTCGGATGTTTATTCCCAGACTAAATTGCTTTTGGAGCTCCGACTCGTTTGTCAGCACGAGAGAAAACAAGCTGTCGTTTGGACTAACGGCCTTCACGGCGGCTCCTCTGGTTGGCCGTGCTCGCGGCGAGGAGGCAGGCGGCGAGCGTCCTCAGCCGGGGCCAGCGCCGTCCCCGTCGCGGGTGCTGCTGGGCTCTGCGGCCGAGGCGGCTGGCGGCAGGGGAGGAGCGGTTAGCATCCTCCTCATTAAATCCTTCCGTAAAGACCCAGGCTGGCAGCCGGTCCCGTGGGTCACAGCGGGGCCGAGCAGCCCCGGGGCCGGCTGCTGTGCCCCTGGGCAGGGGTTCCAGGAATCCCCCGGAGCATCCCGCGGGAGCAGCCCGGGCTCCCTCCCCAGAGCTGTTCGGTGCCAATGTTTGCCAGCGTGGAGAGAAGGGCTCCTGCCGCTGGCATCCGCAAGAGAGAGGCTGACGCATGCGGAGCGGCACGTCGAAGCCGCAAACTCTCGCGGGAAAAGTTTTACATGCCTGGGAAACGTCGGAGTCTCCATCAAACCTTGGAGCTTCCCGTTCCTCTGGGACACTGGCTCTGCTCGTGGGCTTTGCTCAAAACAAGCATCGCCAGGTGCTCACGCGAATTAGGAGGCTGTCTGTATAGACTACAAGCTCAGTAAGGGTTGATGCGTCTCCAGCAGCTGTTTATATCCGCAGCTCCTGTTTATATACGGTGTTGGGTAGCAGCTCATGGTATAAACCTCCTTCATTTGCATTGCCCCTGTGCAGTTTGGGGGGGTCAGTTTTCTCACCCTTGTGTTTGATTCTTTCTGGCCAGTGAAATTGAATTTTTTTGCTTGTTCTTGCTTTGGGGTTTTCTGGCTGTTGGCCTCTCTTCCCTGCAGGGAGCTGGTCCGTCCGAAAGCCGAGTCTTGCCTTTGGGCATCACCACGGCTGCAGGCAGCCACGCCGCTTGGCTGCGGCTGAGTGAGTATGTGACTGACACGAGTAAAATACCAATCCTAGCGGGTATTTCTGGAGTTCCCGGAGCTATCGCGTTTTCTGTGGCTTTAAGCCTTTCATTGCGAAGGTTGTTGGTATCATGGGCCACTTCTGCAGCCAGTGCTCCCTTACCCACGGCAGCGTTGCCTTTCCTCCCAAGCACTGAGCAGCAAACGTTTTCCTTGTAGGCTGCCTGAAAAACCCATTGCAGGCGAAAGATCCATAAAACCTCATCTTCATCCTCAAGGGCTGCTTCACTGAAGTAACAGCAGGTAACTCTCTGATTTTTAGGGACTTTGCCATATATTGGCCTGTGAAAGTCCTTGCTCCGTGAAGAGTGTTCCTCGTGCACACGCGTTCTTCCTCTCTTTCTCCATGGATGTTCCAGCTCTCTCTAGAGAAATCACGAGTCATTTCTAGTCCGCGGGGAAGCGATGCTGGATTGCTTGTTTAGCAATGCTCCTTTTCAGTAGAACTGTCAGAATTTATCATAAAGTTTTGGGTAGGAAGAACAACATCATTTTCTTGCTTTGGCATGAAGTTAGGAATCCAAATAGAGACATTTAATGCCTCATAGGGATTATTAGAAACAAAAAAGCATTGGAAAGAAAGCATGCCATAAATACAAGCCTTTCTGTAAGCTCTAAATCTGTTACACGTTAGACCATAGTCTTCTAAAACAAAAGTGACTGCACCAAATAGAGACTGTTATTGTTTAAATATTTCTGCTGGGAAATGCTGCATGAGGAGAAGACACAATAGCTGCCCTGGTGCGGGATTTATTAGAGCAAGTTGGCACCAGTCTGTTTGTAGGGAGTGGAATATGCTTGTAGAGATTATACCAGATTTACAATGATTAATAATGGATTGGGCATGGCAGACTTCAAAGGGTTTGGCTCCCTTGCAGTTTGGGGGTAGGTTGAGTTGAAATAAAATCGCAGATTTGCTCCAGTGGTTCAAACAAGTTTTCCCCTCGGAGAGCAAGGCTTTTGGCTGGACAGCATCAGCGAAACCCCACTTCTCATTCCCTCGCCCCCCTTGAGCTTTCTGCAAGCAGCATGGCCAACGCGGCGGCACGCCGAGGTTGCCACCCAGCTCGGCGCGGCTCCCGGCGGAGACCTGCTCACCACCACGGCCAAACCCGGCTCCGGTGCAGCACCCAGCCGGCCGCGGGGAAGCCGCTGCACCGGCCAACAACGGCCCCACGGCGGGGAGAGCCGGCTGCTGGGGAAGGGTGAAGCCCTTAATTACAGGAAAGGTTCTTCTGCGAGGCGGAACGGGGAGCTCGCCTACCAGGAGGATGAGCAGGGATTTTGTCGACAGTCTGAGGGATTAAGCGAGCTGGGAAATGTAGGACATTCTTCTCACTCGCAATGTTGTCTGTGCATGCACAGACCTCGAGCTATTTTTAAAGACCTTTCGGCGTATTCTGTGGCTGTAACTTTTGGTATTAAACACTTGAAATCGGCTCCTTGCAGCAGGAGCTTCCTCTCCCACGTTGTCTGGAGGCTCCCGACCACGCTGAGAACAGCACAACAAAGATCAAGACTTTTGAAATTAATAATAGTGTTATTAATTATACATTATTATAAACATGCTCTCATTCTATTTTTGTCAGGCCATTTAGCAGTGTCCTGCATGCAGCTGCGATTGCACTCTGCCCAACCGCATCGCTTCTCTTTCCCCGTCTGCTCGAGCCTGGGATGTATGCCTGCGCGTCTTAATGTAAGATCGCTCAGACGAGCTAGGAAAAGGCCAGGGCAAGTGCGAGTTGCCGAGGAGCCTCAGACGAATGTATTTCATGAGTGATAAATGCTTCGGCGTTAATCAAGCGTTATTGTGTGTTCTAGTTGGGAGGCATCTCGAGCTAATGAAGATGTTTTCCCTCTCTCTGCCGTTATCTGGGCGGCTGGAAGAGCTGTGGAGGAGTTCCACCCTGCTCCAGGCAGGGCTGATGGGATTTGCACCGGTCCCAGTTGCCATGGAGAAAGTGTTGGATGGCTTTAATACATCTCTGCGAATTTCTCCCCGGAGTTTTCCCGTGACAAGCTGGACTGGAGGTAGCCTATAAGAAGCTATAATCTTCCAACTCTGAAAAAATGATTGATGGAGCGCGAGGGGGGTGAAGAGCTTCCTGGGGCTCTGGCAGCACGTGGCACAGCGCGGCGCCAGCGGGGGCCGGCCCTGGTCCCCCGGGCTCCCCCGAGGGCTGTGCCCCCGGACCGGGGCCGCACCGCACAGCCCTGAGCCGACCCCGCTCTGCCACCCAAATCCGTGTGTCACCCTGGCCTCACGCCTCTCGGGGGCCACCCGGAGTCCCCCCGGACCTTTGCGCAGGGGCAGGATGGGGCCGGCGGGCAGCCCCCCACTGGGCTCCCCTCCCTCATCGCCAGTCCAGACGTGTCTCTCATTACCCCTGCTTCTGCCAACAGAGCCGAGCTCCCCCGCCTTCTCATTACCGTGCATTCACCAGGAATTAAAGGCAAGGAAATTAAACCTCTATTTGTTTTCGCATCAGTGTATTCCCGTTTAAAAATCTGAATGTTGACATTTGCCTGTTTGCTTTTTAAGTTGATGAAAACATGAATGATTCATAAAAACAAAGGAAAAAATAATTTCCAGCTCGGTGTGCCAAGGAACAAGTCATTCACCTGCCCGGATAGCCTGACGTGTCATTTTGGCTTTTTTCCCCCCTTCATTCATCCCATTGCCCTGCCTTAAACCTAAAAGGTTATGGGACATGGGTCATGATGGAATCAAGTAAGCCTGAGCTGGACGTTTTCAATAAGAAAGGAGACAGCAGGAAAATTAGGAGGAGCAGAGAGAGAAGGGCTGGCTGTCAAAACCTGCAGAGCTTTCTGGAAAGTTCAGGAGCGGCTTTGGGAGCCAGCCCCGGGGCCAGCGGGGGAGCCGGCAGCCGCTCTGCCCGGGCCCTCTCCCTCCTCTCTCTTTTTGCCTTCTCATTTGGTTATTTCTACCCCCGGTACCGCGCCCCGGTGGAACCTCTAGCTGCTTTAGATTCTTCGAATGTTTCCTCTTCAGCAGCTCATGGGCTTTTGAATTACAAAGTCCGTCAATCCCCGGTTTATGTCCCCCCGCAGCAGCTCGGGCTCCCGGGCAGCCCCCGCCGGGCACTGCAAGGGGCTGGACCGGGTGAGCAGCTGCTGCCGTAGCCAAAAACCGCCTTACCCGGGTCCTTGTTCTCTCCTTCCCCTTCCAGAGGGTTTGATGAAATTCCCGCAAATTCCGCCGCCCGGCCGGAGGCTGCCCCGGTGCTCGGCTGGGAGGACGATTTCCCGTGGGGTGCTGCGGAGAGGAGAGGTTGCACGGCGAAGCGTGCGCTTCAGCTGATACGCCGGGGTTAAAAAGTAATTAATTAGTGAGTTTATGGTGTTTTCCCTTCTGAAATTAAAAACAAAAATTATGCAGAACATACAAGGTAATTAAGAAGCAGCAAGCTACAACACACCTTTAAACGAGAGCTCTAAAAAGCATGATGTTCGGGAGCAGATTTTTAATGTAACAGCTAATAAAGGTTCATGCCCTCGATCGTGTTCCCGGGAGTGTTCATCACGCTTCGCCCTTCCCTTATGGATCCAGGTAGGGCCCCAGCAACACCCAAATTTTTCATATTCTCAGTGCTTACCCGTGATCAGATTTCCCATTTAAAATCTATTAGCCAAGATGAGAAAATTGGTTCATATTTTATGTGCCTAGTTTGGTTTTTTTTTCCCTTGCATTTACAACTGGCCCCTGGTGTTTCATCCACCCCCTAATGATTTAGCTGCGCAAGATGTTCCACCAATTTATTAGAGTGGAGTGCATGGAGCAGGTCATGCATATTAAACGTGAAGTTTTTACTACAGTTGGTTCAATAACCTGAAAGAAAAACATTTTTTTTTTCCCCTTCATTTTTTTACTGTGTACCAGCTGCTGCTTTTGGCAGGGCAGTTTCTCAGCCTGGCGTCCGGCGCCGCTGATGCGCTTCCCGGGGGGAGCGATGCCCGGCAGGCGCAGGGCATCCCCTCCCTGCCCGCTGCGGGATCAGACCTGCGCTGCGCGAGGCGAGTAGCGAGGTGCGTACAGACACACCGCCTTTCGGGAGATGAGGCGACGGTCGGTCCCTGTGTCTCTCCCTTGGCACTAAAAGCTGGAAGTCAAGGTTTTACACTGTTTTTCTTTTCAGCCAGGTCTGCGATGCCGGCAGCAGAGGTGTTTGCACGGCATGCCGTTCCCCACTTTGCTACCCTCACCTAAGCCCATCTGCACGGAGTTTTCCTCCCAGGCACCTTGCCTTTTGCGTGCGGTTCCAAAGGCTCCTCATTTCTCCATGGGAGGTAAAGGCTCATTTTGGGAGCCATGACCAAGGAAGCGGCTTCCCAGCTGGCTGGGCGATGGGTGGGGATGGCTGGGCTCCTGCCCATGGCCCTGGGATGGCCAATGGCCACTCTGGGAAGGCAGCCGGAGCTATTTGGCCACGCAGAAATATTTCCCTCTCTGGGAAACGTTGGGTTTCCTGCAGCCCCAGTGGTATTCAGCAGCCGCTGCAATTTCCAAGTGCACTCTGTCACCTGTATCCGTTATCACCTGCTCTTATTGCTGGCCTGGAGAAAAGCTTTGCTTAGATGGGGGGGTGATTTAAACTATTTTGGTTAGGGTAGCATCCAGGGACGCTGAATGCCAGCCCGAGGCAGGGGAACCAGCGTGTCCAGCACGGCTCTGCAGCCCCAACCCTGCTCCCAGAGCAAGCACTCGGCTGCGGGGTTTGTTCCAACACTGCCAGCACAATCAGGGCTAATATATTCCTGAGATAAGGCCGACTAATTAACACACAGCCAATTGCTGCTGCTCTGCTTTCCCATTTCTTTCACTCGTCAAGGTCAGAGTCGTATCGTAATTGAAATTTTTTAGGAATAATTTTACAGGAAATACTGCGTTTCCTCTTCTTCAGCGCACGGGGCGGCTCATGGTCCCGCCGTGGCTGACGGCTGCTGTTTGCTTCCCACCCGCACCGCAAACGGTGCAGGGGCCGTGACCGGCAGCCGGCTCGGGCAATTAGCCACGGGATGGCTGGTTCCCCTCGCAGCCAACTGAGGCAGCAGCGGAAGGGAAAGGGGAGCAAACAGCCAAAAATATGGTCTGAGCATCCTCTGCTGTGGGAGTCACGGTGCTGGACTCGTGGTCCATGGCCGCAGAGGCCGGCCAGCAGCAGTGGCGCTTGGGGGACTCCTAAATGAAATTTCTGATCGAATTTATTAAACAATTTTAAAGACAGACCATTCTTTTTATCACGTTTCTTAATGGTTTTCCCTATTTTCCCCCCATTTTCCAGCCTGTGCGGCTGAGGGCAGCACCCCTCACAAAAGGTGGGGGGGAATGGGCATGAGAAATGGCAGCGACACGAGCGGAGCCAAATGGACAGCGGAAGAAAAATCATCCTCACAAAAATGCCAGTGTCAACCCTGGCAGGGAGAGAAGGAGAAAGATGGTGTTTGAAGGAGGAGAAGATAAAAGCCTCTGTGGGAACGGTACCTGCGGAGGAAATATTGCCCCAAAAGACAATGTCGGGGGATGCTGGAGATAATGACTCTTCTCGGCTTCGTGAGCTCCACACGCACACTCTGGGTAAGGACAGATCATGTTTATGCTGTTGTTTCTACAGTTTTCTCTGCATTTTGTGTTTCTGTTGGCTTTCTCCCTCCCTCTCTTTCTGCTGTTACCTGTCTTCTTTGATTTTAGGCTGCTCCCTCCCAAAGAAGACAGTCTGTGTTCCCGCAGCAGCAGCCTCGTCGCTGGCCCCGGGGCGTCCTCGCTCCCTGGGCTCTCGTAAACCCACCACTTCTGCTTTGCCCTGGTTGTCCTTCCAGGCAGGTCACCTACGAGTAAGTCAGCCCAGGCTCGCCCTGCCGGGTTTCAGGCGTGTTTCCGAGGCTGCCCGGCCGTTGCCACCTTCATGCTGGGTTTTTTTGTCACTTAACGCCCAGAAGTGCCGAGGGGTCTCCCCGATGCTCCAGCTCGGGTGGGTGGGGGAGACTTCGTGTGATGAATTTGCTGCAGACAAAAGCCGTTTGTTTCTATCCCAGAGCCTGGTGGAAAGGGTTGGAGAAACAGGACGAAATGCTGGTTTGCCCTCCCCTCTTCACGACAAGGCGAGGGACGGGCGCGGGGCAGCGCGGCGAGGAGGAGGCAGGACCTCGTGGTGGTGAAGTCGCCGAGGACGGTGGGTGCGGAGCAGGCTCCGCCAGCGTGAGGGTGTGCACGTTGTTATTTTGGTTCAGTGCCTGCAATCAATACGAGCTTGCTCGGGGTAATTTTTTGTGTCTTTGGAACAGTTTATTTGGTTTCTAAAGTGCTGATTTTCTAGAGTAATTTCTCAAGCCTTGTCCAAGCCTCTTGTCATGTCTGCGCTAAGTGAGTCTGAGGGCTATTTTCTAGTCCGCATTGTCATCTCTATTTTACTTTTTGGTTGGCTCTAAATTTACACTGAAGTGTAATTCTGGTTTGTTTTGCTGACTTGGGCATGAAAATAACTACTTACCATCATCTCGGTAACCCCTACAAGGCACTCGTCTCTCGGGCAGCCTGCTGAGCTTTGTGGGTTCTGATTTTCTCACTCCAAGCCCTTTCTCCCTGATTTCTTTTCCCCTTCGTTGGGCTTGGGCAGTGCCCGGGGATGCAGGGAGGCATGGATGTGGGGATTTGGGGATGGAGGGATGCGGGGATACCATGTCCCCACAGCTACGCCAGCCCTGCTGCTCCAAGCCCCCCTAAAATCAAGCAGTAATTTAAAAGGTGGCCCATGAGCGCGGGGGAAGGAAGAGAAAGCCTGATCTTTACAGATGACATTTAAGCCTGCAGAAGGCCGGTGTATTTTACCCACTGTCACATTTAAAAGGCACTGAATTCATTATACCGTTGAATAAATCTTTTTTTTTTTTTTTAATGTATTTATCCAGAGAACAGCCACCACTTTCCAGCCAAGAGCTCCTCCTGCTAGGACCAAAGCTTCCAGCAAACAATCCAGCTCCCTCCTCTCCTGCGGCGCCCGCAGCTGGTGTTGGATCCCGCACCATCTTCCCACGGGGATGAGGAGCCGAGGCTTCGCTTGGGGGAGCAACTGAGGGCTGACACCGCGCCGAAGCGCTCGCACTCCTCCACCGCCGACAGCCGCAAAGGGTTAAGCTGCTGAGATGGAGCTTGGTAAATCAGGCAGGAAAATAATCAGCTCCCCACTGAAGTGAGGAGATGCTTGGTATTTTACAGCTTCTTTCATACACTTTACAGAAACTAATGGTTACACAAATAATACCTAGGGGATGATAACAGGCTATAAATAATTCAGGGTTCTCCAGCACGGAGCTGCCGTGTGCAGGCTTGAGGAGTGCGCGGGCGCCGTGCGATGACTCGGGTCCTGGTCCTCCCGAAAGGGGCACGAGGGAACGGTGCCCTCTTATCATCCCGGCATCCCTCTCAGCAGTGTCCCCACCATTTTCCCAGCCTTTCCGGACCAGCTCCGCTTTCTCCCCTTTGCACCCGCGTCACCCACTTCCCTGGCCACTGTGGCAGTTATTGGCGATGCCCTTTGCCGATGGTGCCAGGAGAAGCCGGAGGTTTCCCATCCATGGTGGGACCATGCAGCTGGCTCGCCAAACCCATCGCCTTCCACGCAGGTTTGTGCGTAAGCTGCTTTGACGACCCAAAGAAATGGGAATGTTTCTACATCCGAGCTGAGCATCTCGGGCGAGCGGCTGCCTCCTGCCAGCCGTGGGTCGGGGCCAGGCACGCGCGGGGAAACGGCTCTGCCCGTCTCTGCGCCAGCGCGGCAGCATTTTTCACAAGTACTTGAGATTTTTGAGAGCCATTGTGCCAAATTCCCCGTCTGCAGATGTAGCGGTTTCAGTTTAACTCTGCCGCTAAATATTGTGACAGCCTCTCTTCTTGAAGCCTAGCACAGCGCATCACGTTGCGCGGTAACAGTGCCCCGGCTCCCCGCCGCGGCACGCCGGCACACCGCCTGCTCCCTGCCACCCACCCGGGCTGCGCCGGCGGCCACGACCCCCCGGGGGGAAGCGCTCCCGGGTCAAACCCAAGATGGGAAAGGGGACGAGGAGAAAGCCGCTCCGCAGCCGGCTGCCTGCCAAAACGGGGGCTCAGCTCATCTCCCCCAAAAGATTCACGAGCATCAGGCCCCCCCGCTGGCTATCTTAACATTGAGCCCACGAACTTCTTGCCCTCTTCGTGAGAACAGAAAAGTTGGTGGCAGGACCCACAGCTCAATAAACCAAGAGAACAAAAACCTTCTACATCGCAATTTGGAAATGGGTTTTTTTCTTCTCAGCCTGTTTCCTGGGGAGGAATTGATCTGTCTAATCTCTTATCTGTGACTATGAAATTGTATTTCCCTCTTAATAGGCCTACAAACGTTACAGATGAATAGTTCGGGAGACACGCTGCAAACGGCAGGAATACTAAAAAGGGATGTTAGGTTTTGCTCACTTTGGGTTGCAGAAAGCAGCACGCAGGAATGCCAGGATCTGCATCGGCTTTGGCCCCGTTCCTCAGGGACCCGTCTCAAGTCCTGACATTTGTGCGATTCCTGCTTAAATCGGGCCGGGAGGTCTCTAAGAAGCTGTGTTTCGTTTAGGCATCACGAAGCTGCCCCGTCCCCTCCTTGCCTGGTGCCTGCATTGCAAGGGAAGAGGAGACAGCGGCAGACCCAGCTCTTGCTCTGCTAATCCCAGTTTCCCGTGTGGAAGGTACCTGCTTTTCCCGTGCTGGCAGGGCCACCAAGCGCCTCAGCCATTTCAGCTCCCCGTCGGAGGGACAGTTGCCGCCTTCAAGGCAGCGGAGGGGGGTCTCGACGCCTCCCCCGCCGTCGCCGCTGCAGCTTTGCCCTCCGCAGCTCCGTCAGCCGCCTTTCTCCACCATCCCACTTGCGAGTTTGCCGGCGCTGGCTCCGTGCTTCCGTACTTGGGTTGCAAAGCCGTGAGCTGACGATGTCCTTCTAATCCCCGCCTCGTGCCTGGCGGGGGCTGCCCGGCTCGGCAGCGTCTCCAGCGGGGACGATGTGTCGATGTGGGGTGCCCCCAGCCCTCCCCAGCCCTCCCCAGGAGAGGCTCCTGGGACCGAGCAGCCGAGGTGAAGCAGAGGTGCCAAACGTTCGCTCCAGCCCGGGGATCCCCAGCAGCAGTCCCAAACCTCTGCTAAATGTTTTAGACTCAGGGCAAAAAGCCAGCCTCCCTCCCCCCTTGCTGCTGCCAGAAACCCGCGGACGCAAGGAAAAGGAAAAGCACACAAGCCCCCGCGATGAAGCTGCTTGATGAATGAACTTGGAGCGGCCGAGGCGACCTTTTCGGGAGGAGCTGGATGCCGTGCCTGCCCCCGCGCATCCCTCGTGCCTGCCCGGGGGATCGAGCCCTTTGCAGGACACGGCTCAGCAAAGCCCCCACCTCGGCCGGGGCACTCATCACCGGACCATCGCTGTAACTAAATATGTCAGATTAATCACTTTATCATCCAAATACAGGTGGATTAGTGCAGTCACTTAATACTCTGTTCAAGCAGCTGAGTTTTAAAAAAAGGAAATTGAGGGAATTACTGTAAAATTAGAAAACTTAACAGTTCATGTACTGCTTATTGTCAGAGCTGCCAGCCAAGAAAAGCCAGCAGATGCACACCGCTGCCCTGGCTTGGTGGTGCGGCAGGGACCGGGGGGGACGGCGGGGACCGGNGCGGGGGACGGCAGTGCTGTGTAGCCCCAGCTGCAGAAAACAGAAATGCAAAAAGTGCCATTCCTCGATCTCCCTTTTAGCCACCAACGAAGTCTGTACAGTGATTGCTCCTGCTGCTGTAGCCCCCTCCTGTTAACGAAACTGAAAAGGTGAGGACATAATTAAAAAAAAAGCTGAGGCATTGCTGTTTTCTCTAGATAAAAATACTTCTTTGGTAAAAGCGGTATCAATAAGCTCTCATGTCATCCCTACAGCCCATTTCGCTTCAAACAGCCCATCTGTCAATACAAATCTGGCGATCCTGAGCTCCGTTTGTCCCAGGGCAGCTGAGCCAACTCGGACAGCGTTTGGGGTTTCAGCCCCCCGCGTTGGCATTCGTTTATCAGCTGTGGGCAAAGGCAATTTTTAACAGGTCTGTCTTTGCTCAGCGAGAAGAGCTCTTCCACACCACGTGGTAGCAGGAGCTGCATCCGTACCGAGCTTTGCACCGGCTTTGCCGTGCCCAGCCAGCCGCCTTCCAGCTGCGCCGGCAGTTCGGAGCCGAACCCGACCCGGCGCGGAGGCTGCGGGAAGCGAGACGTGGTGCCTTCATCCCTTCTCTTTTTTTTTTACCTGTTCCAATCACTTGTACCTCCGTCCTTGTTGCGCACGACTGCAGATGAAAGGTGGGTTGCCCCCAGTGAGCAGACGCTGGAGCCGAGGGTCCTGGTCCAGCGCTGGCTCCAGAAGCCCTTTGGTCTCCCCAAAAGCGGCTCCCGGAGCTGCGGATGGGTCTCCTGCCCCGACCGCTGCGGCCAGGACTGAGCAGGCAAGTGTGAAAATAACTCTGTCGTGGGAAGGAACGGGCTCCATCTCCTCTGCCCATGCTTTAATACGGGAAATGTCACCTGCTCCTCCAGCTCCTCTCATAAACAGAGAATTTATCTGTCAGCAAGCTAAACCAATATAAGTTGAATAATATTTGTTGATTAATGTAGTCGATGAATTTCATATTTTCTTTAAAATATTTGCTGCATATTTCTGTAAATTATTCATCTGGTTTATAAGGCAAAGCAAATATTTGTGAATCGATATGAATTATGTGATTTATAAAAATGAAATATTCATGAGTCATTTTCATTATTCACCTCATCCTGGAATTGCTACATAAATCTGATCAAGCAAATAGATTTGGTGAAGCTCAGCCCGAATTTACGGATGTCATGGAGCTCGCAGGCTCCCACACAGCAAACCGGACTGGATTTGGACCAGGCGTTTGGATCGTGCGCTCGACTGCTGCCGCTCAGGCTGCCGGCCCATGTTTCGAGGCGGGCAGGAGGGGACGCGACGGCTGAGCCAGCAGCGTGCTCTGCAGCGCCCACTCCACGTGGGAATCGGCTTCCACCTGAATTTCAGCAGAGGCAAGGGCAGGAAGAGGAGACCGACGTCTTCCTCCCCCGACAAGGACGCCGGCGCTGCTGGGAGGTCGTGCGGCACCGCGGGGAAGGGTGCCGGGGAGAGGTGTTTCGACTCGGAGGAATGACTGCAGACAGCGGGAGCACCGACCGCGCAAGATGAGTGAATAATTGGATGCGAAGCTTTGCCGTTGGGTGGCTTCAAAGCCGGCACTTGCGGATGCCCTTTGCCAACCTTCGGTGGGACCGGGGTCAGCGTGGGTGCGCAGTCGTGAGAAGTCTCCCCGCGTCACCCCGGCTTCCCACGCATCCCTCCCCGCCTGCCCATCGTGCCCACGCTCCCACCCGCCGCTGCTGGGCGGCTCGGGCTCCTGCGCCCCGGGTGCTGAGCTGCACGGGGACGGTTTCGCCCCCTGACCGCCCCCACCGACTGCTGGGGAGCCGCCTCTTTCCGAGACATGCATCCTCCAGAACACCGTCTTTGCCCTCTGCCTCTTCATTAAAAGCAACGTCTTTTACACAGCGCTGCCCGGAGGTGTTGCCCAAACTGCTGAATGGTGGGAGCAGCGAGAGAAGCGTCTCGTGAAGGACGTGCTTGAGTGAGGGGCATTTATCTCAGCCTGGGCTTTCCGAAAAGCAAAAAGCACCTTGGCATTGTGAAACAAGGACGAATATGGCAAACGCTGACAGCAGAGCTGTGACTCCAACGGAGAGCCCCCAGGATGGTGGGGGGCAGCCGGCCCCCGGCGCAGCTGCCTGGCAGGGACAGGGTGAGTCTGGGAACGAAGCAGGTGCCGGGCTTGGTGTTAAAAAAAAAAAAAAAAAAAAATTAAAAGCTGAGTTAAGCAGATGCTTAACTTTTAGGACATGAATAATGCTTCCGGCTATGCTGGGACTGTGGGTCTGCTTCAAGTTATGCGCACGCTAAGTGCTGCTTGGACCGGTGCCACCCAGCGCTCGCTGCTGCTCAGTAATGAACTCGGCTTTTTCGGAAGCTGCAAAATGAGCACTCAAAAATTCAGCTTTGGGGACTTTCATATTTTCCAAAGTGTTAAAGTGCTTTCTTTTTAAATAGCAAGCTTCCATTTAGAAAATAGACTGTTCCACAGATAGTGTTATACATCTTCCGCCACTGGGGTGTTTTTCTCGACACTGCGCGGGGACATCATAAAAACCACATGCTTAGCCAAGTGGAATTGCTGACTCTATTACCCTGGTCAGAGAAACCCGTCTGTCTTCACCCCCTCCCTTATCCATCAGGAAGGGGCCGGTGGTTCGGCGCCGTTACCTACTGCGCATCCCAGAAATGCAGCCGGAGCTGATCAAGCTGAATTAAGTGGAAACTCTTTGGGGATGCAGAACCCGAGGCCGTGGCTCCTCTCCACGTGTTGAAGAGGTCGGATCGACCCGCAGGATGATTTAAATCCACTGGAGGGGGGACGGGCAGCGTGGACCCCCCGCAGCCCTCGCCCGGGCTCCCGCGCTGAGGTGGCAGCCAGCACAGCCAGAGCCGGCAGGGTGGGCTGCGGCATCCCGGGAAAGAGGGAGCCCTTCCTGCAGTGGCTGCAGGTAGCAATTGCTCCTCACCCTTGTGCACGGTGAGGGCAGCCGAAGGACCCAGCGCCCCAGGCGAGGGGTGGGCATGCGGGGACGCCAGGGCAGCGGGGACCCCGAGCAGCAGAGACCCCCAGGCAGCGGGGCCCCCGGGCAGCGGGGCCCCCGGGCAGCGGGGCCCCCGGGCAGCGGGGCCCCCGGGCAGCGGGGCCCCCGGGCAGCGGGGCCCCCGGGCAGCGGGGCCCCCGGGCAGCGGGGCCCCCGGGCAGCGGGGCCCCCGGGCAGCGGGGCCCCCGGGCAGCGGGGCCCCCGGGCAGCGGGGCCCCCGGGCAGCGGGGACCCCGAGCAGCAGAGACCCCCAGGCACTGGGGACCCCCAGGCAGCGGGGCTGGCGGCTGCACTGAGGAAGGACCCCGGGGGCTTTGGGTCCCAGCAGCTCCCTCTGTGCTGCTGGGCTCTTTTGCAGCTCCTCTCCCAAAGGTCACATTGCTGCCTGCAGGGCAGAAGCAGCGATGTTTTATTCTGGCCAAGGCAGCTCCTCAGTTTTCGCACTAAACTCCGGACGTGTTCAACCGTGGGATGGCATTTTTCCCCTTGCCGGCTCTGGAATAGCCACAGAGAAGCCATTTATCAGCACTGTGTGTGCATCCAATCTCCGGGGCCCTCTGCTTCGCCTCCCGTTATCGGCCGCCTCTGCGGCACTTAATGAAGCAGCTATTTTGAGGTGACGGCCTGATGAATTTGAAAAGTTTTTGACCCTTTTATTGCAACATCTCAAATACCAGGTACTGGAAAATAGTTTTAATGTTGCATAGACCATTATGAGCCAATGTATTTATTCTAGCTATTCTGCTCTGAGACGTTTCACAGTTTTGGAACAGCAGCCAGCAAACTGGAGTAGTGGGAGATGCAGCGGGAAGGGCTTTTCCTTAGGGAGACGTGGCCGTTGACTGCTCCTTTCCCGCACACCTTCTCTCCCACGCCTGCCAAGCATGTCGCTCCGTCGTGAGGCTGGAGGTTGAAGCGGACTCGTGGTCACCGCGGGCAGAGCCAGCATCGGCTTTGCTGTCCGGCAGCGGCTGGCCGTCCCGCGGCACGGCTGGCACCGGGGAGCTGCCTGCCCCGCGGGTCCTTTCCAAAGGTGGCTGCCCCCGAGGCAAAGGTCCGAAACCCGCAGCCTGAAGCGAGGGGCTTGCTCCGACGCATCAAGAAATGAAGTCCCACTGGCAGCGGAGCCCAAAGGGCGAGCAGAAGTCACCTGTGGGTGCCTTCCCCCTTAGAAAACAGGCTGCGATCCTGAACGGGGGGTAAGAGCAGGGAAAGGCAGCAGTAAGCGGGAGCTGGCCAGCCTGCACGTCTTGCCCGGGCACGCTTCGTGCCGGCACGGCAGCACCTCCAGCCCCCGGGGAGGCAGGTCCGGTGCTGCCCATGGGGCACCAAGCAGCAAAGCCTCTTTTTCCAGAATATCCCTGAGGATGCCTTTCCCATCAGAGGGCACAGTGGGCTGCTGAGCTGCTGAAGAGCTGCCAGCTGCGCACGCGGGCGATGCAGCAGTGCCGGAGTGGGAGAGGTCAGCTTCTGAGCCCCTCCAAACCCTCTGCCGTAGCCTTGTTTCTGTAAAGAACATGTTCCTGCAAAACGAGCTCATTGTTGGGGAGCCCTCCACTGAACAAGGCTGTTTCTGCAGGTTTCAAGGCACCGACGAGAGCGGAAAGCCCTGGGAAAACGCTCTTGATGAAAACGGAGCAGGTTCTCCCTGATCTCCCGCTCGGCAGGGAAGCACGTTTGGCCTGCGTGCCCCAGCGCTGTGCCGGGCAGGGGCTGGACCGCGCGGTGCCCGCGTCCCGCTGCGTCCCCGCTCCCCCCCCGGCTCCCGGGCCCGGCTGTGGGGTCCAGAGCCGACCTTTGCAGGTGGGTGGAAACCAGGCGGGTTTTTCTGAAGCAGGAGCGGGGGGATGCGGGGAGGTTCTGCTGCTGCAGCAGGGCCACCGAAGGAGGGGACTGAGCTGGAAACCCCCCGGCACCACCTGGCCGGGGGCTGGGGAGGCTTCCGAGCTTTGGCCTCAGCTCAGTAATGATACGTGGGTTTAGTAACGGAGAGAAATTGCACCCTCAGGTTAGTGCAGCTGGAAACACCTGCCAGTATTGGCCCCTCTTTGTTTGGGGCTTTTTCTCTCCTGGCTTTACAGGGTCTCAACAAAATGAAGCACAGCGCGCAGGTGAGGGGTCTGAACTCAGACAGCAAACTTTGTGGGGGTTTTGGATAATACAGAATTTTACACGAGGAAGTCGAGAGTTTGGTGACTTAGCGACGACCGAAGCTCTCAAGGGCAAGTAAATGTCCCTCGCTCGCAGCCCTGCTCCGGAGGGACTCGGGCTGCATCTGAAATGCAGCGCGGCTGCAGGGCCAGGGGGGCCTGTTGAGTTATTGCGAAGCTGTCTCCATAAACACGGGGTCCCAGGTTCCCAGAGGCACAGCACGGCCCCCTCGCCCGGGCTCGCACCCTCACGGGGAGGCCCAGCCGCTTCCCCGGGTGCCGCAGCCCGTCCTCCCGCGCCGCTGGCTCCCTCCGTGCGCCCGGCAGGCAGGAGAGCTCAGAAAGCAGCTGCCGCAGCCTCTGCTCGCGGGGATTTCTCTTTTCAAGTTTCTTCTTTTCCCCCCTGCTTTGTCGAAGGACTTTGCTCCTTAGTAATTCATTTTTTAGAAGAAAACCAAGAAAAAAATCTCTAGTCCTCCAAGGAACATTAATTGCTGCTACTTTAGAGCATACAGGGCTGGTAAATTATATTTCTTGCTCAGCAACTGAAGGACTTGGAAGCCACTTTTAACCCTGAAAGGGAAGGGAGAGGCATACCATCTCCCAGGCAAACACGTCTTCCAGCACCGGGATAATGCCTGCGTTCTCCACGACAGCGGGAAATCCCATGGCAAGGGCTGAGAGTGGCGAAAGTAAAGTAAAGTAAAGTAAAGCCCCAAAGCGGCCCCGTGAGGAGCCTCTTCCCCCTTCGCCTCCAGAAACGCTTCTCCCAAATCCTCCTGGACGCCCCTCGCTGCTCCCCCCGCGGGACAGTTTGTTTGTCAGCACCAGGAGACAAACACAGGCAAAGCCAACGTTAGCTCATGGCAATATCGGCTATAATTTTAAGGTCTGTTAAATGTGATTTAAATATTTTTTTACTCATTAACAATAATTTAGAATGATTCTCTTTTTTTCGGAAACTTCAAGCATGATTGTAATAGCTTTGTAATTTGGGGCTCTATCATTAAAATTAATGATATCCTAATGCTCTATGCGCACTAGAAAAGTCTGATCAGTTTTTTCCCCTTTATATATCATTACTAATAGAACATTTTAATGGCTGTACTTTCCAGCTCTGCAGATGGAAACCTAAAAATAGGAAGAAGGCCTATTTCATCACACCATGCCAGCCCCTAAATAATTCAATTACATAGACCAGAATATTTGAAGCTGGGTATGTTCCCAGCTGCAGATAACCAAAAGTACTCGATATTACTTTTAGAGCAGGGCGGGTTATGACAAGGTCTCGCCCTCCGGCCCCCGCCAGGCCACTGCCGGGGACGGCAGCGTGCAGCCGCCGGGACGCCGGCACGAACCCTCAGGGACGGCAGCGTGCAGCCGCCGGCTGCAGAGCCGCAGCAGTAGCAGCCTCCCCTCCCCGCGCCGGGGTCCGGAGATGTACCGGGGTCCAGCAGATCCTGCAGCGGGGCAGGAATGGGGCTCCAGAAATGCAGCGCGACTCGTAGTAAGTACAAACCATCCGTCGCCGGAGGGAATTGCCTTCAGCCAGTGTCTGGCCAAGGCCCCTCCACAAATGCCTTGGGTCCTCACTGAAACTGTCCCTCAGATGGCCCTTGCTGTGTTCTTCTCGCAAGCAAAGTCTGTCTCTCCCAGCTCTCCCCCCGCCACGGGGAAGGGCGAGAGCATCACTACAACCGAAACCTAAAGCTTCCCTAAAACCACGCTAAGTTCCTGGTTTATTACTCCCCACAGTCTGTCTCCTGCTTAGGTACTTTTAAAGCCTTTTATCATCCCACATACTCCTCTGTACAGCTAACTCGTTTCACATCTTTACCTTCCAGAGTTTATCAGGTGTGTCGCTGCTATTTATTGGCTTATGCTTTGCCTCCACCAGCAAGAATTCACGATTAAATTCTCACTGCGGGTTTTTTTAATACTTCTTTCTTTTTCTTTGCCTAAGACAGTGAGAGATCATTCTCGTGTGCTCGTGTACGAAGCTGATATCTCCCTTTGGCGGCCGGACCCACGTGGTGGTGGGAGGGGAAGGACGGCGCAGGTCGGTTTACAGCCTACGCGTTTTCTCACCTCAGTAACACACCATTTTGCTCCAGACCCGCCATGTCGCTGCCGGTCCCCTGCGAGCAGAGCAGAGCAGAGCGCGGGCTCACCGAGTCGGAGGCGGCAACCGTGCCATCGCGCACCGTCGGTGCGGCGAACCTGCCAACTGCGCCTGCCGGCGGCTGCCCATCCCGCAGCTCCGTGGGCAGCACCTCGGCTCCCGGCAGCCAGCGCTGCCAGGGAAGAAGAAAGAGCCGTCCGGGAGTTGCCCACGGAGGAAAGAAAAGCAACTTTTACATGTCTTTATTAATAGTTCATGAACCAAATACAGAAGCAAAGGACGCAGCCTGCCCCACAGCAGCACCGCAGCTCCAGGCGCTCAGCCCCGACCGCCGGCGCTGGCAGGCGGTTCGCAGTTAGATGTGACACAAAAGGCCAAAGTAATTAACGTGGGCACGGCTCGTGTCTCGGAGAAGCCCCGGTGCCGTGGCAGCTGGCTGCGCTCTCCCTCGTGCACCATCGCTTCCCACGGCTTTTCTCGCGCCTCTCGCCGCCCGAGTCTGCAGACCCGCTCCCGGGGCAGCCCCCGCCTCTGCTCCGGGTTTGTGGGGATTTTCACTGGGCTCCAAGCGAACCAGGCACAGGCGTGTCGTCTGCTCTTGGTAAATACCACGCTGAGATTTTCTCTTTTTTTTCCTCTTTTCTCGGTTTGCATTGCCTGGGCACTCCATCCCGGTGCAGCCGCGTGAGCAGCCCCGGGCCAGGGAGGACGGCACCGAGACCGAGGTTAGATGCTCACCTTTGTGTTGAATATTTGTTTTACAATAATTGCCTGGTCTGAGCTTTTCTGTGGTTCCCCCGGGTGCCATATCCCACACATCACCTTGTACCCCTGGGTAGGGAAGGACGGTCGGCCTCCAGAGGGGGACGGGGCAGCGCTGGGACCTGCTCTCCTGTGCCTGCCGTGAGCCCTTGCCGGGGAGGGATGTCAAAGGTAATTATTTAGTGGGATGGACCCAGCTCCCCCCAGAACCCTGCAGACTGCGGCAGTTAACCCCCCTCCACAGCTGCAGGTACGTAGGCACAGCCGGCCTTGGAATGTGGCAACTAAAAACCCCCTTTTTGTCTCTCCTGAAGGTCTCCTGAGGCCCGATCGTCATTTACTGCCTAATAAGGAGAGCTTTTATATTTTGGCATTTCTTTTCCTGTGGTATTATCAGTGCTTGGGAGAAAAAGCCAAAGCAACAGAGAAAATCAGTGCAGCCGCAAGTTACTGGGCTGGAAGCAGGAATGAGCGCGGGAGCATCCCGGTCCGCGCTGCGGGAGCATCCCGGTCCGCGCTGCGGGAGCTCGGGCTGGGCGGTGGAACGGGATGCGCCTGCAAGTGCCGCACGCCGGGCGGGAGCGTGCTGACCCCAGCCCGCTGCTGGAGCACAGCCCTGCCCTCCTCCCTTGGGCAGGTGAGATTTGCGGGGGTCGAAGCCTTGCCTGAGAAACGAGCGTGGAGGAACAAGCTGGAGACTATTAGGAAGACGTCAGAAATTGCGAGATTAGAGATGAAAACCCTCCGAGCGTGGATCGGCGCAAGGCAGCCGAAGTGAGGAGCGGAGCTGGCCGTGGGCTGGGTGAGGTGATGCTCCTGGGCGGGCGAGCGAGCCCTGCACGACCTTTCCAAGGCTGTTTCCAACCCAAACCTCGCGCCTTCCCAGGCTGTCGGATTTGCCATCCTCTTCCCGCAGGGAGCCGCGGGCGCAGCACGGCCGCAGCTTTTCCCGCGTGCCCAGGGTCCCCCCAAGCCTGCGGCAGCATCAGCAGGGGAGCCTGCATCCCCTGGGAGAGCCGCCCCGCCGCCCCTGGGGTCACAGCATCCCCGGTTCAGCCCTTCCCAGGCGGGAAAGCTACAGCCAGTTTAGGCAAAGTGCAGTCGGATGGAGCTCCAGGGCTGTTAAATCGATTCAGCTGCTCTCGGATATCCGCGTCAGAAGGAAAAGAGGCTCTGCCGAGAAAGAAAAGTCAAGGGAGGTTGGAGAAAATTGCATTTATTTTCAGGTGGGACGCAAGCGAGGGCAGCTGGCGATGGCCTGAGCCTGGCAGTATTGCGTCAGGTCTCCAAATCAATGTTTACCACAGGATGAGGCATTTAGCGTAGGTTATTCCGAGGAGCTAATATTGGCCAGCTGCTAGTTCAGGAAAGAAAGAAAACACTTTTATTCTGCCTTGTCTTTCAGTTCCCAGCGTGGCGATGCTGTACAGCCAGCCTACGTTTCAGTTTGCCTTTCGCGTTAAAGTTTGGGTGCCAGAGGGAATACGTGATCGCCCGAAGAGCAGCATCCACAGCGGCGTGCTGTAGAATAATACATCCATTTCAAATTGGCAAGACCAGGCTGAGTAAAACAAGGTACTGTTCCTTCCAAGACACTGATTTACAACCCATCAGCCCTGACCCCGCTGGCACTCTCCCTGCGAAAGGAAGCGATTATCTGCTTCCAGCCCTCCACGGAAACACGGGGCGAGGAATTTCACCTGCAATATTATGTATTTCAATTTCTCTATGCAAGTGGCTTGCCCGAGTTCCTAAATGAAATGAAGCAGGCAGGAGCAGGCAGGGATGTGCGGGCGCCCGGCTTTTCGGGGGGGACAAGGGGATGGCTGGATCTGCTGCTGGGCTCCGGCAGGTTATTGTGTTCCTCCTTTCCCCCTCGGGGCGAGAAGCACAAGTCAGTAAGCAGAAGGCTTTCCACGCTCTGCAACAGATAGAAAACCACAATATCTAAACGTTTTGACTTCTTGTTCCCAACCTATTGCTTCATTAAAAGCTAATTAATGCGTTAAAGATACAGCTTTTAAAGGCACAGTTACCTAAAAATACCAGGGTTGTCTCCTTTCATCATTTGAATGACACAGGTCTGAAAATGTGATGTTCTGGCTGTTGAAGAGGAAGGATTTCTTCTGTATTATGTTCACGTGAGGATATCCCGATGCTTCTTGCCTGCCTGCCTTCGTGTCGGCTGCGCTCCTGCCCGCAGCACCCGGCCGTCCCCAGGCTCCTGATGTCTCTGTTGCTCCGTGGCAAGGTCACAGGCTGCGATCATAGTGCAGGTAGAAACACAAAGCTGGGTCTTTTCAAGGCATTTTAAGAGCCTTGGTCGTTTGGTTCATGCTGATTTGCTGATTTGCTTCCCACTTGGAAAAGTACAAACCAAAATATTTTGGAAAAAGCAAACTGGGCCCATGGGATATAAAAAACTATTAAAAAGAAAACCCTGGCCGAATTCCCAAGGAGGAACGTCGATGCGTCCAGCACTGGGGCTGCAGCCCGCGGCACCGGTTTGCACCGAGGGGCTGGGAGGCCACGCTCCTGCCCCGGGCGCTGCACACGCGTCTCGCCCGGCGTCCCCGGGCTGCAGCTCGCCCCACCTCCGCGCCGCCCTGCCCGGCCGCGGCTGGCGAGAGCATCACCCCTTGCACTTCCACCGGCACCGGGGAAACGCCTTTACGGCAACCGGGCTCTTCTGTGGTTTATAAAGGCGTTGATCTGCACATTTCTGAGAACAGGTCCTCAAGCACTTTGCAGTATTTTCCCTGTGTACAAGGATCAACATTTTCTTAGGAATATGAATTTATCATCACGCTTTTCCCCTCCTTTCGGTAGCGAGAGGTTTTCCTGCCCAGAACGGCGGGGGTGCAGAGAAATGCACGTGAAATCATGGTGTGGCCCTGCTGAGCCCCACGTGTGCTGTGAACAGCCACGGGACGGTCGAGCTGTGAGTATGATACTTCACAGCGATATATTGAGCATCTGTGTTCAAAACTGATACACTTTTCTGTCTTAAAAATACTAATCAGTTCTTATCGGTTGCATCAGACTTCTCCATGGGAGTACTGTTCCGCTATCAGCCATACGCGTGTTACAGTGTGGTAAAAGGTATTAGAACATATTGAAAGCTGTATTTTGCTCTTTGGAAACTCGCTTCAAGTGGATTGTCCAAACGCCGGTTCTCAGGTCCACCACCTCCACGCGGGGAGCACAGCCCTGAGCCGCAGCCCCTGGGAAACCTGCCGCCGCGGGCACTGTGACATGGATCCAGCCGCAGATCAGGCAAAGGCTCTGTCTAATTGCACTCTGTTTCCTTGAATGCATTCCTGGTTCTCGGCCGACGCTCTTTGAAGGCTATTCCCAAGTGCAGGAGAAGGTGGCTGAGACCTGCAAGCAGCCGTCTCCGAGCCCTTAATGCTCGGCGTAACTCTCCAAAACTTCTTTTCTCACAACAGGAGAAAGTGCTCAGGGCAGCTATTAAAGTGTAATCAATCAGTGTCAAATAAAAGTCATCAGAATATGACTAAGAGTCTGATTGCCTGTAACCAACATAATTAGATGGTGAGGATTTTCTTTCTTTCCCGTTTCTGCAAGAAGGCTAAAAGCCTTCAAAATTGGAGCTAATACCCTGTGTCTGGAGCGAGGTGAGTTCACATTTGACCTATTGTTCAAATAAAAATTCTCCTCAAATCCAGCCCAACCTGATGACGGCAATCACGGCAGGGCTTCAGCACAGAGCTATCCAAAGAACACTAAAAAAACCTATAATCCCTGAAATTTCTTTCCGTTTAGTATGCGTGATCAGGCAGATTTCAAGGGTGACGGGGCAGGAGAGAAGGTCTTCGTCTCGCTCATTAATCACCGCCGTGCGAGCAGCCTTTGTCCCAGCGTAGGTGAGCATCGCGCTGGAAGCATTTGCTAAATAAAGCCGTGTGTGCCTCGGCGGCAAAGCCAGGGAGGGCGAGATCGGCTGGGACGGGGTGGGCGAGGGGACGCGCCGCAGGCAGGTCCCTCTCCCCGTGGCCCCGGCGTGGCAGCGTCTCCGCGCGGGAAGGCTCAGCGAGGGCAGCCGTGAGCCCCGGCTCCCTCCAAGGGACAATCGGCTCCTGCCGGCGGTGGCCCTGGGGCGGACCAGGAGGACGGCGAGCTGCCGAGGCCTCCCGCTCCCGAGGTGGAAGCAGCAGCTCCTGGCCAAGGCTCTGCCGGGGGTTCGGCCAGTGCCTCCTGCCTGGGAGGCCCCGGGCTGGGACACGGAGCCCGGCGCCGCGCGGCTCGGCAGCGAGGGAGGTGCCTTGGCTGCTCCTCTCAGGCTCAGACTGAAGGGCTTTCCCTCTGTTTGCTGCAAAGAAAAAACACTTTGCTAGGAAGCAGAGGATGAGCCTGTAAAGGCAACCCCGCCGCGCTGCGATGCTGCGGTCCTCCGGCCAGGCTCCAGCGCCCGCACGGTGCCAGCGCTGCTGTGCCGCTGGTCCCACCTGGGCGTCACGAGCATCCCGCATCGAAGCGGTCTTTGCATCCCCAATAACACCCATTTCCTCAGGCTGACAAAAGTAGGCCGTGTTTCCATATTCCCTGTCACCGCTTATCTGTCTCCCCTCGCTCTCCAAATCCTCTTTCCATTTATATTGGCTTTAATGAAGTGCTGCCGTCCCGCAGCGCCGCCGCCGCGCCCTCGCCCGTCTGGCGCTGCCTCACGAACCAGCGCCCTGGCGTCGTCCAGCTGAGCCAAAGGCCGATGTTACGGCTTTTATCCCACATTGGCAGAGGTGAAGCACAAGGTTTTCTGCCTGGTTGGCCAGGCTGATGTTCAAGCGGGTTTTTTTTCCTCCAGCTGTTTGGTTTTTATCAGATATTTGATGTTTTTCCCCTGTCATCCTGCCTTTAAGGTGACCTGCAAAGGAAGTAAACAAATGAGGGTCTCATTATTCACTCCTTGAATGTTTTATTGATCCATTTCTTTCTCACCTCACTTGTGCATGCTTTGGCATGGAGCTTGTTTGGGAGGGTTTATGGTAGGAAAGGCCAGTTCCTTCCCCGATGCAGTTTGCTCCTGGTGAAGGCGACGTTGCTAGCCAGGGGCTGGCGGTGGCGGGGTGCTCTGGAGGAGCCGAGCATCGCGGTGGGCTCCCTGGATCTGGTCTCGGCCGGGTGATGGTAGGAGCTCTGGGGGTGCTGAGCAGCCTGAGCACACAGCCCACACGTTCATCCTCTGCCTCCGCTCTGCGGGATCAGCCGCCAGCTTCACCAGCTGTCCGGTCCTCAGCATCACCCCAAAAGATCCCCAGCGTCACCCCAAAAGATCCTCGGCATCGCCCACCACGGGACCCCGCCTGTGCCAAGCATCACCAGGCTGCCGCAGCCAGCAACCGAACCATCCAACTGATCTGCTTCCCTCAGCACTGAGTAATTAAAAAAACAGCAAATGGAAGTAATTCCCACTTACGAGAAAGGACCTGCTGGAATTCGTGATGGGAAGGAGGCATTCAACAGATGTGCATTAGCATAATGTGGAAATGGCGTGAAACACGGTGCTATTTTTCTCCCCGAACCACTTACAGTAAGCGGAGCTGCCCTCCCCTCCGCTTCAGGTTTTCCTCGCAAAGGGAGAGTCCGAATAAATAGGAACGACCCAAGGAACGATGTGCCTGGAAGTCCCGGTCAAGCAAGCACCAACCTTTGTCCTGGGGCTGTCCAGCGTGGGTGCAAACCAGCTCAGCATAAGCCGGGAGAGGTTTCCTTCGGAGGTAGAGAACGTGGGTGAGCCGAGCTGGGGTGGGGGGAGCCCTCCCCGCGGCACCCGGCCCCCCACTCTGCCGCAGCCCCCCCAGCTGCTGACATTTCTCCTTGGGCTCTGGCATTTATTTTCATTTGTGCTGGTTTTGCATTTCCCTCTCAGGATTAACAGGCAAAGCAGCGAGCTGTCGATCCGTAAAGACTGATTCACCCGGATGGAAGACCCTGCCGTCAGCCACAGCCCATGGTGCGAGAGGGGAAACTGAGGCAGCCTCAGCATCACGTGCGAGATGCGAAGCCCGCCAAAAACCCTGCGGGGCAGTTTTTCGTGCCTCTCGAGTGCTGGCAGAAGTCATCAGACACAGCACATGCGTGCCCAAGGGCCTGTGCCTGGTCCCCGGTCAGCTTGAATTGCAAAGCATGGGGAGGCAAGACAGCCGCTCTCCATCCCTGTCCGGGCACCGCCGGGGAGACGGTCAGACGGACAGACAGACAGGCCGTTGTGCATCGCTCTCCAGGCACCGCCTGGGAGACGGACGGACAGACCGCCGTGCCGGACAGCCGCTGGCGGGCCGGCATCCTCCCGGAGGCACGTCGTCTGCCCGCAGGCTCCATCTTGTGGAAGATGCTCCCCCGAGGAGCCGAGTGGGAAGCCGCCCCTCGGCGCGGAGCAGCCTGCGTGGGTCCGCTCGGCACCGCCGGCGCGGCAGGAGGGTCCCTGGTTTGCTGGCGATGCTGGCCCCCAGCCCGCATCCCGCTGCCCTGCTCTGCCTCCATGGGCTTAAGAATACATTACGCCCCTGTACAGTTGCTCCGAGGAATAGATGCAGTGGAATTTATTTCAACAGATGGAGGACAATTTTCTTCTCGTCGTTAACCAACACACCGTGCACCTCCCTTCGCAGGGTCCCTGCGCGGCAGAGAGCTGATACGGAGAGCAGGTGGATTACGCCGTGCTCATCCTGCCGCTCTGCTGCAGAGAGGATTTATCTCTCCCCATTTAGGGGAATATAGATTCAACAAACAAGAGGAAGGAATGAAAAGCAGTGGCAAGTCCCACCGCGCCGTACCGGATAGCGATGCCTTGGGCTGCGGCGCGGCAGCACCGGGGTTTTGCCGGCAGCGGTGCTGGGCAGCCCCCCCCATCCCGCCCCCCCACACCCCGCGCTGCAGCAGAGCAGCCTGTCCCTCGTTGTAGCCCTCAGCGCTCAGCTGCAGGATGAAATTGGGTGGTTTTCAGCCTGCTGGATGTTCTGCCTTCGTTGAGGTTTATTTACCATATAACGTGACACAGTCATTTCACTGTCTATAATTTAATGACACATTAGGAAAGAATTAATCACTGGCAGCGGCGCTCACGCCTGACTGCTTCGCTGAGGTCTGGCGAGAGGAGCCCCGCTCCCAGCCGTCGCTACCCGGTCCCGGGTGGTGCAGCCCCTCGGGAGCAGGGGTTCGGCGGGCAGCACCGCAGCAGACAGGCAGCAACGCTGCCAGCACCATCGCTGCCGGCTTTCTCGCCCCAAGTGGCCCCGGTTCCTCGGCAATCCGGCTGTGCCCGAGGCTGGGGACACAGCTGGAGGGGCGCGGCTGGACACGGCGCTCGGTAGGAAAACAGGATACGCAAAACTCTCAAGAGCACATCCAATTTCCACTCATTAGGCCATAATTTCCATCATTTTAATTACATAAAAGGCAGATAAATGGCGAGTATGCTCCTACTTGTGCCTTTTCTCTTAATTATTAGGCCTTTGCACGGGCCAGTTTGCAATGAATCAGCCTTTAAACAGTGTTCAATCGGAACACGTTCTGCTTTATTTGAATTATCTTGTTGGCCGATCATTCCCCAGAACATAATAAAACAAACATTAATTACTACTTCAGCGGGTATAATCTTCTTGAAAGCACTCCACGCTACTCCAATGCCATTGTAGCCTCATGCTCCGCACTTTAAGGCGTGTGGGTAAACAAACTCATCCAGCAGGTCTGAATGCGCAAGCAGAGCTCACGCCTGCCGCTCCAAACAGGCGACTTTGGAAAAGTTTGGAAAGTGTGCGGGTACGCAAAGGAAAAAGCCAAGCCTGTTGTCCACAGAGGATGGAAGATGCTGCAAGGTCCACCAGGCTGGCTGGCAGCCTGGCGGGATGCTGCGGGATGCTGCGGGATGCAGCAGGGTCGGACCACGCCACATGCTGCGGCACGCCGGGCTGCCGGCACTGGAACGTGCTGGACTCAAGGCAGGCGGCGAGCAGAAAGCCGTGCCGACGCTTGCGTTTCAGCTTGCACAGGGCTTATTTGGGTCTTGCCTCGATCAATTTGGGACATTTCATGCACATGTAAATGGCAACTCCTAATCTCCACCCAAAGTTTCCGATGGTATTTCCAGTGTTGTTACTAAAATACCCAGGCGTCGCGCCTCGCCGGGGAACGACAGAGAGCCAGGCGCTCGGCGTGGGCGAATGTCTGCTAAAACCCGAGCTGACAGCTCGGGGTGGGATGGCAGGCGCCTGCATCTCGCCCGTCCAGCCCCTTTGCCGGCCCGGCCAGGCGGGTCGGGAGGCAGGAGGAGGGGGGCAGGGGCCGGGAGCACTCCCTCCCCAGCTGGGGATGCTCACAGCTGGGGGCACTCAGCACGCCCCCGCAGCTCACCTATAAAGGGCTGCTGCAAAGCCCGGGAGGGTTTTTGGAGGGCAGGAGAGGTCTCTGGTGTGAGGGCTGCCCAGCTGGAGTCACTCCTCCTGCTGAGCTTTGCTTCAGAAAATCCCTGCCTGGGAGGATCTGCTGAGGAAACTTTTCAGCGTTGGCTGCTGCAGGCTCCTGTCTGCGGCCAAGGTTTGCTGCCCTTGGAAAGGCTTTCCTGCTGGCAAAGTGACCGGAGAGCCAGGAAAACACCGGTGTGGGGCAGGGAAGAGGATTTTCCAGAGCAGCAAAACATGCGTGAAGCCTCCTCACAGTTACGCCTGGGCCAGCGCTGGAGACACGAGGTGGGTCGAGGTTTGGGGAGCGCTGGTTCGAAGGTGGCTCGGGAGGTCCGGNGGGTTTGGGCTTTCCCGGCTGGGGAGCGCTGGCTCGAAGGTGGCTCGGGAGGTCCGGTGGTCTTAATTGCCAACGTTGAGGTTTGAAGGTTTCTGGGGGTGCTGCCCCCCAGGGAAGAAACCCTGGGATGCAGGGTGCAGGGCTGCAGCTGACAGCCTGCCCCCCAGGGAAGAAACCCTGGGATGCAGGGTGCAGGGCTGCAGCTGACAGCCCTTGTGATGCTGATCCAGGATTCAGGCGGTGCTGTGTGGCTTTCTGTACCGAAAACCGAAGGGATTTGTTCTGTTGGGGACTTTCAATGCAGGGCAGAGGGGAATAAGTCTCGATTCTCAGCATCCTTCTGCCACACTGACTTACAGCAAAGCAGTGCGCATCTGCCTAATTAGGAGCAATACTTCTGGCAGTCAGGTTTCTTCCTCTAAGAGATAAGTGGGATTTCTTCCCATCGGCGCCTCTCGAGAGCGTTTTAAACGTTCCCTGCCGAGGGAGCCCTCTGTGCCCCTGCAGCCGGGGTAACCCTCTGGTTTCCTTCGCGGGTCGTGGCTGAGGAAGCGTCTGAGTTGCTGGTGTGCAGACACAGCCTCTTCCCGCACCTCTGCCCTTGGGGCACGTCGCTCCTGCCCTGCCGATGCGCCCGGGGCAGGGATGGGTGCTGGCCTGGAGGGTGCTGGCTCTCACCAGCCAGCTTGGAGATCCAGCATCACCTCGGTGTTTTGGCTTGTCTGCAAGCAAGGAGGGGTTTAGCTCGGTGCAATCCAGCTGTGTTTTACCTGGGAGAGGGAAGAGACATGTCTAAAGCCAGGTAGCAGTATGACGTTTTTCCAACCAGAGTAAGTTCAACATCATTAGATGTTCCTCCCACACATAGCGAGGCATGGAAACGCTTTGGCAAGGTCTTTCCTTGGAGGGGCTGCCTTCTCTGAAGTGGCTTCCCACCTCCCTCCTGCTCCTCCACCTGCAGAAACCCAGCTGTTTGGGTTTTCTCTTGGAGTTACTAAAAGCTTTAAAAATTAGGGCAATTTTCCTTGCCTGTAGCCCCTCTGCTAGCTGCAGTGCCTTTCCAAGAGGATCTCTGCATTTCATTAGTTGCAAAGCTTCTGTCTGAGAGAAATCAATTGCAGCCTGAATCTTAAAGACAAAAATCAATTGTAACTCCACTTTCCAAGTGTGGGCTCATATGCATACATCGACTGAAGAGGCTCGGGCAGCCTCTGAGTCCAAAGGACCCTTATGGACTGTCATGTCAGGCATCTGCAAGAATAAAAATCAGATATGAATGCAAAGAAAGCACAGGCTTTTTGGAGGCTGTGGTTGTTTAAGGGGCTGGTTCTCGTCAGTGTGGGAATGTACCCCAATGGAGTGAAAAACCCATGCTCAGTGCAGGTGTCCGTGGAGAACTATGTGGGATCAAAACTTACCCTGTATCGACACACTCTCAGGTGTGCCTATTCAAACACCAATACGTGCTGAAAAGAAAATGTCTGAATTTCCTAAATATTCAGTAATGTTACTTTAAAGCTCCGGGTTTGCATTTGTGCAAGAAAAAAGGAATTTATGTATGCTTTTAAATAAGAAAATTGCTTCATGTCATTTTGTTAACATCCCACCCACCCCCGAAGGGCCACGCGTTTCTTTTCCTTCGGTGTTTCCCCCGAGCAGGGTGCCCAGGCACCGGGGTGAAGGGGCGCAGGGCAGCCAGGGAGAGCCCTGGTGTCCTGGGGGAGGAGGAGATGCTCTGCAGATAGAGCCATATGTTGTCAAGTTAATAAAAGACCTTGGAAAGCATAAATCCTCTGTAAGCTGGCTGCTAGCCCAGGTGCATAATTTCCTTGCCATTGGGGGGGAGCAGACAGCATCTGTACAGCTCCTGTATTGTAAGCTAATGAAAAAGCCCACAATGAAACGCTCCGTCCCCCAGGGACGGCGAGGGAACACGGCTCTCCCCGGCAGAGCCATTATTTGTGTTGGAGGAGAGCCTGGCAGGCTCGAGGAAGGCTTTCTCCTGCTCCCCGTGCCGGGGAAAGCCTGTTCCTGCTGCAAACCGCTCCTGGCTCGGAGACGAGCACCCGGGGCCCTGGGAGCACGGCGTCTCCGTGCCCTGGGGAACGCACCGTGCGGGGGCGAGCCAGGACCCCGACTGGGGCACGGAGGGGCAGAAGGAGCCGCTGCTGCAAACGGGGGAAAAGCCCGCTTTCCTGCCGCGCGTAGCTGACCTGCAAAACCCCTCGCTGCAGAAGCAAGAAGTTTGGATGCGTTCGACGGGATAAGTGAGGAGAGGAGGAAGCAGCGAGGGCTGCGGGACCCCGAGACCTTCGCTCTGACCCAGGCAGGTGCTTTGCCAGGCGGCCCTGGGCCCGGCCCGCTGCAGGATTTATTCCAAAAACTTCTTTTTAATCAGTATAAGAAATTCTCAATGACCCACCTGAGGATTCGAAGGAACAGGGAAGCTGTTGTGTATGACTCAACCGTAATGCAAAGCTATTTCCTTTCTCATTGCGAACCTGAACATTCAGACATACACAAATTAATGAGTATTATTATGAGCCTCATTAAAAGAACTGTTCTTTAGGGGGAACCATCTTCCCCAGTACAAGCACTGCGTTCTGTTTGCTCGGCTATTAATTGATGGCAAACTGTGAAATTCTCAATTTCATTACGATTAACTTGTGCAGTCTGTAACTTGCCGGCTGGTCGCCTCCCGGTGCGAGCGGCGGTGCCGCGGGCAGAGCTGGCTTCCACGCCCGGCCACTCGTTCGGGCCCAGGGGGACCGAGTCCTGCTTCGCTCGGACGAGTGCGGTGCTGCCCAAGGACAGCCCTGCGCCTCTGACACGGAGCAAATTCACTTCCCGCAGCTCCAGCAAAGATGCCAGACTTTTTAGGGAAATAAATACCACGCTGGGTTTTTTCTCCTCATCCTCATGTGGATTGATCCAATACAAGTGTTCATCCTCGCCTTAAGTAGAGAACCGGTGCCGCATCTCCAAGCCTCATTTTGCCTTTTGCCATTAAATTATATTAAAAGGGCTTTCATGTTATCTCTTAAGTAGGTGCTTTTCATTCCAGCCACATTTCTTCCCTTACTGCCAGTCCTCTCTCCTCGAAGCAAGAGCTTTCCTTGCGTGTACAGAAACAGAAGGCATCTCGGCTATTTCTCTCGCACAGATTTTAGGCACCTTAAACATGACGAGGCGTTACGATCTGAGTGACAACCTCTTTACGGGGGGCATGCGAATAGGCGTGATCGGCTCCTGCCCCCTCGCTGCAGCCCGGGGGTCCCCCCACCTCCTGGCAACCCCTCCATCCCCTGGCAATTAAAAATGCTCGCAGGGATGAGCTGAACGCCAGCGTGTCCGCAGTCGTACGCGCCTCCTGAGGTTGAGAGGCGTGTTTTCAGCTGCGTGCCCATCTCTAATAGAGGTGCTGGAAATAGAGAGCTGGGCGTGGATGCTTCTAAATACAGGTCGGCAGGGATCATCTCCCTGGAGCAGCTGTGCTGTCCTGGCGGGGTGCGGAGCAGGAGGGTCTCCTTCGGATGCATTCATCTCAGTCAGAAACCGGCAGAAAAGGCCAGCTTCCCCCGGGTGCCTCCCGCAGCGTGCTGACCATGCTGACGCGGTGCTGGGCCACTGAATTGTGTCCCCGTTACCCGCTGCTCCCAGAGGACGGTGTCAGCTGGGGAGCTGGGGACCATCTCTGACAAAGTCTGCACTTGAACTGGTTGAGGAGGAGGAGGGATGCTAGCTCATGACCCTGACAGTAGAGAAACCATCAAGCCAGCCCCACGGCCCCTTGGATGCCCAAGGATCTGCTGACTAATTGGGAGCGATGCCTGGTCCGAGCCTCATTTGAAGTCTCGAGCAGATTTTTCTTCCACAATGGACAAAAAAACTCAATTTTCAAGAAGTGCATCAAGCCCTTAATTGGGATTTTAATTCCTAAATGGCAGTGGGTACAGCAAACTTGGCTCCCCAGGCTAATGCATCCTGGTTATTAGAGAGCAGATACCCCTTGAACGGAGGAGAGGCAGCGGCATTTGCATAGCAATGAGGCGTTCTGGCAGCCCCGAGAACCAAAGTTGATTTTCTTTTGCATCTAAAAGCAGACATGAGTGGTACTTATTAATTTGAGTCCACCTCTGAATGCACTTAATGATTCAAGTCCAATTAGTTTTCGGAGTGCCCAGGTAGGGAGCAATCATTAAAAACATGTAAATTAAGTTACTGGGGAGCTTAATAGATTAGTCATTGACTTTCTAGCTTATGTTGGCTCTTAACCTTCAGCTTAAATTAATCACCAACAATTTCTCTGAACTGGCTACAAAAGGTTAGAGCCCTGGGGCTGCGGCATTGCCGAAACGAGAGCCGACCCTGCCAGCGAGCGAGCCGGGGCCGGGCAGCTGTGCCGACAAGCCGAGCCTTCCCTTGGCATCTCCCTCGGGAAAAGGAGCCTGTGCCAGATGCCATGCGGGAGACCCCCTCTCCTTCCAAAAGCAGAGACCCTGGCTGCTGCAAGCGCTTCGTTTGCGGGTAACGAGCTGCTGGCCCGAGCAGGGGGGCTGCCTTCTGGCAGGGGGGTTGCCCCCGGGCATCTGCCCAGATCCGGAGCCCAAAGCCATTTGCTGTATGCGGGAATGATCATTTTATTAACTTACGAACAGCAATGCGTATCTGGAAGCGGTGCCTCAGGGATGAACTACTTGTAAGTGCAGGTCTCTCTCCAATTCTCCCACTGGCATCTCCTTTGCTGGGCTGTTTTCCCTCTGTGTATCGCTCGCATGTTTCCCATTCTGCAGTAACTGAATCTCTGGATTTAATAAGAGTTTACTGAAATTATTAGGGGACTCCTAATAGATGCCCTAAGAGATCAGGAGGCACCTAATAGAAAGATGGAGTCTCCTGGGGTGGCACAAACCTCTTGGTCTGTGCTGGGGGAGCACCCACAGAGCCCCCCGCTCCTCCCGAAGCATCCCCTGCCCCGGCTGCCTGGGGCACACACCACCGCGGGCAGCGACTTTATCAAGGAGGGGAAAATGAAGGAAATATCTTCTAAAAAGATATCAGGCTGTGAGCATTTGAAAAAGCTATTTCTAAAATTGCAATTACCAGGGAAGAGAACAAATTACCACTTCAGGGACCGTCGCATACGGAGAATCAGAGTTTTGGGAAATAATCAGAAGAATATATTCACAGAAGTGCATTATTTATATTGAAACATTTTAAAGTAAAGGTCACAAGGAGAAGCTGAAGATTAGTAAATAGGAAAGCGCAAGGATCACTTTACTGCCGTAATGATTACGGTCCATTTTGATTATGGCTGCATTAGTCACCAAGACACGTAAGTCACCGCAGAGCAGCGCCCAGGCACAGGCTTTTCGGAGTGAAGGCGATGACGGATCCCCAGCTCGCTCCTGCTCCGGAGAGACCGCTTGCACTGTTGGCCCCCTCGGCAGGAGCCGTCCCAGCGCGGGGCCAGCCAGCTCGCTGCTCCTCCTGCCCTTCGGGAAGCGTCACCTTCGAGACGTGGATTCCCCCGTCTCTGCAGACCCTGGGGCCTCAGGGGTCCCACGGCTCCTGCGCTCGCAGGTGGCACAGACGGAGCCTGCCAGCACCGCCTTTCTGCTGCTCACCTCGCACTGCGTCCAGGTCTTGGCGTTTATGGATGGTATCCACCGCCTTTAAAGAAAAATCCCAAGCGTGGAGAGTTTTTCTCCCCCAAACCCAACAGTGCGTGTGTGCGATACAGCCGATCCGTTAACCACGATCCCTTCCCTGCCTTTCAGAGATGACTTCTTGTAGGACAGTGGTCTCTTTTTCCGCCCCTTTTATTATCATAAATCTTTCTTAATAGCACGCCAGCCTGTCAAGCTTCCCCTGGCTCCGTCTAAGCTATTACAAAGGACTTAAAACAGATATATGGAGAGGGGCCTTCCTGGGTGGTGCAAAAGCCCCTACGAGGCAGGAGGGGGTGGTGCTGGGGTGGCTCCGGGCCCCTGGGGTGCCAAGCGGCGCAGGCGAAAGCGGGGGGCTCGCAGCCGCTGCCCCCTTGCACATCCTCCGCGGGATGAGCGAGCCAGCAGCGCTGCGAGGCCGACCCGGCGGCGCTCGGCTTTGCCAGCAGCCCCTGGCTCCTACCCTCCTCCCTCCGCGCTGAAGTAGCCCTGAGAAAATATTTGCCATTTATAAGCAGCGAAAATGGGATTGATTTACTGTAGCGACATCTCAAAGCATGAAGTGGCACTTTTACACTCCTATCACCCATTAGACATCTGAAGGCATCAGCACAGCCCATTTCATTTTTAAAGACGTACAAAATGCTCAGAGGAAGCCATTTGACATCCCCATTCTGGGAGCTATGATAGCGTGCTGAAAATAATACAAATGCATCAGAAGTCTCACGTCTGCTCGTTTCAGTTCCCGTTTTCCCTTCGAGTTGTGTCAATGTGCTGCTAAAGAGCTAGTAAATGTTGCTCAGTAATTTCTCTATATGTCACAGCTGCTGAAGAAGCTGCCTGTGGACCGTGCACTTAAATCGAAGCGGCAGTCATGTCCGCGTCTGGCAGGGGCTCCAGCCCTGCACATGGAGCATCTTACGGAGGATGCAGCAGCATCTCACGGGAGATACCGGAGCATTTTATGGAGGATGCAGCAGCATCTCACGGGAGATACCGGAGCATTTTATGGAGGATGCAGCAGCATCTCACGGGAGATACCGGAGCATTTTATGGAGGATGCAGCAGCATCTCCCATCAGAGCCATTTCTGGAGGCGGTGTGTCTGAGCAGCCCCTGCTGCCCAAGAGGAGGAGAAAGGCACTTGGGCCTGGAGCTTTCTGCTCTTCCCTGAAGCTGGGCTGTGATAGCCTCTGAAATCGCTGCCCTGCACGGGGCATCCCCTCCGTGTCCCAGTGTGGAGGGGCGCGGGGCGCGTCACCCGCAGCCTGGGCCACCCTCGGGGCACCCCGGCTGCACGGGGGCTATTCCGCACCCTCCGGCTCCGGGGCTTTTCTCTCTGGACCCAGCAGCAGCTCTGTGCTGGAAACACGCACAACTTTTAATGGTATTAATCTGTCACCAGTGTCAGAGGGGAAAGAGCCTGACTGTTTCTGAACGGTAATAGCTGCACACTGAACAGCGTCGGCCCTGATTTGTTAATGAGGAGATTTCACAGGCTCCCAGCTACTGACAAATGGCCACAATTTAAGCGCTCCTCTCCCCCCCAATCAATACCTTTTAATCAAATCCAATTGCACCAAATTAAATTAAGGAAAGCATCCAAAATAACCCCAAAGTGCTGGGGATGCTGGTCTCGGCACAAGCCTGCTCCGGCGTAGGGAGCTGCAGAATGAATCACCCCCGTGCTGCCGGCAGAGGAGCCCCGGGGTCGGGCAGGGAAGGAAAGGGGGGTTAGACTTCGGCGCGGGGAGCCGGCCGCTCCGTGCGATCCCCAGATTTCCTTGCCTGAACTCCAGAGGTTTTCCTGAATGTACCCCAGACCTAGGGATGCTGGAGAGCCCACTTAATTACAAGGTTTCCTGTGGCCAAAGTGTTTATATCACCCGGGATGTGTTGAAGCAACGTGCCCAGGAAACAAAAGGACAAAAATCTCTCTCTCTGTCTCTCATAAAAAAACAGCGGTGCTGTTTCTGTGGTGTCCAACTCGGCACAAGCAAATCCAAGGAGCTGCACCCTTCTGCTGTGCAGAAGGAGCTGGTGGCGAGGGAGGGGACCTGCCGCCCCTTCCCACGGCGTTCCCCGCTCCCCCTGCAACCCGAGGTCGTGGCACGACGTACGAGACCTGTCTTGGAACATCGCTTCTGTATTGCTTTCGCACTTCGTCATGTTTGTGCAGTTTCCTTATTGTTCCTTGGGGTTTGCTCTATTTAGCTGCTCATGCTTCCACCAAGTTTTAGAGCTATTTCTGCGTATGAATTATTCTCTGACATAATTTTGCGGTACCGGTTATATTTAGAGAGCTTGTTCATTGGGTGAGGCTTTCTTATTTTCCGTTTCGTTGGGTGAGCTCCTCCGATTTCTGTATTCCATATTTCAGGCTCCAGTTGATGTGCGCTAACTAATTACATTGTGGGATGCCAGATGAGGCCGAGCTCATGCTTCCTCTGGTTTTTATAGTGATATTTATTTGTGATAACGCAGAAGGCAGCCGTGGAAAAACGCATCCCCCTGCCTGCGTATTACAACTGTATCAGCTTGTTGTAGATCAGCTATGAAAGACATTTTCACCATGAAAAGAGAAAAGCTGTTGCAGTGGGACCCGGATTACTTCATTATGCTTTCTGTCTATTAGGGGCCCAGCTCTCTGCTGCCGTATCTGCGTTTCACGTCCTTGGCCGAGCACAGCTCTCTCCGGGGCTGTCCGGATGGCTTTGCGGGATGGCCAGAGCCTCCCGGTCCCTGGGGGGTTTCCCTGGGGGCTGCAGCAGTTTGTCTGTCCGTCCTCACCTGGCTGGAGGATTCCCCTCCATCTTACACTGCTTCTCATCCACAGCTCCTCGCACAGGCTCTCACTTCCCCAGCCACCTCTCTCACCTCGTTACCTTGAACTATTTTTAATGCTGCTCTTGTTTTTCCTCCTCATCCTTCTGTCTTCCATAAAATACTTGACTTTTCACAGCGTAACTGGCATTTTACTGGTACTCCTCTTGCACATGCCCTGGCTTGCCCAACAGCCGGCTATTGGCTCTCGGGAGCATGCCTGCCTCCCCAGCCGCTCGCCCGGCTCTGGGCACTGCCAATGTGCCCCCGCGGGCATTGCAGGCCGACTGCGTGCAGCGTGACCTTGCTCCTGCCAGGAGCCCATGTCACCCAGCAGTGGCTTTGGTGACCAGCTCCTGGAGCTCCTCATCTGGGCCCAGCATCCCAGCGCAGCCTTCGGAGAGGATGGCTGGGCTGCTGGAGCTGTGCCAGCTGCGGCAGCTGGAGCGTGGCAGAATTAAAGTCCTAATTGCCTGTGATAATTAAAAATCTGAGGAAGTTTCCCCAAAGCGTGAGGCTGTGTCCTGGTCCAATCCGAGCGTGTGCAGTTATGGGCAGTGGAAGGACGGCTCATTTGTGCCTCCAAATCAGCCCAGCGATGTTTGGGGATGGTTTGGGTTGCGTGTTTTCGGATTCCTGAGGCAGGTCGTGAGGCGAAGCTGCCCGAGCCCTTTTCCCGGGGAGGGGACTTGATCCGAGTCCTGGACCAGTGGTGGGGTGCAGGCGGCTTCTGCAAACTGCGTCGGCATCCCGTCCAGCGGGTCCTGGGGAGGGGGCTAGTGGCGCTCATTAAGCGTGTTGCCAGCCCGCGGCTAATTAACGGCTCTGCAGGGAGGGCAGTGCTGGGGGGGGCACAGGCACCCCCAGCCCCCCAGCAGGCTCCGGCCCTTCGCCGGCAGTTTGGGATCCGTGCACAGTCGGCCCCAATGCCACGGGAAAGGTGCCGACAGGAGGGAGGTTAATGAGCCGCCGGCTGGGGAGGGAGGGCCGGGACCGGGACGGAGCTGTAAAGGGTCTGGCTCTGAGCTCGCCGGCACGCACCAGGACCGGTCTCGGCCACCAGCGAGGGAGACGATGCAGGAAAGACTTTAATAACCATCTTTAGTCCTGTGCATGCGGTTAACTGCAGCTGCAGATTTATGATTCCAGTTAATTGTGCGAGTAAATTAGAGGTACCCAGGTGAAACCACAGACAGAAGACGTTTTCTACGTGCTTTCCCTTCCTTGGCGCTTGCCCATCCCTGCCCACCCCTTGCAGAGCAGGGCAGGCTCCTGCGGAGCTCCGTCCTCCCCCGCCGGGGAAGGCATCGGGGACGCTGGTGTTTGTCCCCGAAGGTTGATGCTGCTCCCCTGGGTGGGTCCGCCTGCCCCCAGCGCCATCGTCCCCTGAGCCCCCCGCGCTTCTGCTGGCCTGGTGCCCCGCAGCGCGGCCGTGGCCCCCTGCCCCTCCTTCCTCACAGGTAGCTGGAGGGGGGCCAGGCCCTCCCGAGACCATCCCGGGGGGCTGCTCCTGCCCCTGTTTGACGCACGGCTCTGCCAGCACCCTCCGGAACGGTGCTCGGTGCGGCGGGGCAGCCCCTCTGCTGCCAACCCTGCCCGCAGCCGTCTGGGAGGGGTCGTCTCTCGTGCCGGGGGCTCACGGGGTCGGACCGGTGTTCGCAGCAGCCCTGCGGCCGCACAGCTCTCCTCCCTCGGTCGAGACGAGCCCTGGCAGAGCGTTGCTGCTGCAGCAGGACGACCTTGCAGTCCGCGCTCCTGCGCTCCCTCTGCTCACCGGCCCCGAAAGCCGCCGGTGAGCCGCTGCTTCCCGGGAGAGAGCTCCATCTTCCCTCTCGACAGCGCATCCCAACTCCCAGTCATCAAGCAAATCTCATCAAGCTTCCTCCTAACCTTTGTGCAAAGGTTGTGAGAAATGCCAGGGCTGTATTTCACAAGAAATATGAGTCCGAGCGGTCCCAGGCTCGTAAAGTCTCCGGCAGGAGAGTCAGCGGGGCGGCCGGGCTCTGCCTGCAGCGGGAATTACCCGGCCCTTGACGAGTGCCGCAGCAGCCACGTGGGGACGGTTTCTTTGGAAGAGGCTGACCCTCTGTGGCTCGCCGCGATGCGTTAGGAGAGCCAGGCTTGCCTCTGCTGCCTTATCTGCCCAATAATTGAATGGAATAAGCTCCCTTATCTTTCTGGTTTGGCTTTTCCCCGGCGGCCCCTGTATCTCGCATCCCCTGGAGATTGCGAGCAGCCATCGAGCCTCTCGCGAGGGTGCTGCATCCATCCGCTCCTGCCCAGCCTGGGCGTCCCGGCTTGGTGCGGGGCACGGCCCCATCTCTGCCCCTCATCCTGCTGCGGAGCTGTGGGTCCTGCCGGAGGGGGCTGTGCGGGGGGATGCTCCAGCCGGTGACTGCAGGAGCAAGGATGCTGCTGGGGCTGCAGGCAGCCGAGGGGCAGCGAGGCACGTGCAAAAGCCTCGCGTTTTCAACAGAAACAGCACCGGAAAGCTGGAGAGGACCCTGCCTGTGTACCCGGACCGCTCGGAGTTTGTGCTTCTTTCACAGCGTAGCTTTGACCCGCGCTGTTCTCTGCTGCGTGGTTTGCTCATTGCCTGGGTAATGCAGGGGAAAATTGAGTCTGCTGGCGGTTGTGGCTGCAGTTCTGGGGGGTTGCATGGGAGCGTGGATGCCTCTCCACCTGGATGAAGGTGGAATTGAACTTTTGGAAACAAATCCTGAGAGCTGGTGCATCCTTTTCGTTACTGACCACCTCTTTGCTTGGCCCTTGCTTAGCGCCTTTCCTTGCAGGCACCCCAGGGCCCGACTGTCAAGCAGCTTCATGCAAAGGTTGCAGGGAAAAACATTGAATATTTGGGTTTGGTTATTTTATTATCACTTATTGTTTCTTGTATGAGAAAATGGAGGATAAAAAGCAGCTGTGAGTGATTGCCACTAGATGGCAATGAAAATGTCAATGTGTCTTGACACACGCAGCCCGGCAGGGCTCGTGGCCCTGGGCTGCCAGCGAGCTCCTGCGGCTCTCGGAGCATCCCCGGCTGCTAAAGGCCCCCAGGAGTGAGCTGGGCCCTGGGTCGGGGTACCCCAGAGCCCCGAGCCCTCCCGGGGACCCCAACAAAGTGGGACAGAAACCGTTCTGCTCTTTGTTTTTTCACCCAAAGCCTTGAAATTATTCCCCTGCCATACGCGATGCCAAAGGAAAGCTCTGCCACAGACAAAGTGGTCGGCGGAGTGGTTTATTTGCGATGTTCAGAGTCAGCCCCCTCAGAGGAAAACACGTAATTGGGTCTCTTAGGTAAACTGCGCTGGATTGAAGGCGGCTGCAGCTGCACGGAGCTGATGGACCACTGAGGAGACATTAGCATGTGAAATGATGACCATTAACTTGATTAAAGAAAGGACACAACACACATTTTGTTCTTGTATTGGAGCAGCTTCTTCCCATGAATTGTTGGTTGGGGATTTTGATTTCCTTATGCCAGGAGACAAAACACCTCAGAAGCGATGGGTAATTGCTTACAGGCCGAGTTTTTCTAGGCTAACCTAATCTTGCCAGGGATTTGCTTTTAGCTTCAATGTGAGGATGGATTTTCTTTAAGATCAGGATGAAAAACACTGTCATATATTAGAAGTAGAATAAATTACTTCTGAGCACTGGATTTACACAGGCTTTTCTTAAGTGATGGCTAACCCGAAAAAGCCAGCCCCATTCCCGTCCGCAGGGATCCGAGGACCAGCCGCAACGGGTGCGATCCTGACGTTAGCTCCTGGGAAAGTGACTGTATGTGTGGGGAAAATGCTTGGGCATCCCAGCGCGGGGCTGCAGCCCGGGAAACCCTGCACGGAGACACCGGTCCCATGGGGACAGCCGGGCAGCACCCAGGGCTCGCTGCCGGGGCCGGGAGGGACGTCCCCGGGTCCCTGGTGGGGGGCGTCCGGCAGCGCTGAGCGGGCACCGCTGCCCCGTCCCGCCCTCCCTCCGCTGGCCCTGACGCCGGGAGCGGGCAGATGTGCTTGTAATTAGGATGCATCAAATCAGTTAAAGCTGAAGACAAAGAAAATTAGAGAAAATGAAGAGGAAATGAAACGGCTCGCGCAGATGCAGGAAAAATATTTTTAGTCCTTCCAAGTCCATGGCGTCTGTTGTTTTTGAAGAGTCCGCGCTGAATCCTCCCGGGACTTGCTTCCTTTCAAATGAGGTTGCCATCTCCCCGTGCTGCAATTAGACATGTCCGCACAGCTCCTATTTAGTACATCCAAAGCACTTAATTTTCATTAAAAAGATGACATTGTGAGCAGTTATGAAGGACAGGCGGCATCCACATTCCTGAGGACAGAACGGGACACACAGGTGCATAAATTATCGGGCTCCTTGTCCATGTCTCCTCTTCTGCTTCTCTGCAAAGAAGATTGACTCGATTGTAGGTGCCTCTCCTGGTATCTCTTTTTAAATCCTGTTTACGTTTGTGTTAGATAATTCAGTATATCCATTAATTAGTGTTGAACATCAGTTTATTTTATGGAAGTGTTGAATAATCTCTGCCTCATGTATATTCGTGGTCCATCCCAGGATCCCCAGCAGAGGTAGGGGAGGCTGGTGAGCGTTCACAGAAGGGACCCCGTCCTCCTGCCGTATTTACTGCTGGGTCCCACCGATTTACTGCCGGCCCACCGCAGGCTGGGCGCTGCCCAAAAGCCGAAGCCAGAAGGGCATTAACGGAGCTCCCACCCGAGTTTAGCTCTCCCTCAGGTGGGAGGTAACGGGGCTGCGTGCCCCTCCCGCGGCATCGCAGCGGGCAAGCGCTGCCCTTGCTCCAGGAGCCCTTCCCTGCCCCGGAGCAAGCCAGGGATGCCCTCGGCCCGTGGGCACCACGCTCCCCGTCCGACCCCGTCCTGCTGTCGTAGCCGAACCTTCGCAGTGCCTTTTCTTGCTCCTGCCAAACCATTGCTGTTTTTCGAAGTGCCAACCCCTGGCGCTGCTGCCTGCCTTGTCGGGGGGCAGCTGGCACCCAGCTGACTTGGCCAACGCCGCGGCAGCCGGCCAGCTCGCTGCACATCGCACGTATCGAGGTTTGCACGGCAGCGTGGCCAGCCGCCCCGGGAGCGGCAGCGGGCCTGGGCAGCCACGCTGGGCGAAGGCAGCCGTCCTTGCGTGCACCGACACGAGCCCTGTGGTTGCAACCTCGCAGGGTGCCGAGAGGAAGAAACCAGGGCTGGATAAAATAGAGTCATTTTTATTTTTCAAGTTTTCCATGCTCATGAAAGCAAAGATTTATGTGGCTGAGCCTGAAGACAAACTGCTTCAAAGAGCAATTTTAATTGAAATTATAATGATGAAAGTTTTGCAGCCAAAATTGAAATATACATTACAAGTATTCCCTCCTCCCGCAAAGTGTCTCTGTGAAGAGCAATAGGGGTCTTTCGTGGGAGCCCTTTGGTCTCTGTCTATGAGTGGTGGCAGTTTCCTCAGTCCACGGATTATCTTTTTCTCTGTAAAAATCAGTAGGCGACTGTACTATCCAACTTCTCTGCAGCTTTTCTCACGTTCCTCCTCTCCCCTTGCTCCAGGTATCCGGGCTGGTTGAGCATCGCCGCGGCACTCGCCTCTGCCCGCGCTCGGCCCGGTGCCGGCCGCTCCACGTGCCGTGCCGGCAGCACGCAGTGCTAACTCCGGCTGATGTGTTTTAGCACAGCTCTGTTCCTGCCCCAAAATCCATCACGAGCAGCGGTGCTCGGACTGGGGCTGTGCCGTACGTCACCAGCACAACGGCCTCCCAGGAGGTACCACGCGAAGTGCTGCCGTCCCGCTGATGCACCGGGAGTCCCTCGCCGGAGGCTGCGCTGCCGTAAGTGGCCTTGAAAGGGCAAAATTTAAGATGTTTTTAGAAAGGAGAAGGCAGAGGTGCCAGAGCCGGGACCTCGGCAGGTCCCCGCTGTGGAGCACCGTCCTCTCTCCGGAGCAGAGCCGTGCAGCAGCCGCCTCTCCCGAGGAGGGTCCTGGGGCTGCAGAAACACCTCGGAGGTTTCTGGCATTGTTTTCCTTTTCCTATCAAAGCCCCAAAAAAAAGGCAGGGGTGAGGAGGTGGAAGGAAAGCCTTCATCGGGGGGAGGAGCAAGACAGCGAGGAGGAGCAGGGGAAGGCAAGCCTGAGCACAGGGAAACGATCCCGAGAGCAATAGCTCTGGTCTGGTTGTGATGAATAACCACCGAAAACAGCAATGATTGCTGTTCAGCAGGCTGGCACTTGGGGAGTTATGACTTTGTTTCTAATGAAAACAAAACCGTCTGGCAGAGCCGATGGGGGGGCGCACGTTGGCAGGCGCCGATCCTGTGCTGGGGCAGGCAGGGGATGCTGGGGGGGCAGAGGAAGGGGTCCGGGCAGGCCGTCCCGCTGCTGGCACTCGGGGAGCCTGGCTGGGAAAGGGGACGGGTGCTGCCGGACCCACCTGCGCTCCCGCAGCACTGAGACTTCTGGGTCTGCACCCAGGGGATGCCCCCGCTGCCTTCCCCGGGCGGGCAGCTGCCTGCCCGCTGCCAGCCTCCCCTGCGGCCGCCCGGCACCGTGCTCCTGTGCAGAGCCCATCTCTGGGTAACATCAGGGAACTTTCCCTGGGCAAAGGCCATCAAAAAAACCCCCAAAATACCCTCTCAGTTCCAAAATGTCATATTCATGGCACATTCCCGTGCAACCTGTGACTGTGCCCAGAGCAATGAGACCGCGTGTAATTCTTAATACCCGGCGCTGGGCATTTGTGCTACAAAGCCGGGAAAGAACAAAGCGGCATTCGACGGGAGGCCTTTATGGGGACACGTGTCTTTTAAGAGCTAAGCAGAAGAACAGAAACGCATCTGTTTTACCACCGGGGAGTAGCGGGAGGCTGCGCCGCAGGGTCACTGCCGTGGGGCCGCAGCGGGGACCCCTCTGCACCGCCGGCGGGTTGTGCTGCTGCCAGATCTAGCACCGCGCTGCCAGGTTAGCGGAGGAACGCGCTGGGCTCCCCGAGCGGGGCTGGGGGGGTTTCAGCATGGAGCCCCGAGGCCGTGCCCCCCGGCTGGACCGCTGCCAGCTCCTGGCAGGAGCACAGGGGCCCGGGGGGGTGAAAAGCTCCTCCATTCCCCAAACAGAAAACGAATGCTGGTTCCCCTCTCCTCGGCATTAATCTCTGTCCCTCCTGGGAAATTACGCCACAATAAATCTTTATTTCTCATCATGGCTTGCCAGCTTTAATAATGGTTTTGCAGGGGATGGGAGAAGCCGGTGAGCCGGAGCGCGGGCTGGAGGATGTTCCACTCCCCCTGCAAACACCGATGGGTCGGGACTGATTTATCCTCTTTCCCCAAGCCCTGTTCGTCCAGCTGTCGTGTAGGGCCGAGTGAATAACTGTTTCCTCAGTAAATCTAGCCTCTTCTTAATCTTCAGGCATCCGTGGTTTTCTGGAATTTATTTGTTTCCCTAATGGAACTGGATGGCGAGACATGTAGGTCTTCAGACCCTCCTTTCGCAAGGATGCCCACCCCACTCTTGCACCTGCAGATGTGGGCAGAAGCGCTGGTCCCCCAGGCTGTGCTGCTGAGCCCTGCCCGGAGCCGCATCCCGCACGTGGAGCCAGCCCCGACGCGGCTGGGCAGCACCGAGGGACAGCGGCTGCCTGGGGTCCCCGCGCCGGCGATGGGGATGCTCTGCCGCCTCACACAGCAATACCTGCTCCCCGTTCTGCTGGCGTCTGGAAGGAAAACACGTTGCATTGCAGCACCTTGAAAGGGCTGGTTGGTTGCTTCGTTTGCTTTAATGTATGAAGGTTGTGGTGCCAGGGATTTTTATTGTTTCCTAACTCAATACAAACCATTTGTAGAGCTGCGTGTAAGAAAAATGGAATTTGTTCTTAGTTCCCACGGTATCCGACTGGTGAATGTGAATAATTGTGTTTTCCCTTATTTGTAGAAGTAACTGAATGGCCAAATCCAATTACTTCTGGAAATTCTGCTGCGATGCAGAGACCGGCGTGAGCTCTGAATCGGTTTTCTCTGAACAGGGGTGGCCGGTGCTCCTGGTGAGCACGGGGCCGCTCAAGAGCCACCCTGCACCCCGCTGTCTGGCTCCCCTCCTACTCCTCTTCTCCTCCGAGGAGGAGGATGGCTTGAGAATAGTCGTTTATGCCTGATGAAAACGTGATCCTCGGATGAGGGAGAAGACAGAAAGCCACTGTGCAGAGAGAAAAGACCTGTTGCATCTCACCCCTGTGAGAGCCGGTGCATGGGGGGCTGCTGCGCATCCCCCCGCCGGGCTGGCAGGTCCGTGCCTCCCTTCCCGCGTTTCTTGGGGAAACGCTGCCGGATAAATGAGCACCAAAATGCAGAGGCTGCCCCGTGACCGGGCCGCTCCCACAGCCACCCATATGGTGCTTGTAGTGGCGTAAGGCGGGTGCTGCGGTGGAGACAAGCGAGCGTGGGGGCTCCTCGGCCGAGCCTCCAGCCGGGGCGATCGGGGCGGCAGAGCAGCTTTAGCAGGGCTGAGCGTCAAATGTTTTAGCAGGTGGTTACTATAGAAACTATCTCAACTCTTCTTTCTGTGCAGCCTCGTTGCTGCTAATAAATAGCCTCATTATTTTGCAAAAAGTGCTTTGGAAACCAGCAGCACCACAGTTCGGGCCAATACAAAATTAATGATCGAAAATAGTGGGGCCATTTTTTCCCTGTACCATAAAAAGCGGGGAGGCCGGGGTTTCCATTAGGGAGAGTTATGGCTCATTTCTCCACTCTCACTGTATTTATGTTTTATGTATTCGAAAGTGATTTCAGCCACTATCACAAATTACTAATTCCCACATTACATTAAACGTCTGTGAACAGGAATGGCTCCTGCCTATCAAAATAAACCAGTAAGTTCCATGCTGGCAGGGACCGGCCGGGGAGCAGCCCAGCAGCTCCAGCGGTCCCAGCTCCTCCCTGGCGCTGGCTGCACGGCTCGGGCGCTGCTGGGGGGCTGCGGGGGCTGCCGTCCCCACTGATGCCAGGGGACCGCCAGCGCCCGAGGCAACGGCAGCCCTGACTTCCATGACGGATTTCTCCCCTCTCTGCTGCCCCAGCAGTCGCAGCCACCTCTCTGCCCGGCTACTTAAACCCTGCACTTTCCATTCCAGCTCAAGCATGCTCTTCCCAGTGCCCCCGAGCAGCCCAGGAGAGGACAGTTAAAAATAATAGCAACAGGAATAACACAACCCTCCAGAGAGAAGCTAAAACACACACTGCTTTTTATATATCAGTAGGTCCTGTTGTTAATCACTTTTATTGCTGTTTCTCTCCCCGCAGGCAAAGTGTTCCATCCACACGGGGCGGTGGTTGCGCCTGGGCTGGGGCAGGGGAGTCTACAGGCTTTTGGGATTTGCCTTGGGGTCGTGGATGTTTGTGGACATCAGCTCTCTGATCGGCTCGACGTGGTCACCATCCCATTGTACGCACCCGGATCTCACTTAGCAAACCAGTTCCGTGCTGATCCCTTCAGTGCTGGAGACTCCCACAGCTTCCCCTGGATGGGGAAGACCTTGTCTGACTCAGGCTCCGAGATCTAGCCCACTTGTGCCATCCAAAACCGCCGGATTTGGATATCAAAAGCTGGAGCCTTTTGCTCGCACAGCCAGGCTTCGCTTCATTACAAATACCACCTGTATTATCGTCACCACATGCAGTCGCACACAGTTCAGCGGTGAGTCACTCTTGTAAGTGAAAATGGAGCAGTTTTAGGGAAAAGCTCCACAGCCAGCTCGCAGACGGTGTCTGTTCCGACAGAGCCCGTCCTCTCGCTGTAGGGAGTACAGCCACTCCGATGGGAAAGGCTGCGTTTTGTTCTTTGCATTTTGCACTGCCCTGCCTGTAGCTGACCGACTTCTGCTAAACTGAATTTTATAATTCAGGGATCTGAGAGGCAAATATTGCCCAGGAGAAGAAGAGTTCAATATTTACCTCAAGGGAGGATGGAGGCTGATAGTCCCCGCAATAAACCATCAGCAGATGTAGTGTATGCTGTGCACCTTCCCCTGCGACGTCCGTGGGCATCTCATCCATGCTACCAGTTTGCAAAATCTTTCGCAGCCACTCCTTTGCCTAGTAAAAGCTGGACGTCATTGTTTATATTCTCATGCCATGTCTCTGTATGTAGGCATTTTTGTAAAGATCTGAAAGAAAACTAGAATTGATCACACTGGTTTGCCCCTGGCATGAATCACCACATACCAATAGGAAATACTGCTCTCCACGGCTCTTCTTGGAGATCACGTTAATGACTTTCCATGGTGCAGACCCAACATCTCAATGGGAGGCAGCCAGGCATCAGAGAAAATGATGGGGAATATAATGAATCATTTGTCTTGCCTGTAGAAGGAAGAGTGGCAGTGGAAAAAACAGACCCTTAACTCTTCAACAGCCTCCTGCTGCTGCTGCTTCTGCTCCTCCTGTTCCCAGGGTCTCTGATGGGCAAGCAAAAGGGGGAAAGGAGCATGGGAAACAGATGAAAGAGGACGTTACCATGCTGGCATGTTTTCAGTATTTAAAATGGATGCAGGCTTGCTCTCCAGAAGAGCCTGGATGTCAGCAATTGCTTATTTTGCTGTTAACAATACAGGGCTGCTTACAGAAAAGGATTTAACTTTCTTGATAACGGTAATAAAGTGGATTTGGCTTTGTGTGCAGCATCCTTCATCTGAGGTCCTGGGGACACTGGCGGCACCTGCAGAGCTATGTCTCCAAGACGGGCCGGCGGTGGAAGAAGCTGCATCTGCTGGGAGGCAGCTGAGAAATCAAGGCAAGGAAAGCCCCGGTGCCTGCCGGAGCCGCCCTTTCCCTGGGATGCTTTCGGACCGCATCGCTGCCTCTCCCCAGCGTGGCTCTGGGAAGCCGCTGCCAGGTGCAACAGGCTTCGTCACCCAAATTTTGGGCTTCGTTGCCCCCCATGGGACGCCCCGCTGGGACGTCCCTGCTTGCTGCTGCCCGGGGCCGAGCTGCCCACCCTGCCGGGCGCACGGGGCAGGTTTGGCAACGCCAGCAACAGCTCCAGCACCTCGGGCACGTGCATCGGGTCGTGGCATGGCTACGCATTGCAGTGTAAAAGGGCATGAGCCTTAAAAGCCCTGCACTTAGAAACAGAGTGGCATGCAGCTAAATTAGAAGAGTATTTGTCCAGTGTGCTCAGCACCAGCCCCCTAATTACTGGTGGTGAACCCATGATTTTACACAGCCGCACCACCACCAGCAGCTTCATTATATTGGTTTTGACCTTTCCTTTACCGGACAATAAAAATGAAAGCATAGGTAAAAGAAAGATTGTGTGGGGAGGGCAAAGGTAACGCATCTGGCCAGGAGGAAGGATAAAGGGGTCTTAGAAGGTGAGATGGGGATGAATAATCCAAAATTACATTGTAAAGTTTTATTACAAAATGTGCCAGAATTTCTCCAGTTGTATTAATATATTTGCACATTTTGTAAGCGGTGCTTTCTGAACAGCGAGGGAAGCATGCAGCAGGATGAACCATACCTTAGCCATGGACTAACGAACAAATTACTTTGGTCTAATTAGGGCATGGAGGGGCCTCCGCAAAGGCAGACCCCGGCGCCCCAAAACCCGGGGTGCAGGCAGGGCTGGCTGGTCCCCCACGGCCGCCGCAGCCCTGCCCGCAAGAGCACCCGCTGGGCGGGGGGAGCGCGGGGCGGACACGCTGTGTCAGACCCATCGTCCGTTCATTTAAAAATACGGCACAAAATCCGTGGGGATTTACTGCTACCAGTTACCCCGATCCTGGGGGAGGGACAGCCTGGAGCGAGTCCGTGCCAAACAGCGCGTCGGAGCTCCTGAACCGGGGGGTCTCTTGCCGTGACCTGGGCGGGCGCGGGAGGGAATCGTCCACCTGCCTGCATGGGCTTCGTTTGCAGAGCGAGCGCCCGGGGGTGGCTTCCCGGGTCACTTCTGCGCCCTCGCTGCCAGAGCCGCGGCCGGAGCCGGCGCGGGGGGGCCGTGACAGAGGAGGGGACCCGCCTGCCGGGGCTGCAAACTTTCTGAGGGTGCCTGAACTGCTGACGGCTGGGAATAAATTACCAGCTCCCATTTAATCAACTCTGCTCATTGTTTCCCGTTGAGTGAATTAAAAAGCTTTCAGCAGCACATACAAATTGCGGTCCAAGCTCACAACTGACAAATGTTCCATTTGAACTTTAGCACAATAGGGGAGCCGATTAAACTTTTAACATTTTTAATCACGTAATTTATTTAAAATGTATTAGCTGAAAGAAAGTGGAAGATTTTTTTCTTTGTTATTTTTTTAAGAGGAGGTGATGTTAGAGATAGATAAGTAGTCCAGTAAGCTCGCCTCTGACGTTACCATTCAACCCAAGTCCCACAGCTCAGGCTGAAATTGCCAACTTTCAGTGGAATCTGTGACTCAGCCGGGGCAGGAATTTCCCGGGCAAGGTTTGGCAGCGTTCCCCCCCGGCTCCTCAGATCCTCACGCCGAGTTTAAAGGTAACATCATCCCGCAGCGGCAGAGACCTGCGGGGCAGATCTCGGGGCAGGGCAACGATGCACCTCGCAAGGCAAAATGGAAACAACAGCGCCCCATCTCTGTCAATTAAGGAATTAAAGTTGTTTCCCTGATAAACCACTCAAAAAGAGAAATCATCAGTCCCAAGTAGTTTCATTAATACACACACGATGGTCTTTTTTTCTTTTCAATAAAATGTGACTTGTGTTCCTCCAATCCAGTTCTGCATTTTAACTCAACTCATGCTGGGATGAATAAGCCACAGTCACTCTTGAAGTCTGACAGCATAACTAATATTTGCAATTTAAATAGGGTAACTGCTTGCGGAGCATGAAACGACCATTACACAGCTAACCACTGCCCAGCACCCCTCCCGGTGCCGCCGCGGTGCCGCCGCTCTGCCCTCGCCCTGCAAACCCGCCAGCCCGGCGCTCGCCGTCCCGCAGGAGTTTCCAAGCTGTACGGACGGGTCTCATCCCACACATCCCCAGTGGAATTTGCACAGCATATATATGCATTACAGCCCAACGAGCTTTCCGTGATTATTGTTATTACCATAATTACCAAAGGAATTACTAGTGATAAACCATCGAGAGTTAAAGCACTGGAGACTAAAAAGCCACCCGACACATTGAAATGCTGGGAAGCATTTTCCCAGTTAAGAGCCATGCAATACTCACTCGGGACGGCAAACGCGAGAGGGTGGCGGGTACGTAGGGCGCTTGGCGTGGGAAATAGAATCATAGAATCACTACGGTTGGACAAGACCTCTAAGATCATCGAGTCCAACCGCCAACCCAACCCCCCCATGCCCACTAAGCCATGTCCCCAAGCGCCTCATCTACACGTCTTTTACATCCCTCCAGGGATAGGGACTACACCCCTGCCCTGGGCAGCATGGGCCAAGGCCTGACCACTCTTTCAGTACAGAAATTTTTCCTAACGTCCAACCTAAACCTCCCTCGGCACAACTTGAGGCCGTTAAATACTCGCAGGACTCTGGGCTGCGTCACACTGACGGGCACAAGCGACGCTTTAGTTCACGAGACTGAAGATCAGTGCAAGAGGGAGGCAAAAGGCCCCGTGTCTGGGCTTGGCAGGCGCAGCTGAATCCCGCCGTGGACCGGCAGCAGGGATGGGGCCGCAGTCCCCCCCGGCTGGCTGCTGCGGAGCAGATCCCCGCTCCGGCTCGGACCAGCCCTCACCCGCAGGACGTGCCAGGACGCCAGGCTTGGGTTTGCTTTTTTCCAACCACGTTGCTGCCACACAGCGCAGACGGACGGGATTGCTTTTGCACTCCAGCTCCGGCCAAACCAGGGGCACGTTTTCCCTCCAGGAGCTCACCCTCTCCGGGAATCAGGGTGCCAGCGCGGCCGGCAGCCGGTGCTCGGGCAGTTCTCATCACCGTGCAGCTCCTACCTCGGGCAGCAGCCTTAAACCCGGCCTCTCGATCTTTTTGACAACTTAATCTTGATTTGCTACTGACAACAACATATGTAATTGCAGCCCTTGACCAGCTAGAAAGAGCACTCGCAGCACCGCAAGGAATAAATGGTAACGCGTGGTTCGAGCCCAGCACGACGTCACCTCTTTCCAGATAGCTGCGAACTCTGCTCCGACGGCAGCAGCCGCGGGAGAACGATGCTCCTGCCGCCATGTGCTGGGGCAGTCCCCGCACCCGGCCCCCTCCTGCAGCGGCTCAACTTTCACAGCCACGGGAAAGTCACATTAAATCCCGTGGTCGCACTGGACCCCGCACGTCCCGTTAGTCCCAGGATACAGGCGCTCCTGGGGTTTTTGTGCACTTCCATTTTCGGGGCTGAGGACCGGCTGCGCAGCGGGATGCTGAGCAAGTGCCGCCTCCTGCAAGCCTTATTGCCGCCTCATAATCGATACCCTTGCCAACAACGATGCCAATAACTTTAATTCTTGATAAATGGCAGGCATAAAACTGAGCTATTGTGTTGCTAAAAGAAATTTAATTAAGGGTGAACAGAAGGGATTCATCACTTGGCAGCGTAGCTGTTAAAGTCGACTGGTTGTCCAACCCCCATCAAGAGCCTTTCAGCAGCTCGTGCTGGTAGCGGCGGGTCCCCGGGCGCTCGCTGCCTCCGTCCCCGCTCCCTACAGCCAGCCCTTCCCATCGCGCGGGTCAGAGCCTCTCACTGCTCGACAGCCAGCGGGTCCCCAGCCCCCCCAGCACCCCCTCGCGCCCCTGCACCGGGGCACATCCTGGCACTGGGGCTGGGTGTCACCCCCAGCCCCCTGCGGCCGCCCCCAGCCCCCTGCGGCCACAGGTCCGCTGGCCCATCGTCCCCTGGACATGCCCAGGAGGGATTTTCTTCCTTGCTAAGGATTTCCTTCCAGGCAGCCTTTTCTTTGGGACGGACACTTATTTATGTCTGATCATTTTTCTTAACGCATCTGCGACATAATCAGGGTTTCCTCTGCACGCTCAGGAAGACTTTCTTCTTCATGAAGTTATTAGATTTGAGCCCCCAAAGAGCAAATTAGGGGACATGAATATGCAAATCTAATGCTGCTAAACTGACAGAGCTTCCTCCGGAGGGGATCAGAGCTGTGATGCCATTTGGCTTCCAACTCTTTGCATTTTGGGGGTGGGATTTTACACTTTCTTCAATTTGTTTTTTGCACTGGAGAGAGCTAGAAGTAAAGCTTCCACAAAAGTTGTTCTTTTTGCTTGCTTCGTTGTGTTTGTTCTGGCTTTTTGCTAAATAACGTTTGCGCCCTGTTGACAAAGCTGGCCAGCGTGCAGCCGGAGGGGCCGAGGCTTTCCTGGCCCGTGCTCAGGTGCCGTCCCAGCGATGCTCTGCCCGGTCCCCGTCCAACGCCGCAGCAGGCGGAGGGCGATGGCACGGCGAGGTGATTTAGCACGAGGGACAGCTTGGGGACGTGCTGGATGGCAGAAACTGTGCAGCCTCACAGATGGCTTCGATTTGGGCTGTAACTTCTCCAAACAAGCCATTTCCCCCCTTAAGCCTTTCCAATCCCACCCCGGGGAATCCTGCGGCAGAGCGAGGGAGGTTGGTTACCAGAGCCGCCGGCGCCGCTCCCTGACGGGGCTCGCTTTGCGAGGGACCCCCCCGCAACCCCCGCAGGCTTCCTGAGAAACGCCAGCACCTAATGCAGGAGGGTTTGCTCTAAATCCGAAGTAATTTTGCAGACTCGGGCTCCCAGACCAAGGTTTTTAAAGCACCGTAGGTCAGCGGTGGTTTCTTCCCACCGGTCGGTGCTGGCACAAACAGCCGGTGTGGGGCCCGGGACATACCCCCGGGCAAGGGGGCAGGATCCATCCCAAGGTGCTGGCACCGGCTGCCCCCGCACCCTCCCGGCCAGCGGTGCCCCCTCGGCGCGGGGGGGTGGGCTCCGCAGGCAGCCGTGGTGGGTTGAACCACGGCAATTAAAGCAAGGGCCTCCAGAGGGAAACAAATGAGGGAACGTTGTCAGGAGGGGAAGGGAAAAAAAAGAGGAAGAACGTTAAATTCCGCACATCGGGAAAGAGGAATATTTTTAACAAATACTCCATTAACTGCCAGCAGGATTTCATTTTTTTTTCTTAGCATGCAAAATGCTCAGGGAGCTTCAAATGGCGCTTGGTGGCAGCTTGGCTCCTCCACTCCCATCTGTGCAACGCTGTGTTCAAATTAACATCTACGCCAGAGCAGCCCCCACCCCGATTAACTCCCCCCGCTCCCCTCCCAAGCCTCCTGCACCCTCCCCTCTGCCGGGGCTCTGGGGCTGGTCGGCTGGTTTTATGGGTCCAGCTGGGGGGCTGGATCCCTCTGTGGCTGCCTTGCCGCAGCGACGGGGAGGAGGCGATCATCCTCACCGCGGCGTTAGTTCTTTATAAGAGAAAAAACACCCTCTTTGCATCTTCATAAGAGAAAACCACCCCCTCTGCATCCTGCCCTGGAAATGAGGCCAATGCCACCGGGACAGTCATCAGCACAATTACCACGAGCAATCAGAATTTGTATGTTCTCCTCACAAGAGGACTCAAAAGCGAGCACAAGAAGTGCAGGACAACGAGTCCCGCTGCAATTATTTATATCCCAGGCAGGGGAGAGGTCAGTGGATGCGGGGAGCGAAGGTGGGGGGGCTGCGCTGGGCACCTCACCCTCTGCTCTCGGGAACAGAAAAGGAACCAGGGATGGACCGAGACCGGGCTTTGGGGAAACTTCTGAACACCAGAAAAAAAGGCAGAAATTTACCAAACCTCTTTTATCTAAATTATGTGGCACTTCAGAAGATTAAAGATTCCACAGAAGCCGGCAGCCCCCAAGTTATCAGTCTCTAGGAGGAAATACGAGCTCGCAGGAGCTGTGCCATAGACGTTTGCAGAGCATCGGGTGTAATGGATTTCATCATTCTTTGCTGCAGATTGGAACAAAACAGCCTTTCCATGCGGAAGGCGAGCCAATATTTCACGGGAAACGTGTATTTGCGAAATCATCAGGCAAACCAGCATAAAACCTCTGGACGGGGTGTTGCAAACTTCTGGAGGAGCGTTGCAAACCCGCAGCGCTTTTGCACATGTTCAGTGTTAACACCCCAGAGACGCCGAAGCGCTTGCAGGATCCGGACCCGCTCCTGGCATTGATGCGCCCTGCACTACGGCTCACGGGAATTTCTGCCCAGACAGACGAGGGCCCGAGTGTCTTTTCCCTGCCTTGTCATGATTTTTACCACGGCGCACATCTCTTCTCACAGAGTTCATCCTACTTTCGAGGCCGGAGCCACCGCGGCCTGTCGAGGCATGAGCTTTCCCAGCGGATCTTCCCGCGGCTGCCGGTGATGTGCAGGCAAACGGGAGGATTCCCCGCGCTTCCCAGGAAGGGCTGCACGCCGTGCATCCCAGCTCCGCCGAAGCATCCCTCCGAGCCCCAGGACCACCCCGGCCCCACGCCCGCCCCAGCGTCGCTGCTGCAGGCAGCTGCCTACGGAAGGCACCTTCCCCTCCCTCCCCTGCCCGCGCTCGTTAATAACGCGCTGCAAATGAAAGCTAGCACGGCGCTCTCTTTTTATATCTAATCGCGGCAGGAAGAATCATAGCTGGTGTGAAACAAGTACTTACACTTTGGATGGCTTTCGGCGGCTGCGGAGGCGAGGCAGACGGACGCTTATTTGGATAGAAGACGGCGTGTCCCCGGCCCGAAGGTGACCACGTGCCCATCCATCTTCCTCACTTGGTAGAATTGAATGCACGAAGCCAGCTGATGAAACCCTCAGCCCTTCGGTTTCCAACAACACATGAGCCCGACAGGTTTTCATCCTTGCAGCTGACCACGAAGCCCCCGTAACGCGTCCCTCGGTCACGGCCAACCGTGCCGGGCTCAAGAAAGCACCGGTGCCAGCGGGGCTGGGCTGGCAGAGAGGGCTCTGCACCGTCGCATCCCTGCGGGGCACCTGCATCCCGGGGGACCATCGAGGCAACACGTTGGTAAATATTGGGAACTGGAGGGGCAATGAGGAACCCCACTAAACCCCCCCAGAAGTGGCTGTTGGTTCACGTGCTGCCACCCTGGGCTGGAAGTGCCCTTGGCTGGCTTTCGCCCCGATCTGTGCCAGCCCAGCTTCTGCTAATAAGTAATTAGGAGATAATTAACATTTGTAGCATACAATGGGAAACATCTGGGCCTGATAACGAATGAGGAGGCTTTGAGGGTGATTAATGGGGTCTGGAGGAAGGGGAGCTGTGGGTGGCTCTGCAGAGCACCATGCTCGTGGGGGACAGGCTGGGACCAGAGCGGGTGGGCTGGGACAGCCCAGGGGGAGCGGCGGGGATGTGGACGCCTCTTCCCACCCCCCTCCCAAGCCAGGGTGGGAAAGCAGCATCGTGCCCCCGGGAAGAGGATTTCTCAGTCGGGAGCCGGTCACTCAGAAGCAACCTGTTCTCGGAGGAAAAACAGGGCATTTGGTGGAGCTGGAACTTACTTCGTATGACTCCCACTTAATTAAGTACTTCATTTGCATAACCTTGTGCAGTTAATCACTTCTGACGTCATGAAATTCAGCCATGTGCAAACAGCAAAAACAACACGTGTAACTCAAACTTACGTTTGAAAAAATGGTTTTACATGGTGTGGTTAAACAGGCCTGAGGCACAGCCCAGAACCATCTTTCCTTCCCCTTTAAAGACAGGAATAAATCTCTGCATTGATTTCTGGGGAAATTATTTTAGATTTTCCTCGGTGCCATCGGCTCTTCTTCGGCAGATTTCCCTCTCTGACTGCTCCGCTGTGAAGCTCTGCAGCGGAGGGAGAGCTGCTGGGCTCCCCACAACCACTCACACGTTTATTTCCCTATAAATTAGCAAAAGAGCAAGCCGAGGGGTCCTTAAGGCCTAATGTAACCTTATTAAACCTCTCCCTTGCTCTTAAAGGTTACCTGTGTTCAGGTCTCTCCAGGCTATTAACTAGCAGCACGCGTGTTGAATAACGAAGAAGCCAAAAACACATACATGCACACACAGATACATGTATTTAGGGCTGCCCTGACCTTCTGCAGCTCGCTGCTGTCCTCCCCGTGTGACACCAGCAGAAATATCCCCAGTGACACTCGTCAGCTGCTCCGAGTGGCCTGCGAGCGAGCAGCACCGCGCCGCGCCGGCTTGTCGGCTTTCGGGCGGACGGTGCAGCCGGGAGGGTTTAGCGCTGCGGGATGTTTGGCAAACCCAGCTGACATTTCCCAGCGTGACATTAATAAAGGTGGGCTTGAGCGACGAAGGGAGCCCCGGAGGTGCTGGGGAGAAGCCGGAGCATCCCTGAGGAGGGGGACTCCGGGGTCTGCTGGATCCTGCCCTGCTTTTTCCTTTTCTCACCCGCAACGCAGCGACGCTTAAAACTGCGGCAGCAGCAGCCCGTCCCGGGCGCTGCGCCCACCCCGCCGGTCCCCGCACTCCCTGCTGCCCACCACCACGGGCCAGCAGCCTTTCTCCAGCCTGGCATTTCTAGGGCACCCGTGGCCACGGCAGCTTGAGCAGCGGCTGCCGAAGGACTTGCCGTCTCACGGACCGATGCTGCAGCCGAGCTCTCCCACGGCTTCAGAAAGGGCCAGCATGGGGAAAAGCATCATCCCAGGCAGAAGCTTTTCTCTGATATCTGAAGGTTTCAGAGGCGTTTGCAAAGTTTTAAGGTGTTAAGCATGAATGGGTCCAGTTTGCCAGTCTCTCTGCCACCCCTGCACGGCTGCAGCATCACTGCGAAGCCCGGAGGTCAGGAGGTTGTTTCCAGGCAGCCAAACGCCAGCTCACCCTTAGATGTACTCACCATGGAAAACTCATTTAAACGTGCTCTGAGAGGCTCCGGTAAGCAGCCGAGCCTGGGATGCCCCAGGGGATGCACAGACGGGGTTGCAGGCTGCGCAGGGGAGCGGCTGCTCTCAATCACCTCCTTATCAATATTAGCAAAGAGCAACAAACCCCCCTGCACCCTCATCTCCTCCTCTGCCGGGGTCCCGCACGGCTGCGTGGTCCCGCCGCCACCTCGCCAGGAACACGCACACTTGTTTCTTACGGCGGGGGAAGAACAATTCAAAATGTCTATAAATACCTGGGAAGGTAAATGCATTAACCTTATCTTGATCCCAGAGTGTAATTACATAAAGCTTAGCTCCCAAGTAAATTAGTACATTAATAACAATTTTGTTCCTGTAATTACTATCGTTTCTGAGATCTCGCAGCTATTTGCTAATTCAGCCTCGCATGTGAGGGCATTTCCACCGCCAAACCCATCGCCACCTGCGATGGCCCAGCCTTGGCCAAACAGCTCTGTGCAATGCACAGGCTCTCAGGAACCTACTTTCAGACCACAAAGACCGCTCATAGTTTAAAGAAAGATGCTACAAACAAATCAACCTGATTCTTGTTCAGTGAAAGGCTCGGGCTGGCCCCCACCTGAAGAGAAGAGAAGTGCTTCTGCTGGCCAGGCTCCGCAGGGAGCCGGGGGGTTCGGCGAGAACACCCCAAACCGAAGGGCTGTTCCACGCACGTGCGTGCAGGAGCTGCACAGCGTGGGACGTACCGGCGCTGAGCACGGGGCATAGCAGCGACAAGGAAACGTAGAGCTGGGGAAGGAGATGACAAGGTGCAGAGACCAGTCGCAAGGAGAGGTGCCGGGAACTCCTCCGGGACGGCCCAGGGAGAAACCCCTGCTCACCCAGCTCGTCTTAACCTCTCTCCCGCTCATAGATGGCTCCCGGTGGCGGCGGGGACGGGCGCCGAGCCCAGCGCGTTGCAGGCAAAGCAGAGGAGCTGTGGCAGCGCCGGAATGCCCGGACCAAAGACGGCAGCTCCATCAACAGCAGCGTGTGGCAGAGGCGGCTGCGGAGCCGCCGGCTGCCCAGGGACCCCCGGGACCCCGCGGGCCATGCCCGGGAGGATGGCTCTCTCCATCGGCTCCGGAGGAGGAAGGAGCAAACGCTCGGATCTCCATGGAAACCCGCGCCGAGCAGCAGGGAAGGCTTTAATTTGAAGTGCTGATTTGGCTGAGACCCTGGGAGCACTCGGCAGGAGATGAGCTGCATTAAGAAGCAGCAGGGGTGGGATGCTTCTCCGAAAATGGGTGCCAAAAGAGTATCTGATACCATTAGGCTTGAAAACCTGCTTCCAAAAGGCAGGGAGCCAAGCTGAGCGAGCCCATCGCAGCAAAGAATTTATTTAATTCATTTGGCCCCTTTTTTCTGTGCACCAATTATCCATGGAAGGACTTTGATTTTTTTTTTTTTCTTTCGGAATTTGTCTGTTAATTTGAAGCGAGGGGGCAGATGGTCCGCGCAGGCAGAGCTCAGAGCATCCTCCGGCGTGCACTGCGGGCGAAGGCAGACCCCGCCGCTGCCCCACGCTGCGGGGACCTCGGCCACCGGCCCGCCAGCCCAGGAAAACACCCCAGGTCTGCAAAACCTTTTCTTGAGAAATATGCCTCTGGTTTTGGGGCAGGTATTCCCAGGGTAAAATGCCGGCGCTGGGCGTACTGCGCTCCTCCGCTGTCAGAGCACACGGGGCGCACCCAGGAGGAGGTGAGATGCCAGATTATTTCCAGTTTGCCAGCATTGGAGTTAATCACCAACAATGAACTGGGACGGGACGGGACAGGACGGGACGGGATGGGATGGGTCAGGACGGAATGGGATGGGACAGGATGGAATGGGACAGGAAAGGACAAGATGAGATGGGACGGGATGTGAGGGGATGGGACGAGATGGGGTGGGATGGGATGGGTCAGGATGCGACAGGAAGGGATGGGATGGGACAGGTCGGGATGTGAGGGGATGGGACGAGATGGGGGGGGAGGGGAGGAGTGGGGGTGGGATGGGATGGGTCAGGATGCGACAGGAAGGGATGGGATGTGAGGGAATGGGACGAGATGGGGTAGGATGGGGTGGGACGGGATGAGGAGCTGCACAGAGCCAGAGCCCAGGGCCGTGGGTGATGCTCAAGCACCCATCATCCGACGGGCTCCAGCCAGAGACCCCGGGGCCGAGCAGAGGCTTCCCTCCCGCAGAGCTGGGGGGCTCCGGGGGCGGCGCGGGGCGCGCGGTGCAGAGGCAGGGAGAGCCCGCGGCAGAGAGCCCCCGCCTGCAGCTGATGCCTGCGCAGCCGGGCGAAGGCTGGCAGCGGGTAATCCTGGAATTATCCCTCAGCAGCAGATGTAAATGTTAGCCTCCGTCCCAAGGGGAGCCTAAACCCGCGCTGAAGGCAGAGGACGGCTTCTATGATCAATTCTCTTTCACAGCCCTTCTCCAGCAAAGTGGGGGTAACGGCAGTTCCCAAAGCCCTGGGTGACACCGCGGCAGACGCCAAGAGGTGACTCACCAGAAATTTTAAGAGATTTCCAGCCATAAAAGCAAAGCCTGGCCCATCCGGCGCATGGTGGATGACTCCGGGCGGGAAGGGCAGCCCCTGCCCCTCCAGCTGCCCCGCAGCAGGTTTTCTCCCGGTCTGGCACCATCGGCGATGCCAGTAACAGCCTCCCAGGCGATTTGGACAGAGCTGGTTTTCAGCAAACTTGCAGTTTTGTTTGGCACTGCAAACATCGTCAAGTTTGCTGGAAACGCCTTTCTTTAGGGAGAAAATACGAAGCATGGAAGTATAAGAGGCTCCAGCATACATGGGGCCGCACAGTAAAACTAGCAGAGACCCAGCCTAGCCCTCCAGCCTCTCCGATTCCCATCTCCCACTCCAGCGTATTTTGGAGACAAACAGAAGGCTCTAGCCTCCGAGGCTTTTATTCCAGGACTTTTCATTTAATTTAATTCTTGAAGTACGTTCCCCCCCGAGATAAGATCTGCACGACATTTGGTAAGCCGTACCTCCTGGCACAGTCTGCCCTCACGCACCAGCTACCCGCTGAATAGACTTACAGAAGGTAATAAATGGGTCTTGTTGCAGGAGGCAAAACCAACATCCCCGGGAGGAGTCCTGGGGCAGCCCAACACCTCGTGGATGAGCAAGGGGGTGGCAAGCCGGAGGAAAGCAGGGAGCAAATCAAACGTTAATCTGGGCTGGGAAGTGATGAGCGGCTGTCAGTGCTCGGCCTATTGTGTCCCTAAAATCAAGTGCTCTCTAAGCGTGAACGCGGGGGTGCGCTCTGCCGTACCTGCTCTGGGGACCCCCAGGCTGAACCGCTGCCGCCGAGCCAGACGATCCGGTCTCGCTCCCACGAGCGCCTTGTCGCCGGCGGCTGGGAGCTGCTGCCGGAGCGGGAGCAGCCTCGCCAGAGGTGCTTTCATTGCCTACAGCACCCTCACAGTTTATTCAAAAAGCTTAATAGCATTTGGAAATAAGAGGTAAACACTCAATGCTGTTGACCTTCACTAAAGCGGATGCTGCTTCCCACTTCCGTACAATAAATTAATTGGCAAATGAACACAAAGCCTCAATTCTTCATCAGATGTCAAATCTGGGACAGAAAGAAGGGAAATGATTTAAAAGCAACCGGCAGTTTATAAATGCTACACATTTCTCATTATGTGGCTGCAAATTATTATTAAAAACTAATCTGCACTTCAGCGTTGCTCTACCTGCACAGAGCAGCCTGTGGTAGAGAGGCCCCGTCTCCTTCACCCCATGGCCGCAGAAAGTCCCACCAAAGACCCCAAAACCTCTGGAGCATTGCAAACGCAGAAGCCCCGCTCATCTTTAAACCCAGGCAGGAGACAAGCTCCGCAGGGAAGCAGCCGACATTTCTCATGGTGGATTTTGACGCATATTCGTAAGCAACGTTCCCAGCCGAGCTGCTGCAGCCCAAGAGCACCCAACTCCCTCCAGGCAAAGGGCACCGTCGGGATACTCCACCTCGCAGCTCGAAGGGATGGCTCCCATCACCCTCTTCCCAACAGGAGCTGATTAGATAATGAGGACAGGTTTTGAAAATGCCCTTCACACCTCACCCATCCCGGCTGAATGGGAGTGCAGCAGCCGCAGCTCGGAGGCTTTTCATCTCTTCTGCCAGCCCTCCTTTCTGCTGGAGATGCTAATAAAATGCATTTCCTACAGCCATTGTTTCACTTACGGAACCTTCAGCCTGGTTTTGATTGAGTGCACTTAATACAGTTGCTCTTGTTGTAGAAAGGATTTTGAGCCTGGTATTTGACAGCCTTGATCTTAAAGAAATCTATTAAGAGCAGCTTTATCTCTGGGTTTTGTAACCATTAAATCATTCTTTTACTGAGTTGGTGGTGCGCCTTCAGGAAGACGTGTGGGAGAAATGGGGACTAAACCTCCCAAACTCCAGTGCCGGACTGTTGGGCCGTATTTGGGCTACATGTTAATAACCAAAAGGGGATTTTTCTCTGCAGAAGAACATCTTACACCTCGCTTTGGAGAAGTACAGGGCCTGAACTTCCAGGGGACAAGAGAGAATTATAATTGGCCTAATAAATATTCCTTAGCGTATTCTGTCTGGCAGGCGAGCACCAGGAATCGCGTCTGGTTTCAGACACCGAACATCCACTGGTCCCAGTACCGGCAGCCACAGGGACTACAGGTTCACAACCTGTTGGAAAAACCTTTTCTTCCTTCTCAGATAGGAAAATTAACGATCCTTGAAGATAAATCTTTTAAAAGAAAGCTTTTTCTAAAAGACAAGGTGCCGGGACCCTCCCTGGGGCGAGGTGGAGCTGGGCACAGCCCGGGCTGCGCTGCGGGAAAGTCGGGATGCTGTCTCTGCGCCTCAGCCAACAGATCTTAGTTTTGCAGATTTTCCCTCTGGAAAACTATCCCGACGAAAGGGGAGGGCAGAGCTGGGCTCGGTTTGCCTGACCCTGCCGATAAGCCCAGAGGGGAGCCCACACCACCCCGCGAGGAGCCCGCCGCCCACCTCCACGGTGCTCTGCAGTAATTTGCTTGTCTTAAAGCTAATATATAATTACTACTGGCAACTATTTCTTCGCCATGAAGCCCAATGGCTCTCTGGAGTAAACTTCTACAGGTTTTCTGAAACACTTTCTCTAATAAGGAGCAAAGTATTTCAAGTCGTGCTGAAGGAAAGGCTGCAAGCGCTTGCCGGCACCCCCGGCGTGCAGCCGCTGGGCGCGGGAGCGGGAGCAGGAGCAGGCAGGGATGAAAAGTTCACTTGTCCCACTAACGGCACAAGAACATCGAGATGATCTTTGGCAATGCTGGCCAGCAGCTCCCACGCTTTCTCCTCACTTTCCGGCACATTTTCACTCTCCCCGTGCAGTCAGAGGCACTTTTCCCCGAGGAGGGCGATGGGGAGAGCCGGCAGCCCGGGGGATGCTCTGCCTTCGCCCGAGCGCGGAGCCGGGGGCTCCCCTGCCCCTGCGCTGCTGGTGCATCCGAAGGGCTTCTCGCGGGCAGCCGGGGCCCCAGGGCCCAGGAGGGCGTTCGGCTTCTCTCGGGTGAAATGTACTGTTAAATTAAGAGAGGAAGAGACGTGCAGTGCTTGGAACCTGAGAGAGCAATTATTGAACCTGCAGCCGGAGATGGTTTGTGCAACCTCATTAAAGGTCGCTTGAGAAAAAACAAAGTCACCGCATCTGCATATCTGCATATATATATACACGATGCTTTGCATCGCATGCATCGAACTGAGCAGAGCAGTACTCTGAAAGGTAGAAAAGTCACCCGGAGCATCCCGCGGCCACTCGAGCCCACTGCCCCAGCGCTGCCCGCCTCGGCGGCGGCACATAGCCGGCAGGTTGAGTTACCATGTGCCTGCCAAAGACAAAACCTCATAAATTAATCTCAGGTGAATTAAAGCATTTCATTTAGATTTTGACCTTTTATAAGAAAATGAATAATGCATTTCAAAATAAAAACTCATTTCAGACTTGAGAATCAAAACAATTCCAGCTGGAAATGCCAGAGCAACGCATTATAACACTGACGTTTTTGATTCCTTCAGTGGAAGGACTGCTCCCTCAAACTTCAGTGCCAGCAGCCCTGGACCGCTGGGTTTTCTCTGCCCTCCTCCTCCTCCAGCCCCACCAGGCTCCTCAGGGAACTGGCAGGAGTTTTTACAGAGCCGACGGAGCGGTGGCGTTCCCCGGTGTTGCTGCTGCAAGGCACGGCATCGGCCCGCCGGTCACCCCGGGCTCTGGCAGCACCACCAGCCGCGCCAGCACCCGGAGCAGAGACTGTACACCAATAAATTTGTAGTGTAACCATCCTTCCATGTGTTGTTGGTTAATTGATAATGAAAATATGTTCCAGGATGTAATTGCCCTGAGGAGCGCCGGGCTGTGCAGCAGGCCGGCTGGCACGGGGTTTTCACCAGCCTCGAGGCCGGGTGATGGGCTGGTCGCACCCGAGCAGCCCCCGTGCTCCAAGTGCTCTGCGAAGAGGCTCATTCGGGGGCTCCCCATCACTCTGGGCACCGCTCCTTCAGCCCGCAATTAGGCACTGCAAAAGTTGATTGGCTGCAGTAATAGAGCCAGCTCTGCCTCTCCTGGCTGTGATCGTTCACCCCCTGGGAAGAGAGGGCACCCCCCGACTCGGCCAACGCCAGCCGAAAGGCGATGCACGGCTGACACCGGGTCACCTTCCCGGCCCCCTGCCACCGCTCTGGGCGACGCAGCCGCCCCTCGCTGCGGCCAAGCCTCACCGGCAGGTTGCAGAAGCGTTTGCTCGATGCTGCGGTGCCACTTTCAAACAAGTCTATCAGCTTTCAATTTGGCAGAGACTCTAAATACTCATTTCAGCTAATAAAGATAACCGGTAGTGTCGCATTACAAGGCTGGCAAGCTCCCAGCAAATATTATGGTGAGTCTTTGTTTAATTAGGGGTTTCTCAGGCAGGCGCACGTTCATCCTTATAATGGGAAAAATAAGGCAGGTTTAAAAGTTTGGGCTCGAGCAGCACCCTGCTGAAGCCTGCGCATCTCAGGAGACCATTTCCCAGTCTGAAAGGGCATTTTGCTGGTGCAGGAGCTATTGCACCCAACTCCTTTCTTTTTCTTTTTTTGAATTTATTTTCTCATTTCTACTTGCCATTTTTTAGCGGCCCCTCTCTGCCTCAGGCGTGGGTAGGGCTGGGCCGGGCATATGGCCAGGAGTTGGGGGCAGATTTAGCTGCTTTTCTTAATCCTCTGCTGCTGTTCTTGCAACGCCTCCCGCCTGCCCCCCACCTCTGCAAACCTGGAGCAACCTCCCGTGCCGACGGCTGGGGACGCGGCGGTGCCGGCGCAGCTCCCACGGGCCGGCAGTTACGAGACTTGCGGCTGCCCAGGGCAGAGCGCTGGCGAGGTGACGGCAGCGACGCTCTGGTCCCCGAAGGTTCCTGCCTGCTCCGAGAGGGCAGAGCGGTCCTGAGAGTTATTGAAACCACGGAAAACGTTTCCCAATCTTTTCTCCCCTCTGCACTTCAGTGATGAGATATGAGCTGAGATTTTTAGGGTGAATTAATTATATCATTACTAGAATCCAATTTTCTTCCTGACATGAATGAAATGGGAAGAGAACAACAAGTTGCATGTTAGGCACGCCGAGCTACAAGTTTGCTGTCGTTAGCGGGGACAACTTCATTAACAAGCATGAACCCGAGAAGTGGCTCCATCCCAGCCCCGGCCTGGCAGAGCCGGGCAGCAGACGCTGCTCCTGCGCTTGCCCCGTGCTCCAGCAACAGCAGCTGCAGCGTTTCCAAGGGCCGTGGTTTTCACGCCAAGCAGCGCCAGGCACAGCCACGGCTCCTTTTCTGCCGGGCTCCGGAGCGCTTGCTGCACACCCCGCACCGCTGCAGAGGCTCTGTGCTCTCCGCAGGACGGGGTCTCGCCCCCCCGAGCCTCCTGCCCGCGGGGCTGCCCCTCTGCGGCCCCCCGCACCGGCAGACCTGCTCGGATTGACCACCCTGCTTTGCTTACGTTGAAAGAAAGGAAATTGTTTAGTTAAAGCTAACATAGTGAAAACAAACTAACAGGTGCCAGCAGGACATATTAAAGCCCTAGAAAGATTTATGAGACTGTGTGCGCCGTAGGAAAGGAATCCTAGGCTGGAGACGGTAGCGTAGCTCTCACCTGCTCTGCCTCCCTGGAAATGCAGGGGAGAAGGGAACTCCCACGCTGCCAACTGGCTCCCGGTTTCCCACACTCCCCTTAAACTCTGCAGCTAAATACGGGCGCGTGTGTAAATAATCCAGCCACCTCATTACACCTCCATCATCCACAACAAAGCCATCAGCACTAATCCAGGCTGGCCAGGAGACAGCTCAGACCAGCTCCCTCACGGCGGGGACACAGGACTGCGCAGTGTCTTCCCACGTACCCTTACACCACTAAAAGGCGACAAACTCTCACTCCGGTTTCTTAAACCAGTGCTGTCGGAGGCTCCGGCAAAGGAGGAGCAGCCATGGGTGGCCAGGTCCCTCCCGAAGGAGCCAGGACTCGAGACACCTCCAGCTCCTCCCGGGAAAGTCGTCCTCAACTTCTCTTCGACGGCCTCGCTGGTTTTGCAGGTTTCGGGTGGAAGCCAGGACACGGCCGGGCGCTGCAGGGGAGCGGGCAGCACCCTGCCCGCACGCCGCTGCCCACCGGGCTGCTCGTGGCCAGGCGCATCTTACGTGCATTGGCAAGGAGAGCCGTGCGCTGCAGCGGCCAGCGGCACTTAACAGCAGCTCCGCTCGAGTCCCTGCGTCGGCGTCCCTGGCCCACCGGCACATCACGTACCGGCGGCTGCGGCCGCTTGACGCACCCCCGGGGCTGCCTCCTCTGCCGCGGCTGAGGGTGCAGCACCAGCTCATTCATAAGCCTCAAGAAATATCGTATGAAAATGTAATGAAAATTATTCAGCTAATCTCCTTTAATAACCCAACTCAGGGGCCTCTCTGTGCTGCAGACAGTATAATAATTTTTAAAATATTAGCTGTCATCTCCGATCAGTCCTAGGGAGGCAGAGGAACTCGGCGCACAAGTCCATCAGGGCTACCAATTCATCAGCCTCCAACCCCGCAAAGAGAAGCGACGCAGCGCTCACGGGGGCACAACTCTCTGGGGGTGGTGGGCTGCCCGCCGGGGCTCTGCCCATCGCCCGGCCGCGGCAGCAGAGGGGCACGGCCAGGGGCAGGGACCCCAGCAACCCCCACAGGGGATCCCCCCCCGTTTTGCCTGGCTCAACTGCCTTTTTTCTCACCTCTCTGGGTTCTTCCCCCTCCAGACGGTGAACCTAATGCATCCCGGCAGGAGTAGATTCTGACAGATGTGCTACAAACTGGCGAGGAACGGGGGGAGCCTTTTAGTACCCAACAAGGTTACAACGCACTGGGACAGGGCCATCATCCCTCAGCCCTGGAGGCGTCATCCCGCACCTTGTATTCCTGTCGTTCCCCTCCACGGTCCCTGCCCAGACCCCTGGGGTGCTCCAGGGAAGTGGGGGTGGTGCATGGGACCCCCAGTGCTGCCCACCGCGGTGCGCAGAGCGAGCCCAGCACTCGCCTCCGCAGGACAGGGACCTCAGGGGTTTCCACCTCCCACGGAAGAAAATGCCGCCACACACTGCCAGTTCTGCACAGCAAGTTTAATTGATCTAGGATGCGTAAAAAGTATCAAAAAAATCCCAGAAAACTGCTTCAGTGTGTGCAAAACTCACTGTAGAATATAAAATACTTTAAAAATATTCAGCAGAATCAGATCTGCAAACTTTTTAAGTTAAAAAAAGATTCCAACACGCCTAAAATATAGTAACGCTTAACAAAAATAAAGACATCCTGCGGTTGCGACACACGGTAGCAAATACATTCGGTCTCCCCAGTTTGTGCAGATGGAGCCGTATGGCACCACCGGCGCTCATGGCAATGCCCGGGGACCCCGGTGGACAGCAAGACCTCCCGGCTTGGCGAGGTGACTACGAGGGGACCGGGCTCACAACCCCCGTCGGAGGGACGCGGGCACCCCCGAGGCGGTGCTCCCGGCGCAGTGACCAGCCACGTCGCGGCGGCAGGCGGGCAGCCTCACCGGTAGAGGACCTTCACACAGAAGGTCTCCTCGTTCTTGTCCTCGTGGTCGTTGATGTGAATCAGGATCTCCTCCTCACCCGCGCCCTGGCTCGGGGCGAAGCGCAAGCCGATGGTGTACACCTCCCCGCCGGCGACCTGCGGGAGAACGGGCGGGAGGACCGGCACGGACCCCTGGCTGTGCCCACCCCTCCCGCAGCAGCATGCCCTGCACCCCCCGAGCCTCACGCCGTGCCCTGCCCGCCCCCAGCACGGCTCCGCGCATCGCGTGGTCCAGCCGGGTGCGCGCAGAGGTCTGGGAAGGGGGGCACCGGCGGCACCGACGTACCTCGAAGGAGTCCTCCCTGAACTGCAGGAGGTCAGGCCGGTTGGTGCACAAGAAGTAGAGCCTGCGCGAGGGGTAGGGGTTGGTGTAGGTGATGCGCTTGTTGCAGCCTCTCCCGCCTCCCGCGGGGAGCGAGATCTCGAACGCCTGCGGGTCGAGCACGAGCCGTGGCAGAGGCGGCACAGACCGCGGAGGGGGCAGAAGGAACAACGGGCGCTCCCCCAGACCGACTACAGAGAATTGCCTCCTGCACTGACGCACCGCGGGGGGCGTTTCGGGGGCACGTTGCCTTACGTCCCCTCCTCTCCCCTTCTACCAGCAGGTATAAAGAAACCACCTTCGAGCAAGAGCATCCTCCTTGTGCTGCCACCAGCACTGGCGCATTCGCAGAAGTAATTACAAGCCCGAACAAAGGACTGGGGGAGCAGCTGGGACCAGCCAGCTCATTCTCCAGCTAATTAATGGACATCTACAGGGAGAGCCGTGGCACTCCCTCAGATAACGCCCCACAGCACCGGGAGGCAGGCTGGCACTTGGCAGGATGCTGAGCATCGGTTTAAAAGCCAATCTGAACTTCCCCCGGTACCGAGGGTTTCACGAAAACGTTTTTAAAAGGAACACATCAGCCAGAAAATCTAATTTTCCATCTTTGAGGCAAGGCCTCCGCCAGCACAGCGCTAATAGGAAGCAGCATGCTGTAGCTTTAATTCCACAACCGCGGATACCGCAGAGCTGACACTCCTCAGCATGGGACTGCCTTCAGAACAGCCGGAGAGACATTTTACCGTGGTCTTCAGTGCGGTCGAGGGCTGAATGTGCGCTCAGGGTAGCAAGCGCCAAAACACCCACAGAGGTAAGAGGAAGAAGCAGGAGACAGCCCCGGGTTATTGGCCAGACCGTGACCGCCGGTCCAGCACCGTCACCGGGTTTTTCCGGCGCGAGAGCCGCCGTACCTTGGAGATGAGGGGCTGCCTGCAGGACAGGCAGAGCAGCCAGGAGGACACGAGCTGGTGGGACTCCACGTCCACCAGGTTGAGGTAGATGAACCTGCTGCCAGCCCGCCGCGGCCTGACGCCGATGTACAGGTCCTGGATGCCGTTGGCAGGGAGGAGGAAGGGTCCGTCCGGATCCACCTGCGGAAACCAACACCGGGAGCTGCAGCCACCTCCGCGCCGCGCAGCACTAACCAGGCCCGACTGCTCTGAAAAACCCCCGCACCCGCGTCTCCGCCACCGACTCCCACCGACGTGAACAGGCCAGGACTGGCTTCGTGTTGGGCAGGACAAGAGCCACGCGGGGAGAGACAGCGTGGGGGACCCCCTCCCCGCGCCGGCTTCGCCTGGGCAGGCTTTTTCTTTTGTTTACAGGACAGCAGTGGAGTTTTTGTGCCTTTTATTATTCACATTCGCAATTATGGCCAAACGAATTCTAAAGAAATTGTTAGTCTTCAGATGGTCTCATTAACACAGACAATTTGCCCTCCGGGGTTTCATGCCAATGATCCTACACATGACAGCTCTAATCAAAAGATAATTATCGCAAACACTTTACGGCAGTAAATTGTTCATAATTCCGAGCGGGCTGCCTTTCCCTTTCGGAGGGGATTTCACCAGGCCGGCCCAGGCCAGCCCCCGGCTCGCCGCAGCCGAAGGCCCTGGCCAGCCCCGAGCCCGCCGGCGGGGGGTTACCTCCAGCTCCTGGGGGTGGGAGGTGAACGCCCGCACCCTCCGCGGGGCCGGGGTGCCCCGCAGCAGCAGGGAGAGGCGGGCGAGCTGCCCGGCCGTGCAGCTGACGTCCAGGCGCTGCAGCGAGTGCAGGTAGAACTGCCAGATCTGGACGGGCGCCGCCAGCCAGGCGTCCCTGCGGCAAAGACAGACGGACGGGGCTCGCCGGCGGCACCGCGGGCTCTGGGCGAGCAGCCGAACGCCAAGCGGGGAGCCCAAGCTCTGGGAAAACTTAAGGACCTCGATTTCAGCCTCCGCCACTCCTAAAGCTCATGTAACAGCATCGTCTGACACAGAGACAGCCTGGCTGGCTCAGGGGGCATTAGCTTGCACACCGGAGATACTCTGGCCAGGGATTATTTAGAGGGAAAGAGAATGATGTAAAACCCTAAGCTGCAAACATTTTGGGAAGCCTCCTGCCCAGCTTTCTGCGGCTCAGCGAAGCTGGCCGGGCTCGGGAAGCCGTGAGCAAGGAAAGGGCGGCGCGAGCTTCCCTCCTGCCCTGCCATGTGCTTGGGGTTAGTGTTTCTCACTTTTCGGGGTCCTGCTACTTACGTATAAATAGCAACGAAGAACTTTTTGATCTGCGGGCTTGGTCCTCCGGCTACTTTTAAGAAGATGTCCTGCGGCTCCCCAGGCCCCTGCATGCAGAAATCAGAGCATCGTTCCAACAGTTAACCTCGAGATCAAACCAGCTAATGAGGACTCCAGGGTTTCCTTCCCATTAACGGAAAAAACCGCCACCAACCCACTTACGAAAGCAGATGCTTTCAGCATCTAGTTAAACTATATTATTAAGTTATTATACAGCTTGGCTGAGCTCTTACAGTATTTTTAATTACAAAAGAGGATACAAACGACTATCGCATTCCAGGTTTGCATCTGTAATCAAATTTTGGCAAATTTTCCCTAAGTTTTCTAACAAGCCATAATCCAATTACCATACTAACGCGTTTCTGCAACGGCAATTAGCAACTACCCTTCGTCGCCATCTGCACGTATGCGTGCAAGTTTATTTTTCTTTTCTACCTCCCCCAGCTGCAAAGCAAGCCCAGGAAACCTTTGCTGGGCACTGCAAAGCATGGGCCGCGCTTGGGGAGGGATGCAGAGCAAGGGCCAGGCTCGGCCCAAAGAGCACCTCAGCCTGGCAGGGCCCTCCCCACCGCCCCAGCATCGCCCATCGCAGAGACGCTTTGCTGGGTCATCAGAGGACGCGCCGTCCCCCTCCGCACACCTCAGAAAAAAAAGCAGCTGCGGATACCCCAAGCAGTGGGGAAGGTCTACCCCACACCCGACAAAAGTCTGCTTTTCCCCAGCATGTTAATCTTCTGCTTTTTGCTCAAAAGAACAAGCGAATACAGGCAGCTGCACAAAGCGATAAGGTGCAGCATTCGGCTTCAACCGCAACACCACCACGGCTCCTTTTAATTGGGAATAAAGGGCAATTCCGGCTTCATCACTGCCAGTGTTTCACTACCACGGGCTGATAAATGGGGATGCTCCGTGGGTGAAAGGCATTTCTCTGCTGACGAAAACAACCCACAGCAGAAGGTCACAAAGGACAGACCAATGCCAAAGCGTGATCGGTACCATATTTTTGGTTTCACAAATGATGTCAGGGTCGCTGCAGCGAACAAACATCTCGGGCTCCCCTCCCGGCATCCCCACCGGTGCACCTGCGGAGGAGAGAGACCAAGGTGAAATCGTACTCAGTATTTTCTCTGTGCTTGCTACCCTGCACCCCACGCAGCCGCAGATCAGAATCCCTTATGCTGGGCCACCAGCAAACTACATGGTGCAGGGAATTAAACATAAAATTAATGCAGGCAAGCGGATGAAGAGCGAGCGGGGGGGAGCCCAAGGCTGTGAAGGGCAAGGAAGCAGAGACAAGCTCTCTGGATGCCACCCACGCCTCCAGGAAGGCCCCTATGAACCGCGGATGCTGACTAACGAGGAAGAGCCCGAGCTCACGCCGGGCACGCCGCAGGCTCACCGGGGAGGGTGTGCCAGGGGGGCAGCCGAATGGTCTTCTTCAGGAAGGTGAGCTCCGGGTGGTAGAAGCGGAAGGTCTGGTCCACCACGTGGGGCTGCGGCTCCACCTTCACCCGCAGCAGTGCGATGGGCTTCCCCCTGCTCACCTCAAAGGAGACCTGTCGGGGGGGCCGGCGGGAGAGGGACGGAGTTTTGCAAGAGTGATGCTTCTCCCACGCAGCCCCTCGAGCGGCATTTTCACCCGACTCCCTCACCTGGATGTGCTTTGTCCGCCCGGCCCCGCTCTTCCCCAGGGAGCGGGCGGCCGCGCTGGCACCGGCGCCCAGCTCTGCCGGCCCCTGCGGGGTGCAAGAGCAGGTTGCCTCGGGATGCAGCACCGCTACAGCTGCGCAGGGCTCCCCACGGCGCTACCGCCCTGCCCCGCATAGGCAAACGCAGCCGAGGGAAACGCTTCCTACCGGGAACAGCTCAAAACTGGGGCCCACAGCTACCTGCGCCGTGACAACCGCGGGGTCTGCGGAGAAGGTCTGGTATTTGAAAGGGATGCGGACGGTCTCGTTGGGGCGCAGGTAGACCTGAGGCCTGAGGTCATCACGGAGGTGGAACATCTCCTCCTCCACCGGCGTAACGCTCTTGGTCAGCTCCTTGAAGTGGCGCCACTCTCTCGGGTCCAGTATGACACTGGGGGAGCGAGCAGCAGAGGTGCTGGTGAGGACTGGGCGGGAGCCGGTGCCACCCTGGCATCTCCCCACGCACACGGGGGAGATCCCGCTTCGGCCCCCACCTGAGCTCGGGGTGCTCGACTTTGATGGTCACGGTGTGCTGGACGCCGTAGGGGTTCTTCAGGGCGAACTCGAAGAACTCGGCCGTCCCCAGCACGGCGTGCACGGTGTGGGTGGCGGTGATGGCCTGGCTGAGCATGCGGGAGATGCTCTCGCCCTTCACGTGCTCCCGGTAGGCGTCGATGAGCTGCAGGTCCCGCACGTGCCGGGCGCGCTGCTCCTGCCAGCCCTGCCAGGAGGGAGGGAGGGGACCATAAGCCCAGAGCCACAGCAGCATCCCCGGCCCCCGGCACCCCTCTCCTCACCGAGAGCTGGGGCGTCCTCCCGCCGCTGGCGTCCTCCTGCTGACGCACCAGCGCCATGCGCCGCAGCTTGCGCCGACGGGTGGCCGCGGCCTCGCCGGGGGCAGCCGGGGGGGGCAGCCTCCCCTCTGGCCGGCGGCCGTGCAGCGCAGCTGCCAGCTCCCCGTCCACCTCGGCCAGCCTCCGCGCCCGCGACACCCGCCCGCCTGTGGGGAGAGAGCACCGTGGCACCAGCAAGGGACCCCCAACTAGCGCGGCCCCCGGGGTCCCCCACAACGCTGCAGGGCCGGGAAGGGGAGGACCGGAGGGGGCAGCCACCCCACGGCTGGGGGCAAAGCACTGCCACCGCGGCAGCAGAGACCGGCAGAGACCCTGCCAACACGAACCGGCACAGGGGGACGGGCTGAGCCCCAGCCCGGCAGGACTCACCGCCGGCGGCGTTCAGGGAGAACCAGCTGCCGCCCAGGACGCTGCTGGTGCCGTCTGGTGCGGGCACGAGGCGGGAGCGGGATGGCAGCGGGGACGGCAGCTGCCCCGGGGTCTCCTCGCATGGGTGGCCTGCCACGAGCAGAGTCAGGGGTGAGGGGAAACCATCCATTCTTCATTATTATAAAATCTACTGCAAATTTTTTTACCCTCACTGCAGCTCTTTACAGATAATTTTAAAAAGCAGGAGCAAATATCTGGTTGCTAACGATGCTCTGCGAGCCCTACGGCGCTCCCTCCAGCACCTATTGCTGTCATCACCATATAGCCAGCCACCCAGGGGTGGAGCAGCAGCAAAAGCACGGCACCATCCCGAGCAAGTCACCAGCTCCGGTTTTCATTCCGTGTTCTCCATCCCCGGGCTGTGGCACGGCCACGCGCCGCCACGTCTCCCCGCTCCTGCTGCCGCCCACGCTCCCGCAAAGGTTATGCCAAGCAAAGCCGGACAAGGCTCTAAACCCGCTGGGTATTTACCCAGCCTACAAATCCCGTCCCCATCCTTCGGGCAGGGGCACCAAGCTTTTCAATACTGTTTTTAACAACAGTATTTTGAAATATACAAAAAGAGGACAGGGAAAAAAAAAAAACAATCAAAGGGTGGCTGTTGTCCTGGTGCAGCGTCTCTGCTTCCTCTCTCCCTCTGTTCTTTGGCGGGGTGCGAGTGAAACCTCTCCCTGGGTTGTGAATATCAGATTCTCCTTCCCAGAAACTTATCGTCCATTTGCAGACAAAGTATGGAAACAACAATTTAAGATACCTTATAATGGAGCTAATCTTTTTTCTGAAGATAAGATTTTAAAACCTGGAGTCACTGCACATTTATAGGACAGGGAATTACATATATGAAATAAAAGCGGCCAGCCGGTTCTGGGAAGAATAACATTCTCGCAAGCGTGGTTTTCTTTCGGGTACAGCCCTGCACATGCCGTGCATTTCTCCCGTGGCCCCACGCTGTCTGCTAGCACCTAACTGCACGGCGCTGACCCTGCGCTGCCGGCCTCCTGGCCACCTCGCGCCGGCTTTTGCAGCCGAGCAAGCGCAAGGGACCGCAAGCACCAGCAGGAGCCGCACGCTCCCGCCCGGGGCCGAGCACCGGAGGTACCCACGGAGGTACCCACGCGCGGGGCGCGTGCCGTGGGGCACCAGTGCCAGCACCCAAGCCCCCCAGCTGCCCGAGCAGCGGGCTCTTACCGACGTTGGCCAGGCAGAGGTGGAGGCGGCCCCTCACCGCCACGCGGACGCCGAGGGGCCGCAGGGCGCCGTGCCGCAGTGCCTCCCGGCCCATCACCGTCACGTCCGGCTCGTACTCGGTCGTGGCCACCTCCAGCTCGTGGTGGGTCCTGACGGCTGCCCGGCCCTGGCGCAGCAGGGGCTGGGGACAAGCAAGGACAGGCAAGGGGTAATGAGTCACCGGGGAAGTCAGGTCTGGGGGGTTAAGGGGCCTGAGTAAGGATGTCTCTGGATGTCCTAGGTCTGGGGGGTTTAGCCCTAGAATACTGCAGGACTTCCAGGGAAGTGGAAGAAAGTTAATGTTTTGCCATCACTTTCGAGGAGAAGATGACAAATCCCGTGATTAGGGGCTTGTCAGGTTGACATCGGTCTCGGTTACACAGAGGGGCTGACAGCAACTCGATTACTAAAGACGTGAGGGTAATGCAACAGCATCTCAACACGGGACCAAAGGAATAGTCAGGCTCTTTCTTAACAGCCCTGCACGCTAAGCAGGGGTCTCCTTCATCGTTAGCAGTCCTGAGGGCTTCAGGGGAAAGACGTTCAGTTTAGCCGATACCTCCAGTTTCACAGCCGCGGACCCAACGAGGAGCAGGGAGTCTCCATCCCAGACGTCAATCTGGAGGCTGTGCTCGGCCAGGTACCGCACAAACCAGCGCTGCTCCCCAGCTCGCAGGAAAGCGGGATCCACCATGTACTTCAGCTGCCAGCCCGGCGGCCCTGCGAGACACGCGGCATCGTCACGGAAATGGAGCTTCCACCGGCATCTCAGCCGGGACAGGGACACTCCTCTGCTCTGGATAAGCCTGCCTGCTCACACGCCCACTCTCCTCCATTTAATGAACCCATCGGTCAATTAGTAAGGCCTGAGGTCCCCTGGGATTGGCACCCTCCCACAGAAACACTCGGTCTGTATGGACCCCCCTCTCATTTCCATTTACAGCTCCACGTGGAGAAGGAGCTTCATCAGCCACAAGTGCTCGGTGTCTCTTGGGACCAGAATTTAGTAAGAAAGAGAAAAGCATTCAGCTAGGCGGATCAGAGCCGCTCACTCCGGGTGCTGCGCTCTCACGCGTTGCCTTTCTTTTCAAAGGCGCTTAAGCTGCAGCAGGAGCCAGCAACCTCGATGTGCAAATCGCGCCACCAGCACTTACCAGCGTTCTACTTCAAACGTTGGACATTTTGAACATTTTTCATGATGTGCCACCTAAACTAGCAGAGGTTTGCTATTAAAGCAGACACCAGCCTGTTCCTCCGCCCGGAGGCAAACCCAAATCTGACTGGTGGAAGAGGAGCAGCCGCACAAGGATGCTAAAACCAGAGCTTACCGGTGCCGAGGGTCCCATCCTTGTTCACCCGGACAAGGAGCTGCACCGGCACAGCCGACCCGGCCGCCAGCCCCCCGTCCGTGCTGACCAGCTGCAGCCGCGGCGTGGTGACCGGCGGGAAACGGTAGAACTGGAAGGTGAGGAAGATGGTCCTCGGCCACACTCCCTCCGCACCATCCCAGGCATCCCTTGAGGGAGAGAGAGAGGGGTTTGGGTTAGCTCATGGCACGGCGCTGCCTCCCCATCACGAGCTCCTCGTGCATTTGGCACGCACTGAGAGGCAGAAGAACGAGAAGATCGGCAGCATCACAAGTATTTGGACTTCTCTGAAGACAGCGGGCATATGGTTTGCCTTGGCTTTCCAAAAAGCTTCATAATTCCAGCTGTCTCCTGCCATATGGTGCGACGGAGGAGCCCAGCAAAGGCAGCATTTTACCTTCGCGCAGCACATCCACGGAAAAAACACAACTGAGGCCTGATCCAGCCACAGCCACCCCACCCAGGTGCCAACTTTCTCAACTCCATATGCATTTATGGAGAAGCCCTGCATTAACTAGCTTTTGCATCACATTGCAGCTAATGGATACAACAAAAAAAATTGGAATATGATTTAAAGAGTGCCCAGAAAGGACAAGAGCACCATTGTAAAACCCTCCGAGGCTTTGCCTCCATGGCAGGCTCTGGAGGAAGCGGCACCTTTGGAAGGACTTCTCCCGCTCAAGTGGGGAAGCGCATTGGGAGGGATTTTGGGAAAGGACTCTCCCCCAGGAGGCCCCTGGGATCTGCCCGCAGAAGGCACCACGAGGAGCTGCCATCCCACCTGCCAAAAGCCAGGAACTGCAGGATTATTTCGTTGCCTTGCAGAAGGTCGGCTTCCTCCAGCTGCGGGCTGAAACCTGCCGGGTCCAACGGCTCCGAGATTTCCACTGGCTCCTGGTTGCGGTCCAGGATCTCCGGGAAGCCGGCGGCATGCAGGCGCGCCAGGGAGGCTCGGGAGAGCAGCGTGCGGGAACTGACGGAGAAATGGGAGCGCGCTGCGTGGAAGCGGCCGCGGGGCACCCCGGCGGGCCGGGCGCAGGAGCCCGGGGGAGGGCAGCCGGGCATCACCTGCCTGCCTGCAGCCCCACGGCGGCGATGGGCACCTGCAGCGGGGTGAAGGGCAGCGCCTGCAGCTGGTCCCCGGCCCAGGGCTCCGGGTCTGGCAAGCCGACGTCAGCCTCCAGGTGAGTGATCCCCCCCTCCTGCCGAGGGCCGCGGCCGTGCTGCGCCGGGGGCCAGCCCCTGCCCCGCGGCGGGGCCGAGAGCTGGGACACCGACAGCTGGCGGGAGAGCGGCGAGCATGAGCGCCCGCAGCCCCGCGCTGGGGAAGCGGCCCCCCCAGGCAGCCCGTCCTGCGGGAAGCCCCGCGGCGAGGCAGGCCGGCAGCCCCCCCTTGCTAAGGCAGCTCAGATGCCACGTGCTCTGGCATCGCCGCTCCGCCGAGAAGCGGCACAGCTCAGCTGCTGATGGGTTCGCTTCCTATTTAGCTGCTGCACTTTCCCTGGCAAGGGGAGGGATGAGAAAATACAGCAGGAAGATCAAACCGCTTAATGCGGTCTTATGAAGCATCTCATTTCGTCAAAAATATTTGTGTGCATTGATCCCTGCATCAAGATACAAAACAGCATAAAGAGGGATCTCAGTATTCATAGCTCTCCTTAAATCCCGGTAGCTCCGCACAAAGAAACCATGCATCACTGTCAGCACGTACCAGGGACAACAGTACCCAGCAAATCTGGGCTGTCAAAAACCAGAACTGCCCTTAAAAATACATTTGGGGTGTGAAAAGAGCTGAGGGAATTTTGGTCAGCACATTATAGGCAGGATCTGTTTTGCTGCCCTGTAGGAGGAGGATTCGAGCAGGACGCTCGGTGCCTCTTGGCTGCAGCAGCCAGGAAAAACGGCCAGGACCAGGAGCACGTCCTCAGCACGTCCCCCGGGAACACCGCTGCCGGCCGCCCGTGTCCACGGCACTTACCCCCGGTCCCCGCGGGGAGGCTGCCGTTTGCGGCAGGGCCGGCAGACCTGCGGAGAGAGACGGGAGAGACGCTCTAGCAGAGCCATCGCCCCCAGGCCCTGCCGCCGCGGCTGTGCCCTCCGCCAGCAAGCCCCCTCCAACCTCCCGCCTGCCCTTTTCACTTTTGGGGGTGGGACCAGCTTATCGAGGTGCCTTACCATCTCTCAACCACTTATTTGACTTATTTTTTCCAATAAGATTGTTCCCTGGAGGGGTAACATAGCACATCCCCAGATCCATCCGTTATTTTGCCGGGAATTGGGCTAACTCTGCCGCAAAAGGCAGCTCCTCCACCCCCAGACAGTGCCGCGGTTCCCTACGGCCACGCGGCGCTGCCTAAGTGGGATGCTTAATGAGACGTGAAAGTTTTAGGATACTTAAGGTTTTCGTCGCTCCTCCATTATTTCTTGTCACTCCCTTCATCTGTTTGTGCATTCATGCCCCGAAACAGTACGAGCTTTATCGTGTTTATATTTGGCTGCTCGGCTCGAGTGCTGGCACAGCTAAGCTCGCTGTGCCGCTGAGCCGCAGGTCCTTTGGAGCAGACCAGGGGCACAGATGTTCTATCTCTGCATCCACGTGATGCCGAGACCTTATTTTGCTTTCACCACCACGTATATTCCAGCTATTTCATGCCGACTGCTGTACAAAGGAAAGCGCCCTGGCTCCCTTACGTCTAAACTACTGTTTTCTTTCAGTTTGGATGGCTTCAGCCATTGGTAAAGAGACGATGGACAGAACCATCAGCACGACCAGCAGCTGAGCCAACAGAAGGCGCGCTCAGCCTCCCCTGGCCAAAAGGACCAGACAGCAGCACGTTTTCCAACAGAGCACTACAAAAAGTTAACAAAATGCTCTTTTCAGCAGCTCGGGGCGCAGGCTGGTTCTTGCACGCAGCCGCTCACCTCGTGGCACAGCTCTGGGACCACTGCCGCGCTTCCCAAGCTCTCCCCGGGGCCGCCAGCCCCCCAGAGCCAGGGAAACGCCACGCAGCTCACCTGCCCGAATCGCCCTGCCAGGGCATCCCCCTCGCCAGGCACCCCGCTTGTGCTCCCGCGCGCTCCCCCCGCGCCGGAGCGCGCCAGCCCAGCGCCGGGCTGCAAGCTCACCGTGGGTGCACGCTCGCTCCTCCCTTCACCGCACCTCCCTCGAGGCCCTGGCTGCGCCAGCTGAAAGGCGTCCAGGAAAACCTTTCAAGCGGTGCCAGGAAGGCTCCAGCAGCGATGCAGCCATGTCGCAGAGAGCCTAACCCAGCGCACCCCAACACCGCCAGACCTCTCGTGTCGCCCGTGAAGATCTCTGCTCTAAAGCCCCTCACACCAGCAAACCCGGCTCCTCGCCGGCAGAAAGCCGGGACTTGCCGCGGCAAAGCCGCGGTGCCACTGCCATCTCGTGGAAGGCACAGCAGCACCAGAGCTGGCGCGGGAGCAGGCGCCCGCGCTGAACCCACCGCACCGGGCATCGCCCCGACCCGCAGGGCAGCTACCGGCTCACCCAGGGAGCCGGATAAGCTTGTAAAACGTACTTGACCAGTTAGGTATCTGGAGCACCGCACCGAGACCTGCACGGGAACCGCAGCTGCGGCAGGAGCGACACTGGAGAGGAGAGGGGAGTTTGCTTCCCACCCATCACGAAAGCGGGGAGCAGACAGAAACAAGCTGGCGAGGATTTCCAGAAGCCCGGGGCATTGACTCAGCTCCGCGCCCAAACCCAAGCCAATGGCAGTTTTCTTTCTGCCTCCAACACACAGCAGACGGGTGCTGACAGCCTGCCCTCCCGGCACCCCTGCACTATAGATCGATGGATGGATGCATACACACACACGCAGCCTGGTTTTCCCCCACGAAGCGCTGACACAGCCCGTGCGCACCGATCGAACACGCGATCCCTGAGCGGCAGCGCAACGAGATTGTTTTTTTTTCCTCAGCCTATAATTGACATCCCTCCTGTCCTCGATGTCTGGAAGGATCCAGAGTTCAGAGAGACACGCAGCGGCACTGGTGGGGAGCAATGCGAGCAATGCGCTGCTCGCGCAGCTGCTGCGCCCTTCCCGCTGCTCTGGCTGTTGAGCACGGGAGCCCAAATGCCATCAGAGTGACCCGAAACGGGAGCGGGCTGGTGCCGTGCTGGAAATCTGGGGATTTTGCACATGGCTCAGTGCTACTATCACAGGGGAATTTTCCAAGTTAAAAAGTGAGAGCTGAATTCAACTCGATGGAAACTTGGTTCACTCCAGTAATTCATAAACTAGCTCACTGAAACTCGGTGAAGTCGTGTTTTTTCTCCTGAGCAGACACCAGTGCCACACTCTATATTTTAAATGTCAGTGATCTGGAAAACACTCACTCAGCGATGGCGTAGGAGGCTTCTCCAACTCGTCCCTGTCTTTACGCAGGATCTCTGCAGCAGTTACAAGATGTTCTTCTGAATCAGTGGAAACATGGAATTGGACAGTCCCAGACTCCACGTGCCTCCCCTGAAATTGGAAATGAAGTATCTTTAGACAGCGTGCTACACGCAGACTCCCTCGCACCTGAGGGACGATTCTCTTGCCCTGCAGCCGGAGAAATGGTGGTGCAAGCTGGAGGCAGAGCTCGCAAGGGGCTGTACTTCAATAAGCTGTGATCAAGTACCTGTGTCCTTGCAGAAACAAACACACACACCTGCCAAGTCCACCCACCACCACCCGGCATGAGACTTGACAGAGCAAGTTCTGCAGACACCCACCCA